>JAQHUG010000113.1:34278-130142 GCA_028555095.1 Dicrostonyx torquatus
ATAGCCACAAATAGCATAAAGTATCTTGGGGTAACACTAACCAAGGAAGTAAAAGAGCTATTTGACAAAAACTTTAAGTCTTTGAAGAAAGAAATCGAAGAGGATACCAGAAAATGGAACAATCTCCCTTGGTCCTGGATCGGCAGAATCAATATAGTAAAAATGGCAATTCTACCAAAGGAAATCTACAGATTCAATGCAATCCCCATCAAAACCCCAACAAAATTCTTCATAGACCTTGAGAGAATAATAACTAACTTTATATGGAAAAACAAAAAGCCCAGGTTATCCAAAACAATCCTATACAACAAAAGAACTTCCGGAGGCATTACCAACTCTGACTTCAAACTCTATTACAGAGCGACAGTAATGAAAACAGCTTGGTATTGGCATAAAAACAGAGACGTTGACCAATGGAATTGAATTGAAGACCCGGATATTAGTCCACAAACCTATGAACACCTAATATTTGACAAAGAAGTTAAAGGTATACAATGGAAGAATGAAAGCATCTTTGACAATGGTGCTGGCATAATTGGATGTCAACCTGCAGGAGAATGAAAATTGATCCTTATCAGCTCACAACTGTCTGTACCTCCAGTCATAGGAGATCAGATAGCATCTTCTGGTTACTACTGGTTCCTGGCATGCCATTGGTATACTCACTGGTAAAACTTATACACTTAAATTTTATTCTGTTTATTCTTTTCTAAGATAACAGACACATGAAGAAACCCTTTTTAAAAATATATAATGTCTTTCCACCATTTACATATCTGGTTCCCTAGGAGGACAGATGAATGCACCAGATCTCCAGCACCAGGAAATACAAATAGTTCTGAAGAATCAGATATAGGTGCCAAAAATTAAGCTTTGGTATCCAAGAAGAGCAGCACTAATGAGCCTACTCTCCAGGTCATAATAATGCTGAAGATGAAGATGAGCTACTACTTCTTCTGTCTCCTAATCACTTGAAGGTGAGGAAAGTCACCTCTTGATGGTTGTCAAATAATTCAATGGATTTCTATACCTCTCCATATTGCTTCTCAGTTTCATTGTTAACACAGTTCTCTTGATGTAAGATAACAAAAGCTTTTGTTGAAACCAGTCAGAGTCCAGCCAGATTAAATTAGGAAAACTTCCAAATTTGGAAATAAGATTGTATTTTTGGGATTTTTAACACAGGGTATGTCCACAAAGCCATAGCTTCAATGGAATTCACTATGGGCACCAAGATGGTCAGACTCAGAGATTGGCCAAAACAACCCTGCAAGTGCAGGGATTATGGCTGTGTACCTCTAAGTCCAGCTGAGGTATGTGTTTTTAAATGATCTATCATTGAATCAGAGAATGAAAGGATAAAGTATGATTTAAAAGGAACCATCATTGTTCTGGTGAACAGTAGTATTTCTTGAAATTCTATAATTTAAATCTGCAGCCATTTAATATGTGCTCAATAATTGGGTTATTGTCTATGATTATCCATGTAAAAATGTTTGAACTCTGCTTGTATCTATACACCTGTGCCATGATGTGTATGTAGCACTGAGAAGACAACTTACAGGTGTCTATTATTTTCTTCTAGTATGTGAGTTTTAGTGATAAAACTTAGGGATTCATTTGACTACAATTGACCTAAATTACATTTATTCAGGATTAAAAATTATTTATGTATGTAGGAGTTTGCATATGCCACTGACCAAGTTTAGAAATAAAAGAAAAAAAACCTGTAGGAGCAATATGGATCACCCAGAGATAGAACACAGGTCATCAGGCTTATCAGCAACCAATTTTAATGAATGAGGCAATTCTTTGACATTCAATCACAGTTTTTGAGGAAGTATTATAAATAAATGCTTAGTCTCCAGGATAAACAAATTTAAAAGATGTATCATCATATTAATATTTTCCTATTCAAAAAGGATTCATTCTTCAAATTATACTGTGCTCCTCTATCCTTGTATGAAATTAAATTTACAATCTGAAAAGAAGACAAGAGTTGACTATTATAATATTCCTAAAAAATCTTATTTGAGGACCAGTGAAATGGCTCCATGGGAAAGGTCTGTGGGTGCAAGCATGGAAAACTGACCTTTATAATCATATTAAGAGGACCAAAAGTAGAAACTGCAAAGTTGTCTTCTGGTCTCCACACATCTGCATTGATCCTACAAACCCATAATCACATTACACAAACAGCATAAATCTTTGTTACAAAATAAATCTTAATGTCATTACATTATCTGTCATCTGAATAATTTCCTTAGAAGTCAGTTCTTCAGGAGGAACTACCAAACGATTAACTATGGAAATTCAATATTTATGTATGTATATTCTAATATATGTTGACACAAACATATGTATATAAAACATCAAGATATGGTATGAGATACAGTTGAATGTTGATTATCCTGCTTTATTACATCTCTACCAGATAATTAAAAATACTGCTTTGAATACACACATGAGGTCATTAATGTTTCTTATATTCTCTTCTAGTAAGCATTTTAAAATTAACAATTTTAAATTGTATTCACAAAACAGTAAGTGTTGGGAGTACATCATCTACCCTTAGACTTGTACTGATGGACACATGAGGATCAAAACTTCAAATTTGTTCTTGAATCATTACTGGCATCTAAACCAAGCTGAATAACAAAAAAGAAAATCTCAAGGGAATTTGTGGAAATATGAAAATAAAACCAGAAACAACCACCATTTCATAGACACCCTTACTTGAAAAGTATAATCACACACTGCCTGACGTTCAAAAAACAATGGACCACTTAGATACCATTCTACACATTACAGTAGAAAAATATCTATCAATAAATAAAGCAAAATGGAAGACGATCAAAAGCCACAGAAAAAAATGCAAGGACCACAAAATAAACTTCACTAAATGGATTTTTCACACGTGAAGCACACTTTAGTATCTACCCCAAATGTTTCAAAGTAGAAATGACAATGAAGTGATCTACTATCAGTCCTCAGTGAACATGGTAAGTAATTTACTTCCTTCAAGGCTATGACAAAAAAAATAAATGAAACATGTTTTGTTGTTTTTTAAAGCTGAAGACAGCCATGATGTCTAACAACTTTACACAACCATTTTCAGAAATAGAGTATTTCTCTTGTATGAGTTTATCCCTATTTGTTGACTTTAAAATGATACAAACAGGCTTTAAAATATTTTCAGCACTAAAAACATGACTGGACAGTTAAGAAATGTTCATTCCTAGGACCAAAGTATAATTTTTGACAACTTCCTGTAATTCTTGCTACAAGAAGATTCTAGGATCTAACATTCTCAGATACCAGCATAAAAAATTTACATACCCACACAAACACACAATTATATCACATAATTACAATCAAAAGAACTCTTTAAACAAATAATTTTCACACATGAAAATTTTTCACTTAGAAGCATTCATTCCTATAACACAGGCATTGAGGCACCTTCAAGGTGACTATGCTATAACCAAAGGCTTTATCACACTAATTACATTCATAACATTCCTCTCCAGTATGGGTCCTTTTATGCATTCGAAGACTACTATAACATGCAAAGGCTTTACCACACTGATTACATTCATAGGGTTTCTCTCCAGTATGGATTCTTTCATGCCGTTGAAGATTGCTGTGATGTAGAAAGGCTTTTCCACACTGATTACATTCATAGGGCTTCTCTCCAGTATGGGTCCTTTTATGAATTCGGAGACTACTATAGCATGCAAAGGCTTTACCACACTGATTACATTCATAGGGTTTCTCTCCAGTATGGATTCTTTCATGCCTTTGAAGATTACTGTGATGTAGAAAGGCTTTTCCACACTGATTACATTCATAGGGCTTCTCTCCAGTATGGGTCCTTTTATGCATTCGGAGACTACTATAACATGCAAAGGCTTTACCACACTGATTACATTCATAGGGCTTCTCTCCAGTATGAATTCTTTCATGCCTTTGAAGATTACTATGATGTAAAAAGGCTTTTCCACACTGATTACATTCATAGGGCTTCTCTCCAGTATGGATTCTTTCATGTATTCTTAGACTACTGTGACGTGCAAAGGCTTTTCCACACTGATTACATTCAATGGGTTTCTCTCCAGTATGGGTTCTTTCATGCATTTGGAGACTACTGTGACGTGTAAAGGCTTTACCACACTGATTACATTCATAGGGTTTCTCTCCAGTATGGCTTTTTTCATGCCTTTGAAGATGACTGCGACATACAAAGGCTCTTCCACACTGATTACATTCATAGGGTTTCTCTCCAGTATGGCTTCTTTCATGCCTTTGAAGATTACTGTAACATACAAAGGCTTTATCACACTGATTACATTTATATGGTTTCTCTCCAGTATGGCTTCTTTCATGCCGTTGAAGATGACTGTGACGTGCAAAGGCTTTTCCACACTGATTACATTCATAGGGTTTCTCTCCAGTATGGCTTCTTTCATGTATTCGGAGACTACTGTGACATGCAAAGGATTTTCCACACTGATTACATTCATAGGGCTTCTCTCCAGTATGGCTTCTTTCATGTATTCGAAGACTACTGTGACATGCAAAGGTTTTACAACACTGATAACATTTATAGGGTTTCTCTCCAGTGTATGTTCTTTTATGCATCTGAAGATGACTGTGATGTAAAAAGGTTTTACCACATTCAAGATGTTCATAGAGTTTCAATCTACTATGTGTTCTTTCAAGCCTGTGTAGATGACTGTCACATGCAAAGGCTTTAACACTTTGAGAATATACAGAAGTTTTCTCTCTAGTTTGACTTCTTTCATGCCTGCAATGATAGTGGTGCATGTAAAAGCATTAGCCCATTCAATACATTGTTGAATATTTTTATCTGTATGAATTAATTTTACAATTTGGTCCAATTTTAAAAAGGAATTAATTATATCTTAAGGTTTTATCACCATGTTTACAATCTTGTTGTTTCCATTAATTAAGGTTTGTTTTGGACCTTTGTAGACAATAGATAACAGCCTTTCTTGCATGGTTGACATTTACAGAATCTTATTTTACATATTTGAAGAGAACTGAAAAAACTCAGAGCTTTACAAACCTTGTTGCATTCATAAAGTTTTCTCTTTTTTATTTTTATTTTGTTTTATTTTATCTTTGGTTTTTCGAGACAGGGTTTCTCTGGAGCTTTGGAGCCGGTCCTGGAACTAGCTCTTGTAGACCAGGCTGGTCTCGAACTCACAGAGATCCACCTGCCTCTATCACCTGAGTGCTGGGATTAAAGGCGTGCACCACCACCGCCCAGTTCATAAAGTTTTCTATACTATAAATGATACTACATTTGCTAAGTGAACTATGACAAACAGAAGTGCTTACACAGTCCTAGTACTCATGGCACTTTTCTGAAATATGAACTTATTGATATATTAACAATGAGGATAGAAAACCAAGTACTTGTATACTTGTACATCAAATTCAACAAATATATTCAATATGGGGACTGCTACGTATCTTCTAATTGTTCTGAGAAAAGGTATGTTAGATATTTTCACATCCCTATGCTCATGTGGCTTATATCCAGAGTAACATATGATATACCTAGTAAAGGAAGAATAACAAATGTAAAGTTTTGACATTGAGTTCACAGTTTGACAATCTATCTTTATAGACTTGTGGCATGTGCATTAAGGCCTCTCCACAACAACTGTCCCTTGACTGTTGACTCTAACTGCCCCCTCACTAAACTTAGCATAGTCACAGGCATAAGAGTTAAACTACCTTTTCTATGGACTATTAGTAAAATAGAGAGTTTTAGAGATACCACTTTTTCAACATGTATATATTTTATAATATAAATAGTATTTATATTTTATAATATGAATAGTATGAAATAAATATCCTATTTTGATTCAAATGGTAATATAGGGTAAGGCATTGTTTCCTTGACTTCTTTCTTAAAAGAATGGATTGCAAATGTAGTTCACCTATCTGAAATTAAAGTATATGATTTTTTGAGAATTTAAAAATCATCAATGCACTTTATTATTTACACTGTTGCTTTTGTTTAAAGCTTACAGGATGCATTATAAATTCTTCAGAGGTACAATTCTATCAGCTTACACATGAAAATTACCTTTCATGTCTTCTAGAACTTTGACAATGTTCTTCAATATTATGGTCTTCCCAACTGTATCCTAAAATGTAGTGCCAGAAAATGTATGTTATATATTGAAAGTTGTAAAAAAAAAAAAATTAGTTACCATCTGCAGTGAACCTCACAACCATGCCAAATTTATTCATTTCATTCTTCTTTTTTCTCAATCACATTATAAAAGAGCACCAGTTGCCAACAAACAATTATAATTCAGTCTTACCTATAGTAGTGAGGTTTCTGTAGGTCTCCAGCATCACATCTTTGTAGAGACTCCTCTGGGAAGGATCCAGCAAAGTCCATTCTTCCCAAGTGAAGTCAATATTCACATCATCATAGGTCACTGCCTTCTAAAATATTCCATACATTTGTACAACAGAAAGCTTGATTTTGACAACACTATAAATGGATACTTCTTTGACAGTGTAGTCATATGACTTTGGTGCTCCCCATACTTATTCCAGGAAATAGACCTAATTTAATCACATTAGAAGCAAACTGAATGGAAGATTCATCTGTCATTTCTGAACCCTTTGAATGGGATTTCACCTTGCAAAAGAAATGCCTATTAACAAACAATAAAAGATAAGTAAACAGATCAACAGTACAGAGTACACATGAGAGAAATTGTATGAATGATTAATTTCTAATGACAAAACATAAGATAGGCAAGCTGGGTGCATTGAATAATGCATTTAATCTTTGCACTTAGAAGGCAGAGGCATGTATATCTATCTGTCTCTAAGTTGAATGACCTTGCCCATGCAATTACTTCTAGAACAGTCATAAATATATATTAAGGATCTGTTCCACATGAAAACTGAATCAAACAAACATAAAAGATAGAAAAAACTCAGAGGTTTTTGCTGAAGTTCCCATACAGAGTTATTCATTTGCTCCAGCTCTTTATTCATCTGCCAGAAATCTGAAGTACCTAAATTTAAAATGCTATATAATTAAGATTTTACTAAAAGGCAATGCATGTTTAAAAAGTTACAAATGAAAACATCAAATAGGGCTGGAGAGATGGCTCAGAGGTTGGGAAAACTGACTGCTGTTCTGGAGGTCCTGAGATCAATTCCCAGCAACCACATGATGGCTCACATGCACCTAAAATGAGTCATGCTGCCCAGAATGCTATATACATAATAAATAAATTAAAAAAAGAAAACATCAAATATATATGTTGATCACAAATAATCAACACTGAGCAGGAAAGATGTTTCAACAGTAAAGAATACTCCTGGTCTTGCATACAGGTAGACTCAAGGAATTACATCGGGGATCACAACTTTCATTTTTCAAAGCTCAGGGTTTCTAGTTCCATCTTATAATGAATGTAAGGACCACGTACTCACATGGTACATACCCATGTACAAGAAAAATACTCATATTAAAATAAAAATTCAAAACAAATAAAACAGGCAGGAAAAAGGTGATACACCTAAAATCCAATGACTTAGAAGGCACAACCAGTATTAATGTCAAGAATACATGCCATCCAGGGAAACAGGATAATACCCTCTGTTAAATTTTAAAATTCAAGATATGGGTGAAGCTCAGTACAACAGCATGTGGTTGGTAGGAACAAAACCATCATACAACAATATAAAAACAAAAAAATCCAGGAATGCCAGCCCACCTTTAATACCAATACTTGGAAGTCAAGTTCAGGAGAATCTCTGAGTTTGAAGCCAGCCTGGTATATAGAGCTATTTTCAGGACAGCTAGGGCTACTCAGACAAATCTTGTATTCAAAAATAAGCAAACAAACAAAAATGAAAACTGTAGGCTACCAAACTGCCTTAGCATAGAACAGCAGTTAATTCAACTGAATCTTATGAGATTTATGATAGAGTTTATAATGGTGGGGAAGTCATGACAGCAAAAGAAGAAAGCTGATGAATTACTTTCAACCACAACACAGCAGGCACAAAGAACAGAAAATGGGTTGAGGCTATAGAAACTCATATCACATATCCAATGAGGAATTTTATCCAGAAAGGCTTCTCCTACTACTGGTTCCACAAGCAATCAAATGAAAGTTGCCAAGAAGAGGCACATGTTCAAATACATCTTCCTATCTGGGAGGTTTTTCATTCAATCAATTACATCCTAACCTGGGTGATTATAGGTTCATGGTAACCAATTAAGAAAATACATTTAGTCACTTCATCATAGTCTGCAACAGCCCCTACACTGCTGAAATGTTCAAAGTCTCTTCTGACACTCAAGACAATCTCTTGACAGTGACATCTTATAAAATCAGAAAACAAGTTACATCTTTTCAACATACAATGGTACAGAATATCATTCACATTCCAAAAGAGAGACATGGAGACATAGTGAGGGAAGATTGAACCAAGGCAAGACTGAATTATAGCAGGACAAACATCAAATCCTGTAGCTCTGTCTCAGATGCAATGGGCTTCATTTTGAAGGGCTTAGATGGCCCTATCCCTGTATCTTCTCATACATCTCTGTCTTTGATTACTTCCACTCCCTATATTCATTAGTTCTCCATAGAAGATGTCTTATAGTTTAGGCATCTCAACATCTTCTGGTATCAAAATGCACCCATGGCTGTTGTTGAATATTATTATAAGATGTGTCATACTTGTTTATATTGCAAAACATTTGTTTTACTGATGCAAAGATGTGTTGCATTGTTTTATTTTGCATTTGTTTAATTCTGTGAAGCTGTGATACTTGGTGGGTATAAAATACTTGATTTGCCTAATAATGAGCTGAACATTCTATAGCTTGGCAGGAAAGAATTAAAAGGGCTGGCAGGCAGAGATAATAAATGGGAAGAAAAATCCTGGAGGGAAAAAAAGGATAAAAATGTAGAGGAAAGCAGGGGCAAGCCACCCAGTTACAGAGCAAGCCAGAGTAAGAAGGAAAAAAAATGTATACAGAATAGAGAAAGATAAAAGTCCAAAGGCAAAAGGTAGATGGGATAATTAGTGAAGAAAAGCTGGCTAGAAACAAGAAAAGCTAAGGCCAGGAATTTATACGAATTAATAAGCCACAGTGTGTGTTATTTATTTGAGAGCTGGGTGGCAGGCCCAAAAAGAGTAAAAACAACAACAGGTTTTATCCTCACAGCTTCATGAAGTGAACTTTCACAATCTCTTCACTGGGTTTCTGACTCTGTCAAACATGGATGCCTGCAAAAATGCTGAAGTGTAACCACAAACTAAGAGCCTATTAGCTTAAATTGTGATTCTTTCTTGTTTCAAGGACCAGTACATGATGAGTGATCCTAAAATGTTTAACTTCTTAATTGGGATAGACACACTTGGACCACAGGTGTAGCAGATTTTGTATGAAGTTGCTTCCTGGGACTAGGAATCACTTTGCTTACTCCTTCCATAAGTAGAAGGTTTATGTGAATGGAGTCTTACCCTTAACGCACCTTGCTAGGCTTCCATTCCAGTGCAAGGGCCTTCTCTATAATGGTGATAACATTCTTAAAAATTCCTGCATGTTTCAGTAATTAAGAAACTGCTTTTCATTTTCATTTATTTCTGCCACACTTGATAGTTTTTGTTTCACTGTAGACTTGAATGAATCATCAGTAATAAGCATCCACCATATTCAATATTCCATTTAAGGAATTAGCTCATTATTTTTTTAATTCTGCTTTTCTAAATATACAGATCACAGGCAGAAAAAGAAAGATTTTGGAGTCAAAATATCACACAAATGACCTCTAGCTTAATCAATTTCAACTGAAATTTTATGATCTCAATCTTCACTTTCTGTCATTTCTCTTAACATTTCCATCTTTCTGATCCTATAAGAACAGCTGATTTAGTTCTGTGTACTCCTTTCTATTTTTTTTTTGTTTACCACCTAAAGTCTTGATATCTTCTATACTCTTCCAAGAGACATCATTCCTAGGTTCTGCTTAGCAACAATATTACTTTTGGTTTTCCATTTTTTTCTAACTTGCATTTATATTGCTCTGATTAAATCATCTAACCAAAAGCAGCTCAGGCAATGAGTGGGGGTAATTTGGCTTCATCATTTTAGGAGCTTAGGATAGAAAATCAAGCTAATAGTTGAAGGCAAAAATGCATGGACAAAGATTATTTCATGGCCTTCTCTCTTGCCTAGTCACTGATTGTTGACTTTTGTATCACAAGCCCACTTTCTTAGGGATATTGCCACCCACAGTGGAGGAGCATTCTTACATCAATTATCAATCAACACAATCTCTCCCAGATATAGCAGTTTATGGCTTTTATGAACAAAGCCACTATGAACACAGTTGAGCAAATGTCCTTGTGGTAGTACCTTTTGGGTATATGTCCAAGAGTGGCATAGATGGGTCTTGAAATAGACTGACTCCCAATTTCCTGAGGACTCCATATTGATTTCCACATTGGCCATACACATTTGCACTTGCAACAGCAATGAATCCTCTTGCTATATGTCCTTGCCAGCATTAGCTGTCATTTGTGTTATGGATCTTAACAATTCTAAGAGCTGTAAGATGAAATCTCAAAGTAGTTTTGATATTTATTTCCCTGATAGCTAAGAATTATGAACATGTCTTCAAGTGTTTCTCGGTCACTTTAAATTTCTTTACTGAGAATTCTGTTCAGAGGTGTACCCCATTATAATTGGATTATTTGGTTTGTTGTTGTCTAGTTTCTTGAGTTCTTTAATATTCTAAGTGAGGAAACACAGAATCACATAGATAAACATGGTATGTATTCACCTATAAGTAGATATTATCAGTTAAGCAAAGTATAATCACAGTAATCACAGTTAATCATAGTACAATCCATAGACACAGAGAAGCTAAGGAACAAGAACAGCTCTAGGGGAGGTGCATGGATCTCATTGGTAAGAAGAAATAAAACAGATTTTGTGGGTGCACTGGAGACAGGTGGGGATGGGAACAGGGAGGATCAGGTGAGTGAAGAAGGGACAGATGGGGAGAAAACAGGGAGAGATGACTGGAATAGGGGAGGTTTTAACAGGGGATGTGGAAAAAGTGCAATGAAAACTTTCTGGAACCTATAAAGGTGACCCTAGTGAGGACTCCTAGTAGTCAAGAATATGGAGGCTGAACTAGCCATCTTCTGTAACCACATAAAAGCTCCCAGTGGGACTGGGACACCAAGCGAGCCATAATACATTCAACCCACACTTGTAATACGTGCAAGATATGCTGGGACACTGGTGGCTCAGAGCTTTCTTAGTGGACAATAAAAGAGACAACATTGTGCATTCATGACAATGCCAAAATATTAGAATTGAACTTTTTTTCTTTGGGTCACAGGATGATTTCAAGGTCTTTGTTTGAGGGAAAGAATTTGATCACATCCAATTAATAGACTTAATAGACTATAAGAGAATGTTCATCATAAGCCTGCATCAGAGTGAGGAAATAAAAACTTTTCTAAACCAAATGCAAGATAACAGATTTTTAAAGAATCAGTGTATTATATACCTAAAATAACTTGTTTTGCTCTAATTGCTTTATAAGTCACAAGGACTTTTAAAAAGAAGTTTATCCCCACATTTTGTATATGTTTAGGTGTGAGAAAGAATGTCTTCCATGTGTATACAGGTGACATAAAGAAAAGAGGGTGTCAGATCCCTGAATCTGAAGTAGCAGGTGGTTCTGAGCCTCCCAACTTGTATATTGGGATATGAACAGGCCTAATAATTTCAAGTCACTGAAAATCTCTTAAAGACTGGAATGAGCTGACTAACACTTTAGCTATATCACTCTGGTTATCTATGATAAAAACACTTTTACAAACTTAAAGAATTACTATGAAAATCAAAATGGTAGTTACTCAAAAAATTGGAAATTGATATACCCCAGGATGCTGCTATATTCACAGATGATTCACACTGTAGTCAGATTTTTTTTTTTTTTTTTACTCTTTGGCTCTTTTGGGAGCCCACTATCCAGCTCCCAAGTAAATCACATGAAGGATTGTTCTTAACTATGAATGTCCAGCCTTAGCTTGGTTCCAGTCAGCTTTTCTTAAATTATTCCATCTACCTTTTGCCTCTGGGCTTTTATCTTTCTCTATTCTATATACCTCTTTACTTCTTACTCTGTGGCTGACTGTGAAGCTACATGGGTGGTCCCTGACATCCTCCTCTTTCGCTTCTTGTTACTCAATCTTTCTCTTTTTCTCCTTTTATTTACTATGTCTGGCAGCCTAACCTAGCCCTCTCCTGTCTAGCTATTGGTTATTCAGATTTTTATTAGACAAATCAGGTATTTTAGGCAGGCAAAGTAACTTCATAGAGTTAAAAAAATGCCACATAAAAGATTGCAACACACTCTTGCATCATTAAACAAATATTCCACAGCATAAATGAATGAAACACATCTTCAATTAATGTTCCACAACATTTCCACTTTTGTCTAAATAAAAATGAAACTTATAACTTCTAACTTTTTCCACAGCTGCCATTTCCTTTTCATTAGCATTAAAAAATGTCCTCCAAGGTCCTCCAAACCTCTATGATATTTTTGGGTCAGTAAATAGCTATTTCTGCTGTCTGACTCTAAACATGCTTTTTTTTTTTTTAAATCAAACTAGCACACAACAACCTACAACCTCTGAGTTCTCCATGTCAGATATCTCATAGCTTGGGTATCTCAACATCCTGTGGTCTGAAATGTGATCCAGCTTCATCTCCACCACTTCAGAGAATGAACTCTCACAATCTCTTCTTCACTGGAGTTCTGACTCTGCCAAACATAGATGGGTTAAAAAAAAAAAAAACTCACCACAAAAGAAGAATCCATGACCTTTATATTTTGTGCCTTTCTTGTTTTCTGAATCAGTATGACATAGGTAATCCTGCCAAGATTTGATGAGCCCTATCAAGCTCAGACTAAATTTGCTGAAAGTTCTGGATGATGTTGCTCCTGGGGCAAGAAATTAGTTTACGTACTCCTTCCAAGAATTAAGGGCTTAGCTAGATGTAGTCTTAAACTTGGAGCATGTTCCTAGGCTTCAAATATACAGCCAGGATCTTCCCTTTAATGGTGCTAAAATCCTTGACAATCTCTGCATCCTTTTAATCACTGTGCTAAAATCCTTGACAATCTCTGCATCCTTTTAACCACTGAACTACCATCTGAACTACCTAGTATTGTTTTCCTTAACAAAACACAGGCTTTTCTGATGTGTGATATCCTTCTGTATGCTACAAACATGTGTTGTTCTTACTGGTTGATGAATGAAGCTGTTTTGGCCTATGACAGGGAAGAATATAGCTAGCTGGGAAATTGAAACAGATTCAAAGAGAAATAAGGTGAAGTCAAAGAGACTTTAAGCGATGCAGGAGAAACAAGATGTGAGGTAACAAGCCATGAACCATGTGGCAAAGCAGATATATACAAAATATGGACTAATTTAAATGTAAGAGCTAACCAGTAATAGTCTGAGTTATTAGCTAAATATTTATAATTAATATAAGTCTCTGAATAGTTATTTGGAAGCTGGCAGAGAGGAGAGAAACTTGCTGGACAGAACATTACTGGTAGGCCACAGCCATGTGATGACACACAGATTAATAGAAAGAGGTTAATTTTAGGTGTAAGAGTTACTTAATAAAAAGCCTAAGATATTGGCTAAGCAATCTTGTAATTAATAGAATTTTTTATAATTATTGCAGGTATGGTTATCTGTGAAATGAACAAGCACCCTCTGTCTATACCAGGATAAAATAAAGTTTGCAAGCCATACAGTGTACACAAGATTAATGTCTAAATTTAATTGTCCTGTTAAACTTTAATGATCCCTTTGTAAGGGATCATACAAAGAAGCACAAATCTGCCTGAATGCTTCACTGCCTGAGGGAATGCAACAGTCTACCAGGAACTGGGAGGTACATTGTGACCCAGGAACCATGGACTTTAACCTGAAAAACCTATGACACAGGTCTCTCAAGGAAGTTAGGCCAGGCCAACTCCATGGTTCCCTGCACAGCCTATAGCCCACTAAAATTCTATGACCTTGACCTCCACTGTCCACCATTACTCTCAACATTTCCACCTTCTAGGTCCCACAAGAACAGCTGATTAAGCTCTTTGTCCAGTTTTCTGATATCTTTAGCAGTCTAACAGTCAATATTCCCAGGTTCTTTGCAGCAACAAAATATCTTTTGAGTCCCATTTTTGTTCCAACTTTCTCCTCTGTTGCTGTTATTAAATTATCTAATCAAAAAAAACTCAGGTAATGAGCAAGTATATTTGGCTGTTAACCCTATTTCACAATTCTTCCTTATGGGAGCTTAAAACAGATACTCAAGCTAAAAATAATAAGTAAAGGCAAAACATGTGGAATGATTATTTTCTGGCTTTCTCTCTTGCTTTGTCACTGTCTTGTGCTTAGCTAGTTCTCCTATCTATCCCAGAGCTGCTTGCTCAGCAATATTGCCAACACAGTGGGAGAACCTTCCTATATCAATCAAAATCAACACAATCTCTCTCAGACACCTTAATCAGACATTCCAATCTAGGCATACCCTCAATTGGTGTTTTCTCAGATTAAGCTATGTCATGCTGATAGCTGAGGCTAATTAAGAGAAAAAGACAATAATATACAAGAATATTTTAAAGATCTAAAGGCAAAGTACTAATCACATCAATCACTTAAGCAACAAAAACACAAACATGAATATAGATATACCAGAGAATAGAAAATGGCAAACATCTAAGATAAAGAACAAAAACCTAAAACTGTCTCTCCACAGAAACTTCTCAAACCAACAAAAACTCAAGGAACTCATAACATGAGAATTTTTTAATACAAAATTAGTGAGACCATTATTTTCCAGAAAATAAGCAATATGCTTAAATAACAATTAATAAAATCAGTAAGATAGATGAGTAGCACTAACAAACAAAGACACAAAGACATATTATGCTCCTTTAAATAGAAACTACAAGATTCTAACCAAAATCAAAAATCTAAGAAATCACTGATCAGCACTCATCCTATACACTTCAGTTCTTTATCCTTTACCAATAATAGAAAATGGCTGTGTGAGGAGGGCTGTTCAAACAAAATTGGAGAGATTCACTTGAAACTTTCTCATATGTTAACTTTGTAGAAAATAGTTTTGACTACTAAATGAATCTCATTATCTTATAGTAAAGAATAGGATGTCTTCTAGGATCACTTAGACACCATTTTTTTCCCCATGATTGATAATTGCCTATAAGTCTGCAATCAGAGTGAGGAAATGAAAATATTTTAAAACAAAATGCAAGATAACAGATTTTTTTAAAAAATCAGTGGACACCTAAAGCAACTTGTTTTACTCTAATTGCTTTATAAGTCACAGGTACTTTTGAAAACAAGTTTATTGTTATTTTTGCATATGTTTGTTTTTTTGTGCATGAGTGAGAATATCTTCCATATGTATGAAAGTGACATACAAAAAAGAATGGTTCAGATGCCCTGGATCTGAAATGGTAGAGTTATGAGCCTCATGACTTGAGTTAGGTATCTGAGTTCAGGGCAACTCCAAAATGAATATATGCTGAGCCACCTGCCAACATCCATATACCTTTTATCAAATAAACCAGAAGTCTCTCAGATTAACAATAATAGCAACAAAACCAAAATAAATAAAGAAGAAAATAAATGATCCTTGGAAACATGATGCATCAAAATTAAGATGATGTGTATGGTAAATTTGCACCATAAATGAATACAGTACAATGACAATTCACAACAATTTATAACATCTCTGAACATCCTACACTCACCATTGCATAGTTTGTGGTATTCCTAGAGCTGGAGAGATGGCTCTGTGGTTAAGAGCATTGACTATTCTTCCAGAGGTCCTGAGTTCAATTCCCAGCAACCACGTGGTGGCTCACAAGCATTTGTAATGAGATATGGTGCCTTCTTCTGACATGTGGGCATATATGGAGGCAAAATTTTGTATGCACAATAAAAATAAATAAATCTTTAAAAAACAAAAGAGTATAGTTAAAAAAGAACCCAACTCATTACATTAAAGTAGAAAAGAATCCTGGAAAGAACCTGCAAACTCCCTGCTAATACTATACCTGATTGCTGAGATTTTCCAGAACCCCTCCTTGGCTAGGGCCACCCAACTGGGCCTCATAATATTGTCAGCTCCCCTACCGGGTGATCAGAGATCAAATGACTCAGATAGTACAGTAGTTCCTGTTCTGTCCTTCCAGCCCAGTGGACAGGCCCCTAGTCTAGAAAGTTAGTATTTTAGTAGATATTCCTCCATTTTATGAAAGCATATCCTGTTCCTCATGAAAAGCACAGGGTCCTTTGTGTGCACATCCCATTACACACTCAATGTGCAGCGCAGACAACCCATTGCCTCATACCTGGAAAATACTGCAGCCAAACACAGGTTACATCTACAATTGCTGTTAAAGAAAATCAGGCCATGAATTAGAAGGCTCTGAGGGGTTTGGGGACAGGAAAGAAAATGTGGATATGATATAGTTATCATTTCAAGAAATTATTTTGAAAAAATTGAAACAGGCTTTATGGCCATGTGCTCCAGAAACTAGGGATTTGTATTAGAGCACATCAAAGATTTCTCAAACCTTTTATCTCAGGGTGTATATCTAAAACCAGGAAAATAACAGTCCTGTTAGGCAGGGCCACATTTCACTCTGACCTATTTTGGTTGAACCACTGTAACTGTAGCAATTTGCTTTCATAATAAGGTCAGTCCTTTATTCAGATTCTTGATTGCCTGGTCTGTGGACACCAAGAAATGACCACCAGGACATGTATGAAGCATCTAAAATTGATTACCTAGTTCCACATTGCTAATCTCAACTACTATTGAAGTAGGAAAGTTCTCAACCCTGTCTTGTCTCTCCCTTTCTGCACTGTGTATCTCCCAGCTTCAAGCTTTATCTATGCACTCAATTCTTGCACAGATCTCTCTTCATCTATAATCACACACTGAAAGTCAGAGACACTGGAGGTCACTCATTAGCTGGTTCATTTTTCCTTCTCAATGACTAGTCAAGGCCCAGTGTGAATAACTATCTACCCAGCACAGGACAGCAGAAACAGGATTATGTATTCAAAGCAATTCTCAATTACACAGCATGATGCAACAATATTGCAAGCTCACAGTCTTCCATGCCAGTATGGCAGAGCCTCCCCCTCCTTAGGGAATCCACACTCAACAAAGCTCAAAGGTTAAGGGCCACTACCCAGGTCACCACAAAGAACAAAAGAACCTATCTGGCTCATGGTTCATCCCTGTCCAAGCAACTCTGACATCTCAGCCAACCTGCTCTTCCTGGTCTGGGGACAGGGGCTCCTACATTCATCATGGAATGGCTTGTGGTCCTCCTTATAGCTCCCTAGAGCAGAACAAGAGAATACTGGAAAGAACCTGTATACTACCGCCTACTGGTGTTCCTAATGGCCAACCAGAGTCCCTCATTAGCTACCCATCTGGGCTTCAAGACAATAGCAGTTACTCTACTGGGTGAGCAGAGATCGAATGTCTCAGAAAGCAAAAACCCTCCAGGTTTGTCCTTCCACACTGTGGTCAGACAAGATCCTAATCTGGGAAATTTGTAGTTTAGTAAAATCTTCAATTCTCCCCGAGCACTTGCTATTCCTCCTCCAAGGAATATGGTCCTATGTGTACACATTCCATTACACACTCAAGGTCCAGTGTAGCCAACCCTTTACTTCATAGCTGGGAGGTCCTGCAACCAAACACAGGTCATAAACAGTAATTGTTGTTAAACAAAAAGAAGCCATGAAAATTAGAACACAATAAAGGGTCTATGGGAGGGCTTAGAGGCAGGAAAGAGATAATGGAAATAATATATTTATAATTCTGAAAAATTCTGTTAAAAAGTTGAAACAGATTTTATGGTCATGTGCTCCAGAGATTAGGGATCTGTATTAGAGCAGACCAAGTACTACTCACATCATTTCTCTCAGAGTATACATCTTAAACCTGGAAAATAAATCATGGTAGGCAGGGCCACACCATTTTATTCATCTCTTCTATTTTACTTGAACTTCTAGTAATTAGGTTTAATGATAAGTTCAGTTCTTTATATAGATTCTTGCATGCATGCATGGTCTGTGGACCCATGAAATGGAC
Organism: Dicrostonyx torquatus; assembly: GCA_028555095.1. NCBI lineage: Eukaryota > Metazoa > Chordata > Mammalia > Rodentia > Cricetidae > Dicrostonyx > Dicrostonyx torquatus. The sequence goes on from JAQHUG010000113.1 coordinate 52,550, forward strand.
AGACAGAACATTTATGGAACATTTAAAATTGATTACCTCACTACTCACTGATAATGTCAACTACTGTCACAGCAGGAAAGCTTTTACCCTCCTTCTAACCTATCCTTTTTCTGTTGTAACTATACTGGCTTTACAGTTGGTCAGTGAACTAAAGTCTTACACAGGTCTTACTTCACTTGTAAATTCACATTGAAATCTAGAGAAGTCTGAGGATACTTATTCCTTCCCACAGAGCAGTCAAGGTACAGCCTGGTAGGAATTGCAGGACTGTCTTTCCAGCACTGGGTAGCAGAGGCAGGATTAGGTTTTCAAAGCAATTCTCAATTACATAGTATGAGGCAAGCCTGAGCTACAGGAGACATTAATCTAAACCAGTTATTCTCAATCTTCCTAGTACTGTGACTCTTTAATACAATTACTCATGATGTACTGACCCCCACTTGTAAAATTATTTTCACTGCTACATCATAACTATATTTTTGCTACTGTTATGAATTTATCTGTACATTCTGATGGTCTTAGGCCAGTCCTGTGATAGGTTCATTTGATCCCCCAAAAGGAGTCATGACCCACCAGGTTGAGAATCACTGCTCTAAACTGATATAAATAAATAGATGAATAAATAAACAGCACTTAAAAATGGAATAAAATTCAAAAACTGGGAAACATTGGAAAACAGAAACAAAGATTATAGCAGTCACGCCTTTGAAGAAAATGAAATCTAAAAATGATAAACAATAATTGACTTCTTAAAATGATAAAAATAATTGATCACTTAGTTATACTGACTTTGAAACAGAATGGACATTTGCCTGGTAGGAAGAATGCCATTAATAAGAAAGAGAATGCATGACTTTGTCCCATGTAAAATGTTAGTTGTTGAGTGCTGTAAGCTGACACATGGAGTTACAGACAATGGCCTGTGTCTCAAGCATGTGGGCTGACTTAACTGTGTCAACCAGGACTGAACATATCTGCATGGGAGAGTTCACTAATTGGAAACTAAATGCTTAGTAGTTCAAGCTCTCCTTCCTAAACTGTACACCCACCAGTGTCTGCCTTCATGCACACGGAAAGAATTAATGTATGATGGAAAATCACACAGAAAGTCACTCACTGTGCCCATCAGATCCTTCTTTGTTCTATAGAAACCCCTGAATCTCAAGGCCTTAAACTTCAGTTTAAGATCTAGCTATTTTCCAGTGTGTTTATCCCTCCAGTGTACACAGTACTACTTTTCTGGTCTGAAGGGAGAAGCCATGCTCCACATGCAAATCCTTTTACTGTTATTGCAATGGACAGTCCACTATATGACTCAAACTGGTAATTTTAGAACTCTGTGGTACAGCATACTTGTAATCCAAAAAATTATGGTGGTTAGCCAGGAGGAGAGCAAGGACAGGTTTCAAGTTTGCCTCAATCAGTATAAAGCACACTGACTCTAAACTGTTTTTCTAAAAGCTGAAAAATGCAGCTGTTCTAGAATTATTATACTCTCCTGGCACACAAGGTTGGGGCCCCTGAGCAGCAGATTTGAGGTCTTTGATGGGGAAGTGGGTCTTTTGGCTGGTTGTAAATAATGGTTGTCTCATTTGTTATAGAAATGTACCTTAATGTCTGATTAATCCCGATAAACATTTTCATCTCATGATACTAATCTCTAACAGGCATGGTTAGTTAGCATATTACTTATCTTTGGGTATTTGGGATGCAGTTCTCCCTTACTTAAATTCTACTTTGTGTGATTTAATGTCTCCTAAGGACTGGTAAATCCTTATACCATTAATTCTATTATCAATTATACTCTTCTGCATCACAGTTTAGCAGTGGAGTAATACTCTACACAGGAGAAACCATTTACAAGGTCCACAAAAGTAACTACAGAGGGATCCTAAACCTCAATGTTAAAAGTGCAGAACTTCTGAAGATACTGGAGGGACCAGTAGTTTCCGAGTTTGACAAAGTTGGTGATATCTCTCCACATGCGACGATATAAGCACTACAGGCACCACCATTTGTGGCTCCCAATGCTCTGCTCTGTGCAGACACAGTCCAGGCAGTGAAGTTATTCAGAGGCTGCCAGCAGGGAGTTGCAAGGATCACTTAGAACTACTTAGGACGAGTGAGAAACACACTAAATTCTGTGTCCACTGGCTCCCACCCAGCCAGGGGAGAACCTACCACACCAGCCACAAGCCTCAGAAGGCCGCTCCACCTAGTTTGGGAACATCAGCCCCTCACTCGCCAAGCCCAGCCACTCCTCCGCACGTGGTGACAGCAGCGTCTTACTGCGTCTTTGGGCCACCGCACCTCCCGTCTGTGGAGAGCAACCCCTCACTCACCATGGTGAAGCTACCGAACTGACACGCTCTCTCCCGACTTGAAAGCCCAAGGCGCAATTCATAAGAGACTGTGATTTCTTCAGGAAGAGCTAAACAGGAAGCCTGGCTCCCGGAAGAACCCTCCCCTTTTGTCTAATGGAGGCTATGATTGGCTAGTGAGGTCTGAGTGACAGAACCAGGTGAGCAGAAAGGGACACAGCACAGCATTCCCAGCACTGGCTGCTAATCTAAACACAGACCTATCCCAGATTGACTGGAGATTTATGACAAATTAAACAGCAAGTCTATTGCTAATGTAAATCAATGGGTTCAGTTTTAAATGAAGTATACAAATTCAGAAAGAGGTTAATCAGACAATATTGCACATGAGGAACATTGTAACTCAAGAACATCATAAACAATGTCCACAGTGGTGTCGGGACTGATAACCACAGTTTTCACCCTTTTGTGAAAAGTCTTGGGTTCTGAGGATCTGAAACAACCATTTTCCAAAGGCCCTGGCCCCACATCTTTACCAGCTCTCCCAAGCATATTCCTGAGATTAGAGACAGAGCTGTTATTGCTCTATACATCAGGGCCTTAGAGAAACCTCCCAAAGCCTAGGCAGGTTGCCAAACTCAGAGAGGCCTAGTTTCAAGTATCTTCTAGAAGTTCTGCACTTAGCATTTGACATTTAGGTGTAAAGTTCATTTGGAGTTAATTTGTGGAAGTTGTAAATGGCATCTCATGTACTGTGTAATACTCCACTACTAAATTGCAACACAGAAGAGTAGAATTGGTGATATAAAGGATTGACCAAAGCTTAGGAGATAGTAAGTCACACAAAGTAGAATTTAGTTGAGGGAGGGCTACCTCTAAAATGCCCCAAAGACAAGTAGTATGTTATTTAGGACTGTTAGAGATTTGGATGCTAAAATGTAAATGTTTATTTACCTCTGTAATGAAAACAGCAAATGAGATGCTCATCATAGAGAGGATAGAGAGACCCCTATGTAAAGAACTCTCTAGAGTCAGCTGGAGCATTGTAGTTTTAAGAGGGATTTCTTAGTTGTGTTGTGCTGGATGCTGTAAACATCAATTACATGATGTTTTTTTTAATGTATTTGTTGTTTCTTGATATCAACTACACATTCACATTAAAATCCAAAAGCATAGTTACAGTAGTGATGCCATGTATCATATGAAGAATGTCTTGTGTTTTATCCAAGGTTTAGTTGAACAGTTTGTACCTATAATAAAAAAATAACAAAAATAAGATTAATAGCAATAAAATAGTCCTTAAATTTTTGTTTTTTCTTTTGTCCCATATCACGGCTCTTCAGACATGACACAGAGGTTTTGAATTTCACTTTAATATGCATGCTTGGGTTTAGAGAAAGAGAGAGACACACTCCAACTTCAAAGCCAGCTTTAATTTTTAATTGGACTGGAACTACAAAAAGACCATTTGCATTATATGTCTGTAGAGAAGAGCAGAAACAAACATTTAAGAAGATTTATGGAATTTTACCCTGTTGGAAATGTGATATACCAATAGACCAATTTACTCTTTTTCTTGAGACATTTCTTTTCCTGGATGATCTGTTCTTTTTCTTCGGATGTCTCATTTGTTCAGTAGTCTTCAGATTCCTCAGCTGGATACCTTTATTTTCCTGAAAAGACAGAAACGAAATCTTCCCCCATCCTAATTTTGGGAGACTCTCTTTTGGTGAGTTATATCTGATCAAATAAAAAGCATTTGTTAGTTTTATAGATTAGTTCCAATTAAGAGGCCATGATGTTTGATGAACTATCATTTCTTCTGATTGACAGGTGTCTTTATCAATTTTGATAGTACCCATAGCTTTTTTTAAAAATATTTTTATGGTTTATTTAAATTTATTTTATGTGCATTGGTGTGAAGGTGTCAGATCCCCTGCAACTGGATCTTTAGACAGCTGTGAGCTGCCATGTGGGTGCTGGGAATTGAACCCTGGTCCTCTGGAACAGCAGTCAGTGCCCTTAACCACTGAGCCATCTCTCCAGCCCATACCCATAGCGTTTTTTCTCCTGTGGAAACAAAAGTAAAACCCATTACCCAATGTAATACATATACTGGTTTCCATTCTGAAGTCTATACATCTTTAAAGTATATCGGCTGATTTTATTCCATAGTTTTCTCTACTATCCAGTGTCTCTCCATGGCTGTTGTTCCTTTTTTATTAGCATTTTGATAATTCAGAGTTAATAAATGATTAAACAATCTATTTCTGGGGTATTTTTCATCCCTTTCTATTTATTTAACATATTCTTTAGAGTTCAATTTAATCTTTCTATAACTGCCTGTCCTATAGGATTGTTTTGTATAACTATAATATGTTTTATAATATAAGAAGCCAAAAAACTGTTCCATTTTCTTCAAGGTATATGCTGAAGCATTGTCTGTTTTTATTTGTGCAGGATACCCATGATGGCTGTAACCTCTAACAAATGTGTGATTACTGATTCAGTCTTTTCCAAACCCAAAGCAGTTGCCATTGGAAACCTGAATCGATATCAATGATGTGGTGTACATATTTTTCCAAATTCTACAAAATAAAACACACCCATGTGCCATATTTCACTGTTTTGAGTACCCTTGGGTTACTTCCTACAGGTAGTGGTGTTTGGTTGTATAAGGAATAAGTAGGACATTTCCTTAGAATCTCCTTGGTTTTTTGCTATGTAATGGGAAAGTCTTTTTTTAAACATTGGCTATTGACATGATGGTATTTTTAATGAAATTCTGAGGCTTTCAGCACATTTCCAATCATTAATTGATCAATTTCTGCATCACCTTTTGCTAGAAGTCCTGGGAGATCCATATGGGATCAGATATGTGTTATGGATATGGGATGATGCCTATTTCTGATTGTGTTTTATAATAAATAATGAATAATAATGAGTAAATAAGAAAGTAATGAAGCAAATTATATAATAATAAATGATAATATAATATATGTCATCTGGTATAAGTTTAATGGTTTCAATAGGTAAAACAACTCTGTCTGCAAATTGTGAATCAGTAACTATGTCGAGTGGTTCATTAAAATCCCTGAGTATCATGAAAATTGCATATAATCCTGACTTTTGGATAGACTCATAAGAGCTTTGTTTCATTTCAGCAGTGAGATTAGAGTTTTAATAACACCTCTTAGGAAGGTAAATGAAAAACTAAATGTGGTTATATTCAGAAAACAAAAGGTTTAAAAGAAAAGAAGAAATGTAACTAAAAAAATATATTTTGTGATTTTTTTTGTGTGTCTACTTGATAGGATGATTAAAATATTGAAATGAATTCTTATCAGAAAGCCCACTATTTCTCTTGGGAGTCACTAAAATGGAAAGGAATCCATCACTAGAAAAATACCGAAATATTTGGAATTCTGCTACTGACAATTGACAGCTGTAAAGCTGACAACAGTAAAAAATTAAATTAAATAGCTGAGAAAATGTCCTGTGACCAATTTCACATGGCTCTTCCATATCTGTGTTTGCTTGCTTAAAGGTGCTGGTGTGTATGTGCTGGTGTGTATCTGAAATAGATGGGAGATAGGGAATAAGCTAGAGAATGGGTCGTGGTGAAAGTTCAATTTTAAACATACAGAAACACTGCTGCTCTGTTTATGTTTATATTTAGAAAAGGCACTATAATGTGAGATATAAAAGAATGACACTTAGAAAAAGAGCTGTGGGAGCAAGTCTCTTCCACTTGCCTTCTGTAAAGAGCAGATGCCGGGAATGGGTGTGGGTGGCTCAGTTGGTAAAGTTCCGCTGTGAAAGCATGAGCTTCTGTGATTGGATCCCCATAAGAAGCCAGACACATTGGCATGTGCCTGTAATCCCAGCTCTGGGAATGCAGACTAAGGATCACTGGGACTTGCTGATCAGTCAGTGATTTCTAGGTTCACTAAGATATCCTGTCTTGGTGTAATGTGGAGAGGGATAAGATGGGCTCCGTGTGTCAGCTTCTGTCCCTGCACATACGTCCATCAAGGGAGCATGCACATGCACATCACAGGATCATCCCTCACCCCCCCACACACACAAAGAAATTCTTAGATATAGGTATGTTTTAAACATTTTTATTAGCAGCACTTATAATTTCTAATAGTCAAGAACTCTGCTTACTCAGCCTCACAACTTCTCCCTCATTTGTTACATTTTGATTGTTATGTAACCAATTTCAGTTCTTTTTTTAAAAAATATTTATTTATTATGTATACAATATCCTGTCTGTGTATATGCCTGCAGGCCAGAAGAGGACACCAGACCTCATTACAGATGGTTGTGAGCCACCATGTGGTTGCCGGGAATTGCACTCAGGACCTTTGGAAGAGCAGGCAAGGCTCTTAACCACTGAGCCATCTCTCCAGGCCCCCCAATTTCAGTTCTTTACAGAGACACCAGGGTAACTACCAACTGTACCTTGAAAGTTTAATGCATCAACATTCCAGGGTATCTTTTAACTTGTGGCTTTTTAAAATAAGATTAGCTTCCTGAGTGTTTTCTGGGACTCTATTCAAATTCTACAGCCAGGATTCTGTCACCTTCCATTTCTGTTTTATAACTAAAACTAAGTTCTTTGTTTTTAATTTCAAAATCCCACAGCTAAGGCTGTTTACATTATTCGGTACCAGGGGTTGTTTTTCACCAACAGACCAAGCGGTGTGCTATGCTATTAATATCTTTACTACCCTTAAATTCTGATATTCTGACATTAATGCTTTGTGGCAAAGCCTGGTTTTTCTAATCTTAAAGAAAATAGTGTTTCCCCATCTTTATTGTCTGGCAATTGTTCACTTCGTTCTCATTTAGGTTCTATGTTTCTTGGATATACTTTTGTTTTCACTGAAATTTGGGAATGCTTCAGAGTTCTCCTTTAGGAAGATGAAATGATACTATACGTATTGCTAATATCATCCAAGTTTTTACAAATTATAACCTTTTCTTTTTGCTCCACTATTTTCTGATGTTGAAATCTATCCTTCTTGAAGTAGTTCTAGTTCAAATTTGAAAAGTCTGACATGCAGTCCTCCTGAAAAGCTAAGATGGCAGTCCCAACCATCTCTTGCTGCATCCAAAGTCCCTTTTCTTTCATTTCCCCCCCACTCTTCCCTATTGAATGCCAATACAGCCTTTCCCATGGAGGATATTAGGGCTATAAAATATATGAATCTTTGATGAAATGTATAAACATCTTATATAACAAATGTTTTTAGTTCATAAACAAATTTGATTTTGCTGTCCTAAATCTACTTTCTTTCTCCTAGGACTTTTTTTTTAATAAAAAAGATGCAATACTGATTCTTAATTTTATAGTGGTATTGTTTTTCTCCATAAATGTTTTAGAATCTTGTTTTGATATGTTCAATATGTTAATAATTCATATTTTCTGCTTTTCTTTTAAAATTTTTCCTACATCATTGGTAATATGCCTTTTAAATAAGAAAGCCTATTCTTTTTCAGATGAGATCAATTTTCCCATTATTTCTTCAAAACCTCTATTATTATTATTATTTTTATTACTGCATTTTTGAGAATTTCATATACATATACAATGAAATATGAACACATATACTCTCTATTTTATCCCCTCCAACTTTTTTTACCCCCTCAAACCTGCTTTCTTCTAATTTCATGTATTTTCCATAATTCCTTTTTTCTTTTTTGAAAATTAGCCAGTTAGATATTGAGTTTCTTGAATCAATAGTTTGATTATAAGTTCTTAGAGATAACCATGGATATTCCCTCTATGATATAATTTTTTGTTTAGTCAACCATAAAAGTTTCTGATTCTATGTTTTTTTCCAATGAGAGTTTCCATGTTTGATTTTTACCAGTGGATTTTTTTTAACTTTTTGTACTTATTGAAGCTAACCAGAGGTGCTATTTTTAAAGTCCTTTAAAATCCATGATGATCTGCCTCTTCTTGGGTCTCATCATGTGTACTTGAGGATTTCTTCAGAGTGGTGATTTTTGGTTGTTACTCTGTGGTTTGCACTGACAGAATAAGATTGGATAAGAATGGAGACAGGCAAGTGATGAGTGAGCAAGGAATTCACCTTTGTACCTGAGGTGCTCAAGACCTCCAATGTTTTTCATAGGAAGTCAAACTATCCAACATGCCAAGTTTTCCCAAATTCATGTGTGGAAAGAAGTATACAGACTATTTGACTTTGGGAAGAATCATCCTCGTGCCATCTGGCTATGAACTCCTGGCCTCATCAAGGCTTTAGGATGAAGTTTTAATATTTTGCAGTGTTCATCCCTTCATTGTCCCCTCTGAGTCCTGTTGGGCAAAAGACTGAGATCAGTCTCTATCTCTCTTGGTGCCACTTCAGTGTCTTAGGTCTGTGTGGAGCAGCTCTATGTTCTCACTTCTTTCCATCTTTCCACAGAACTCTTCTCTCTTGCTTCCTTTGTCATTATAGGCTCATCACTTGTAATTTACTTCTTGTCACTTTAACAGCACCCAGAATGGATTAAGGAAAAGCATGTGCTAAGTCAAACTATTTGAGGTAGAAAACCATGTTTTTTGGGGGGAACGTATTTAGATATATGTATATTTACACACGGGTTTAACCTTGTATTGCCCTGCATTTCTGTTTAAACAGATTTCTTCTAATGAGTTTTGAGAGCAAATAGAATGAGTTCTTCCCATGCTTTCAATTTTTCTCACTTTTTTATATATTAGCTTTTTGTGGTGTGTGTATTTATATATGTTATATGTACATATACATGCAGGAACATTCTTCCATATATGAGTGTATGTTTGGAGGCTAGAGGTCAATGTTGTATGTCTTCCTTAATCTCTTTTCTCCTTCTTTTGTGGAGATGGGTTTTCTTACTGAACCTGATGTCCATTGGTTCATCTAGATTGGTTGGCCACTCCAGGAATACATCTGTTTGTGCCATTTCACACACCTCCCTGCACTGGTCATAGATGCATGTCCATATAACTGACTTTCCTTGAGTGTTAGGAATCTGATCTCAGGTCTTCACACATGTGCAGTAAATGCCTTACTGACTGAGCCATCTCTCCAGCTACAACTGGAGCTTTTATTTATAGAATTTAGTAGAAAATAAAGGAATTCCCCCAAGAGGAAGTGTTAGAAAAGATCAGATCCTGAGAACATAATGTACTCCTGTAACTTAAAGAGTTTCCTCCAGCAGCAAGGCCTTCTGGAACTCTGAAAGGAGGTATGAGCAAGAGAGATGGGTTTCTAGATAGAGGCAAAATGTTCAAGACCCAAAAGAGTTATTGTTCATGTCAGGGAGCTTGACACTGGAATAGACACCTTCAGTGGTATTTTTGCAGCACTCATGTAACCCTTCTCACAGTTGTCACTCTTGCCCTTGTCTGCTTTAATGACACATCTAGAAGGGGACAGTGGAGTCTTGGTGGGAGGAGTTCATCAAACTGTCTTCCTTTGCCTGACTCCTCCTTACAGTCACATATCTCTACACATTCATTAAGGTAGGAAATGAACAAGTGAGCACACACTTAGACACTCATTTTCTCCTCTCCCCTTAGCACCTTTCTCGTGTAGGGAGAGCTGAATACCCAGACATATGTGGCTGGACAGAAGCCCAGAAAACTGTAAAGTGTATTATGTGGGATTTCCTTGGGGAATCTCAGGACTGCCAACAACTCTGGCTCTGGGTTTTCACACACCATCAATCCAGTGCCTGGCAGTCTCTGCTCCCCTCTTCACCTCACCTCATGCAGAGAGCAGACAGGAGAAACTGTGAGTCTCAAGTTGCAACAGCCAAGTCATATTGAGAAGGTAAGAAAAGGGGAGAGAAAGGACAGGGGGATCCTGAAAAGCTGCACCTTCCAGAAGCCCTGACAACTCCATTTTGTGTGCAGGAATTTTCTTAAACAGCCTTTCACGGACATTTGGATATAGGAGATGCAAGGGAGAAATTAGAGTATTGGGGGCTGGCAGAGCAGCATGCTGGCCAGCCTTCAAGAACCATCTCACAGAAGAAAATAAAAGTACAGGTGTCTTGAAAAGGAGGCTATTCTTGGAAATAATCAAGGATGTGTGTTTTTTCTTTGTTTGTTTTTAAATTCAGGGTCTTGTATAGTGCAAGGTTGGCCTGAACGCCAATATTTAGCAGAGAATTCTCTTGCCTCTACCTCCTTAAGAGTTTGGATTAGAGTCATGTGTTAACACACCCAGTTTTATGAGGTGCTGGGGAGTCAAACCCAGGGCTTCCTTCATAGTAGCCACATCCTCAATCTCCTGAAGATACACTTTGCTAGTGAGACAAGCAGCAGAGGCCTCATTAAACTCCCGGGGGGGGCTGATTTACATGCCTCACAGAGCAGGAAAATGAGATACATGGGGACTCATTCAACTGTGAAGAGTATGTATATATTATTTGGAACAATACTATACAACTTAAGTTTCCTGGATTAGAATAAAATGTCCATGTAGTCCTACCTTCTGTAGTCAGTGTAATATTCTCTAAGCATTTGTTAAATAATATTTTGATATTTGATATCTTCTCAGATCTTATGCCCTCTATGATTCAATGTGTTTCTACTGCCGCTTCTCCACAAAAACACATACTTTGTAGGTGGAGGTTTTTGTTTTTTTTTTTTAGGACTGTCAGCTGCCCACACTAAGGCTTATTATTAATTATTAATGCTTGGCCAATAGCCTAGGATTATTACTAATTAGCTCTTACATCTTAAATTAATCCACATTTCCTATGTGTGCTCGACCATGGGACAGTACCTTTTTTCAACATGGCATGTTCATCTTCTGCTTCCTCTGTGCCTTCAGGCATCTTCTCATGACCCTGACCTCCTTCTTCCCCCTGCCCTCTCAGTTTGGATCTCCTGCCTTACCTTTTCCTGTCTAGCTATCAGCCAGTCAGCTCTTTAATAACAATAAGAACAACACAACTTTACAGTGTGTAGAAGGATTATTCCACAGCAGCACTTGCCTTGTGTCTTATTAACTACTGCTTTAGCAATGTCAGGAAGGAAGCCAGACTGACTCAGAGGTCCACAGAACAGCTCAGCCATTGCTACTGCTAGCTTCAACTTTGACCTCAACACAAGCACCATTATCCTCTTGCATAAAGAATGCTTTAAATCCACTGGGGTGAATTTTGTGAATTTCATCTGAGTTCAGAACCTGAATTCCAACTGACCAGTGTAGAATTAACAGTCACTGTGTATAAATATAGTTAGAAAGCATGGGAGGGATGCTGGGTGTGTCTTCTGATAACAAAAGTGAACACTTTAATATTCTTTCATTGCCTTCAACCAAACAAAAAAGGCGTTATCAAAAATATCAAGGGCTTTTAGTAATGATGAGAGGTACACAAGAGTGTTCACTTGCCTGTGAAAGAATTTTTTCACATAAATGAATGCCTTAAGTTGCATTTTCTTTGTTTTTGTGCACATGTGTATGCACTTGTGCATATTGTGCTTTCATGTGACCTGTGTATTTGTATGTGTGTAGTTGTGTATTCTTCTAATCTCAGGTGCCAATCCTCTAGAGATACTCTCCCCCATTTTTTAAAGTAGGGTCCCTCATTGGTATGAGGCTTGCTGATTCTGCTATATGAGCTCCAGGTATATTCTAGTCTTCACTTCCCAAACTCTGGGATAACAAGTGTGTGATTACATGACAGGTTTATTGTTTTGTTTTTGTGGTACTTTTGTTTCTTTAGACTTTAGTGATCAGACTCAGGTTCTCGTGTGGCAAGGATCTTGCTGACTGAAGTGTCTTTGAAAGCCCTCAAGCGTGTTTTTATTTTATTTTTTAAACTGAAACTACAGTTTGTGGTTTCTTGATTCAGGCTATGTGATTGTCAAAACATTCATGACTGCTACCTGGGTCTTCTGACTCCATGCCCACCCCAGAGACTCCTACTGTATCTTGATATAACTCAGTAAAGTTTCATTGTTGGCTTAAAATGACTTGTTCAGCTGGTGGTTACTTAGCCTTTTCTGGGGAGAGGAGAATTGCAGGGCCCGGTTACAATGTACAAATGTTGGACACACTGAACTTGTGGTGCCTTCAGTTTCCAAGAATCTTACAGAAGGTCTACTGTGCTTCTGAGCTTGGCAGTATAGTCTGCATAGAGTTTCACTCTGGCAGTCAACCTGGAACAAATTAAAGTGTAAGAGCAGCACACAACAGGGAATAGTTCCTGGACTCAAGGCTTTGCTTATTTCAAAGAAAAGAGGTATGCTATTGTGCAAACCTGAGCAGAGTTTATCTTAGAGCAGTTTTAATGCTTATATAGTCCACATGTGAGTGAAAAAGAAATAAAGCAGCAGTAACTTAGTTAAGGAGGAAAAACCAGGTAACCTGTCAGCATTTTTCATGTTCTAAACAAAGATGTCTTCTAGTTCTTTATACTAAAACAATTACAGTCTACAAGTTGCCTTCATAGCTAAAAACAGCAAAACAATTATTTCATTCTTTACTGCCAGAAGACTTGGGACTAGTGATTCAGAAATAATATCAACACGAGTGAGGGCTGTAGTTCACTTGGTAGAGTGCTTACCCAACATGCATGAGGTCCTGGGTTCTGTTATCAGTCCTACACAAGATGGGTATATTTTCACATGCCTCTAATTCTAGTACTTGGGAGGTAGAATTCATCTTCTGCTATATGCTGAGTTCAAGGCCAACCTGGACGATATGAGAACCTTATCTAAAATAAAAAGTGATGAAGACAGGCTTTCCCCAAATGTTGATGGTTTCTCCATTCTGGGCCTAACTTGACATTGCTTTTTCTCTAATTTCTCCAAATCAGATCTTTTATTAATATCTTGTCTTATTGTATTATTCTTAAATTCCTTCCTAGTTCAGAAAAGTTTCAGTTTGGTATGATGGATATAATGCATGCCTGATATTAATATTTAGCAGGTGGATGAAAGAAGGTCAAGAGTTTAAAATAAGCTTGGTCTACCTAGTGGGGTTAGAGATGAGTCTGGGACATATGGAAAAAAAGAAAGGGAAAAGAGAAAGAAAAACAGGGGAGGAGAGGTAGGGGAGGAAAGACTTATTAAGGGGAAAATAGAAAAGTGGGGTTATTTTTAATTTTAACTTAAGAGAATTACTCTTCCTCCATCATAATTCCTATAGGTTATAAAAATCAGACTCAGAAAAACATATAAAGAAATAAACTTTTTGGTGGGAAATGGGGAATTGAGGGTGTACAAAGTATACTGTCTCAGTGTTACTACTGCTATGATGAAACATGATGACAAAAGTGACTTGGGGAGGAAAGGGTTTATTTGGCTTACATGTCCATACTGTAGTCCATCATTGAAGGAAGCCAGGGCATGTCAAACAAGGCAGGAAACAGGAGGAGCTGTTGTAGAGGCCATGGAGGGGTGCTGCTTATTGGATTGCTCAAGTAAGGACACCACATCTGTTACAACAGCTGCAATCAGAGTCACTACCTCATTGAGTTTTTGATCTGCCTGTCTTCTATAGTGGCCAGATAAAGGAGTCAAAGGGAGATGTGATGGGAATCACCACTCCTGTATCTTTCAAGTCCTTGAGGGTAGCTCTGATTTTTGCAGTTCCTCGAGGGGTGCAATAAAAGTTCTTGATTCACTATTTTCATTGGCAGAAACAACTCTGAAGGCTTCCATTTAGCTTTTCCAACCATAAAAGCCCTCACTCTCTAGGTCAGGGAACCAATGTGAGAGTTCTGCTAACTGCTAAGTGTACCTATCCTAGTTAAACATTCTGTGACTAGGAATAACCACACGGTCAGTTTGGGGACTAACTGGATGTACTGTGAGTCAGACATCAGCCAAAATGTCTTTAATTATCTAACCATAAGCCCCTATTTTAACTGGAAGGCCAAACAATATTTTTTGGAACCTCTTGGAATCATCCTCAATTCAGAATCAGTATCCAATAGACCTCGGAAAGTCTGATTGTTTTCTTTTCCCCACTGTACAGTTACCCATAATAAAAGCTGTAAGTCTTTCTGCAGAAGGACTAGAGAAATCTAAGCAGTAAAACTTTCAGGTGTTGTAGTGGTTTAGATAGGAATGGCCCCCTAGACTCATGCGTTTAAATGTTTGTTCACCAGGGAATGACACTATAATGAAATGTAGCCTTGTTGGAGAAAGTGTGTCACTGGAAGTGGGATTTGAGGTTCCAAATGCTCAAGCCAGATCCACTGTCTCACTCTTTTTGCAGTCTTTCAATTCTGATGTAGAACTCTTAGCTCCTTCTCCTGTACCATGTCTTCCTATACTATGCTTCCTGCCATGATGATAATGGAATGAACCTCTGAACCCGTAGACTATCTACAATTAAATCTTTTCATTATAAGAGCTGGTGTCTCCTCACAGAAAAAAAAGAAAAAGAAAAAGAAAAAAACCAACCAAACAACAACAACGAAAAAACTCTAACTAAGACATATGTTTTATCAAGGTCTTATCTCAGGGGAACCTTCATTCATGGTGTTCTGGGTCTGCAAAATTACTCAACTCTGGAAATCAATTCACAGGCTATGATTAAGGTATGTCTCCCCCTTCAAGATCCTGATTAAAGATGTGTCTTTTTCCCAACTCAAAAGATCTTGATCAAAGGCCTATCTTTTTACCTCAAATAACTGGACTAGAAGTAGATCTTCATACTTCAGATTAAACAAAAATCCCTCACAGGTGTATCCTCCATTTTTGGATTTTATTTAATACTAGATATTGACAAGATGACAACCAAGAATACCAATTACACTTACTGAAATTAAAAACAAAACAACAAAATCCTTTCTGCAAAGTTTGCTCTGACATGTAATGTATAATAGCTACCAAAGGCGATGTCAGAGTAATTCATCTTAGATATGTTTGTGCATTTGACCCTAGTCCACTGCAGGCTCTTGGAAGGTTGAAGATATTTCACATCTAGAGTAACTTCTTTATGTTTTTATTTTTGACTGGCATGTATTAATTAAATTCATTTATGGGCTTCAGTATGATATTTCAAAACATGCATATAGTATGCATTAACTAAGTCCATCCATCTGCACTCTCCCTCCCCTGACCTTTCCCCACCACTTGTGACTGCCACTCTTAGGTGAATGGCCTTTCAGCATCCATCATGAAAGTGAAAATAGAATTTATCTTTTTAAGTGACTGACATCTAGATCAGGACACAGAACATCCTCACCTCTTAGTGACTATTCACTGTGTTTTCTACCCAAATACACATGCATATTTGATTTACCTCTGATACCTAGAATTGAAATATGGAAAGCCAGTAAATAGTTACTAATTTAAGTAGGGGCACTGAAGCACTCAGAAAGTTACTTCAGTAGCTAGAACATATACATTCTAAAGTTTTTTCCCAACAGACCTTCAAAAAGTTCATGTTTTTTTTTTTTGTGTGTGTGTGAAAGTGATCACACAGCCTGCCAGATTGATATCACGTTAATTTTATAGTTACATAAAAGGCAGTTGCATGGATTATACCATGCACTATTCTCTCTCTCTCTTTTACTGGTTTTGAAATGTCCACTTCTAATCTATTCCATTTCCAAGGCATAAAGGAAAATAATCTACCAAGGAATTTTATCACAATTGCTAAGGGAGGGTTAAGGAATGAGTAGTTTTTCATTTATTGAGGCAGGGTTTCTCTGTGTAGCCCTGACTTTCCTTAAGCTTACTCTGTAGACCAGACTGGCCTTGAACTCACAAAAAGCTACTTGCACCACCACTACTTGGCTGAGCCATCTCCCCAGCCTCTATTTTGTATATATTGTGTTTGATACAGGATATAGTAATTCTAAATAAGATGATTGCTATAGTGGAAAATGTGTGAAGCTGCTGTTTTTAGTGGCTTTTTTTTTTTTTGGTCGAGGCTAGGACGTCTGTAACACAATCATTTCCAGAATTGCTGAATACAGTCTCTGCTTGTGCGCTGCTCAGATGTGGGATTACTGGGCCATGTGCCGCTCCACTTTCTGTGTCTCTTTTCCTTCCTTCCTTTCTTTCTTCCTTAATTTATTTTTTTTCAGAATTTCATACATATGTATTGTATTTACATCATTTATAACCCTCTCCCTCCAGCTCCATCTCTTCCTGTGTTTCCCCCACTTTCTCTCAAATTCATGAACTAGTAAATTACATATGTATGTAGCCTACCAAATCTATTTTAGGGTTGTTCATATAAACATTTTGTTAATTAAGAATTATCACTTGTAATTGGATAACATAATAAGGAATGTGTCCCTGGGGCAAACTGATCCTACCTCTCTCAGCAGCCATTGATTGTCTATAGTTTTTCTTCTAGGGGTTCTTTGTGAGATTTCCTCCATCCACACTGGCGTGTCAAGTAGTGTTGCCATGGTTGGTCTTGTATAGGCAGCCATACTGTTGAGATTTTCTGGGTGCTGCTTTCCTGTCATGTGTAACTGCGGGTGTCCTGGTTCTCTGGCCCTTACAGTCTTTCTTCCCTCTCTTTTAAGATGGTCTCTGAACCTTAGGGGCAGGGGTTACATTGTAGATGTATCCATTGGGGCTGAAAACCCACAGGGTCTCTAAGAGATTTGTACTAACCTACATTCTCTCCACTAGGGTCCTAGGCTTCTTCTCTACTACTTCACACTTAGGATATTATGTCTTTCCCAAATAACCATTCTTCAAACTGTGAGGTACTCTTTTCTGTTTTGTTTGTTTGGGAGAGAGATGTTTGTTTTTTTAGAAAAAGCCTCTTATAGTCCAGGCTGTCCTCCATCCAATTCACTGTACAGCTGAGGTTGGCTCTGAACTTCTGCGCTTCCCCCTTTTCAGTTCTGGGATCACAGGCATGCACCCATCACCCTGAGTACTCACACTAGTTTCAGTCTGCATTTTTCAGATGGCTTGTAAGGTTGAATACCTTCTCATATACCTGTCATCATTTTCAGGTCATCCATTGGATTATTTGTCATTCCACTCTTGAGTTCTAACACTTGATAAAATTTGGACATTAATTGCATCTCAGATATGTGATCCCAGTTCGCCTTATGCTTTTGTTGTTTCCTTTCTGGGCAGAAGCTTTCCCATTTAACAGGGAGCACAGTTCCTGTTGTTTACGCTTCTCTCCTCACCTCAGTTTTTGGTGTTGTGTCTAGAACATTTCACCAAGCCAAAGCTAACAGCCCTTCTTTTTTGGAGATGCAGTGGAGCCAGTCCTCAAACTCCATTCTTTTCTTCAGTTTTTTTTTTTTTTGTTTTTGTTTTCATGTGTGACACAAACAGTGGTCATCCTTTTACATTTGAAATCTAGTTTTCTCAGCTCTGGTTACTAAAGATACTTTGTTCTTCCCTATAACCTCTTAGCATTCTTGTCTTAACATAGTTGGTGTGCCTGTGGGAAGCCGCCGCAGGGAAAGGCACACATTCCTATACATGATGGCTTAAATTCCATCCACCAGACCCACATGGTAGAAAGAGAGCCAATTCCTATGAGCTGTCCTCTGACCTTCACATGTACACCATGGCATTTGTATGCCATTCTGTTGGTGGAGCAGGTCCCTTGTTTGTCACAATCACCCGGCTAGCTTACACCCAAAATAACCACACACGAAACCATATTAGTTAAAACACTTCTTGGCCATTAGTTCTAAGTTCTTTTTTTTTTTTTTCTGAAGCTGAGGATTAAACCCAGTGCCTTACGCTTGCCAGGCAAGTGCTTTACCACTGAGCTAAATCCCCAACCCCTAGCTCTAAATTCTTATTAGCTAACCCTTACATATTAGTTTAACCCATCTCCATTAATCTGTGTGTTGCCACATGGCAGTGGCTTACTGGGTAAAGTTCTAACCTGCGTCTGTCTCAGGCAGAGGATCCATGGCATCTCTCACTCTGCCCTTCTTCCTCCCAGCATTCTGTTTTGTTTTCTTGCCTACCTAAGTTCTGCCCTATCAACTAGGCCAAGGAAGTTTCTTTATTCATTAACCAATGAAAGCAACACACAAACAAAAGGAACTCCTATACCATTTCCCCTTTTCTGTTTAAACAAAAAGGAAGGTATTAACATAGTAAAATTACATATAACAGATATCAAGCAAGAATTACAGTTACAATATTTATATCTACTTTATATTTTATCATAACTATCTACCTATTCATCAACTCCATCAAAGACTCCAGAAAGATATAATACCTAAATAAACAGGAAGTACATTATAAACAACTTCCAAGACTCTAGAATTGACAGAGACATCTCACTGCCTGGACATTTACCCAAAGTTTTTCCGTACCACTGGGGCATCCACCTTCAGGCTAAAGGCCCATAATATCCAGCAGACTTTTCCACAAAGCAGGAAATTTCAAAGACAGTTCAGCCTATACTGGCAGTTTGTCTGTCATATTTTTCTCAGTCCTGCAGAATGTCTAGCAGACTCTTTTATGATGAAGCAGGAACCGTGAAGGACCTTCTCACCTTTAGGCAAGTTCAGCAGTCATCTCTCTGTGGGTACTGCATGTCCAGTGAAGCTTATAGCAGAGCTATAGGGGAGCAGAGCCAGGCAGGGAAAACTAGATGGACTGCTGGGAGAAAGGAGGCAGAGTCAAAAAGAGATGCCATGGAGGCACCACCAAAGATAGATGTGCTGAAACATTACTGGTAGGCTATGACCTCGTGGTGATGTACAGATTACTATAAATCAGTTAAATTAAGATGTTAGAGTTAGCCAATAATAAGTTAGACCTAATGGGCCAAGCAGTGTTTAAATTAATATAGTTTCTGCATGATTATTTCAGTTCCAGATGGATGGGATGAACAAGCAGCTCCTCCTCCTACATACTTTAAAACTCATGACAACCACAAAGATATACTATCCACAGACATGTTTTGGTCAGCGATCTTCAGGTTGAGCCGTAGCAATGCAACTGCAGAGAACACCAGACACTTTCACTAAAGTGCCAAGTGTGGGTCTATTTTTGCAGGATTTACTCAATTTAGTAATGACCAACATGGCTGGTTAAAACCTTAGACTTAGGGATTTGTAGCCATTTGAGGTGAGCTCTAGTTTCCTTAATTATATGAGCTAAGGAAGACAATGAAAAACAGACTCTTAAATTAAGACATTTGTCATTAGAATCCTTTCAGTGGCTTGCTCTCCTTAGGTCTAAAAGATATTTTGAAGAATAGAAAGTTTTACCCTCTGTGCTTACAGACAAGAAATTTTAATATGTGCTTTCCATAGAAATTTCTGCATTATCTTATCAGAGGTGTTAAATTTCTGCTCTTGTAGTTATACTTAATGTTAACCCAGGTGCTATCAATTAATGTTCAATTTTCCTTGAATTTGGCATTAAAGGAAAAAAAGTCACTCCCTGGCTTTTCAGAGGGGAGCCATTCAGGGAGAAACACATGAATCTGGGTATTATTTTATCTGGCAATCCAAGATGGTATGGAATAAAAGAAAGCAAGTTTATCTCTGGAAAAATAAAAACTCACTACTGCTCAAACTTTCTTTGGGAACCATTATTTGGAATTAATTCAGTCATTTTCTTAAATTCAAAATATACTGCTTAATTTAGAATATTAAGATGCCAATGGAATTCAAATGCATCTTTGTGAAGAAGTATGGGTTGTGAGGCTTCGCCCTTGCATTCTGTATTGTTTAGAGTTTTCCTGGGCTGAGTTCAGGATTATGTGTTCTCAGATTTAAAGCTCTTGATATGCATTTAAGTCATCAGAGTCACAGATACAGAGTCTCATGGATGCTGAAACCAAAGTTTATCAATACCCACACCCCATGCCATCTTTCAACCCTTTTAGAGAATTAATTTGTCATAGTAAATGTTAAGAGCCTGCCAGATTAGGTTCTGTGTGAAATTTGCCTAGCTTCCTCTTAGATTGGCTTTTCCTTACTTCCTCTTCAACATTTTCCCTAGGGGGAAAAGGACTAGAAAGAACAGTCAAAATGAATTTCAGTGTTTAATTACCATCAACTATCACTAAGCACTGAAATATATATGATTTCACAATTTTTATGTATGAAGACAGTTTAAATTGCTTTAAAATTACTCTTCTAAATAGAAATGTCAGTGCAGATACTATCTACCTCTTCACATGACCCTTACACCATCCATGGTTAGCAGATTTAGGTTCCACTAGTATGATTAGTTTAAAATCATACCCAATAGTTTAAAATTCATGAAATCTCTAGTGTATAATCTAATTTTATAATGCCTCTGATTTGTACTGTCTACCTCTGCACATTTGTAGCTATTATATTTTTTCAACAAATATCCCAATAAAAAGACAGAAATTAATCACTAGAGTCAGGCTCAAATGACATATTGATCAAATAAATATCTTACTAGAGTTATGTAGGAATATGACATGAAGGGAATATTCAGAAAAATGCATCATCCATCTTTGTTTTCCCAATATTTCAGGAGTAAGGCTGGAAAATGAGAGGTTCCATTCCAAGCAACTCAGAATTTAGAGGTATACATACACTTTCCGCAGCTAACTTAACCCTGTAGACCTAATGCTATTCTAAGCAGAAATACGCATAACTTTGTAGATCATCCATTGGCTGTCGCAAGCATAGCATATTTTATGCCCCTTTAGTAACTTTTTTATCTTTATGATGAACAGAATATCTGAGAAAGAACTTCAAGACCCATTAAAGAGAATGAATAATACCCTAAGAGTTTATCTTATATCAGGTACCATGGGGAGCTGCTTATGTCTGTGATAGAAGAGCAGGAAGCTAAAAATTCAGCTGTTTAGCATTCTAGAGATGTGGACTGGAAAAATGCAAGCAGGAAGAAACATGAACTGGGTCTACTGCTTACCTGGCCAGCAGAGTAGTGTGTGTGGGGCAGGATGTAGGGATTGAGCAGTTGGAGACAAAGCTGGACTGTAGAGTGAGATGCTGTTTCCAGAAGCTGAATGTGGTGATTCACACTTCTAATCCCAGCACTTGGGAGGTGGCAGTGGGAAGATCAGGAGTTCAAAGTCATTCTTAGCTGTACAACAAGTTTGAGACCAACTGGAGCACAGTGAGACCCTGTCTCAACAAAATAAAAGCAAAAGCAGAAAAGATGTTTTCAATATCTGAAACAGAGAGAAATAACAGTAACTATCAGCAATGTTTGCCTCTGTCCACTCCCCCAAATGAATGGTATCCACAATTCCATTCTTCTAGATCAAGGGGAGCCCTGTCACTTCTCACTGTGTCCTGATGAGACCATATACTTACAGCTCTATACCCCATTTTTTTCCATTCCTGAAAGCACAGAGGTAGAAAAAAACAGTTGTATTTTCAACAGAGAAAGCATATGGCAAAATTTTACTTGTCAATCAAACAACTGTAATCTTAAATGTTCATATCAATTGCATATTAATTACTTTCTCTTAATAAATGTAATACTCCAGCAGAAGATCTTTGGAACACAAGTATGTGGCTAGAAGGAAGGAGTCAGAAATAATGACAGACCCTCTCTCTAAGACTCAGTGCAGAGGTTAGGTAAGGTTTTATTTATTTATTTGTTTTGGTTTTTCGAGACAGGGTTTCTCTGCGGCTTTGAAGCCTGCGCTGGAACTAGGTCTTGTAGACCAGGCTGCTCTTGAACTCACAAAGATCCGCCTGCCTCTGCCTCCTGAGTGCTGGGATTAAAGGCATGCGCCACCACCGCCCGGCTAGGTAAGGTTTTATTATGTGCTGAACCCTGCTACTGAACAACATGCCTTGCACACAGTACAGGACAATGGCCACTTGTGTTTTACAGACAAACAGAATCCCAGGATGTCATTTAATAATCACACAAACATAGCAGCTGGTCCATTCCACTGAGCTTCACTGTCCTAGTTTGTCATCTATCCCAGAAAGACTTGGTAAGCCTTGAATACACAGTTCTGTAAGTACAGTCTGTGTACGATGCTGAGTAGCCTTCCTTATGGCACTTAGTGAGTTAAAAAATTGTTACTAATTCTTTAGTAACAAAAATGACATCACTTCAGCCAAGCTAACATTTTTATGTTTTTTTTTTGTTTCACATGGATGTTTCTATTATGCAAAGTGAAAAGAACCCCCAAGTGTTCTTTAAATTTTCTTACAAAATGGAATTAAGTCTCATGGATTTAAAATGTCTGTATTACTATATTGTTGTTCTTAAAAATGTTCTCCATTTCTGCCTACTGTGCTACAATAAGAAACTTTTACAATTGTATAAAAATAGAAGCAGAAAGTAAAGGAAAATCATGAGAGTCTTGTAATAGGGTCTCCCTTGTATCTTTCTTCTTAGTGCCAACCCTATGTCTTCATCTACTTTCTACCCAGGTTCTGCCTGTGTGATACTCACTCTTAGTCTATCCTCAGTACTTTGGGTGCTTTGATCATCACTCCCCGAGCTGTATGAAAGCAGATAAGGCCTCAACATGGGTCTCCAGAGCTCACCTCCCCAAGATGTTCTGCTGCAGTCTGGGAGAAAATAGACTCTGATACTCCAGTGTGGCAATGCACTTTCTTTCCTCAATATATTCTTAATTTTTAACATTTATTTTTATTTGTGTGTATGAGAGAGAGTGTACGTGTCACAGTGCATGTGTGGAGGTCAGAGAACAACTGGCAGAAGCCGGTTGTGGGTGCTGCTGATTGAACTCAGGCTGTCGGACTCAGTGACAAGAACCTTCACCCATGGAGCCATTTCTTCAGCTCACCAAAAATAGTTTTAAAATATTTTAAAAAGAAATATGACTTTTACACAGTGTCTTTAAGAGTTATGTTAAAATTAAGGTTTGAATTGCTATCTGCTTGTGATCCTTCATTTAGAATTCAGAACAAACATTCTTACATTTGAGGAAAGGAGACAGGTAGAGGGAGGGAAGAAAGGAGAAAGAGAAAAATAGGGAAGAAGGAGGAGGAAGAAAAGGAGCGGAAGGGAGGGAGGGAAGAAGGAAGGAAGGACTGGAGGAAAGGGATCAAAGGAAGGTGGGAAGAAGAAAGAAAGGAAGAAAAATAAAGGAAGAGAGGCAAGCAAGGAAAGGAAAAAGAAGGAAGAAAACCAGGAATAAATAGAATGTGAAAGGAGAAAAATAGAAAGGGGCATACTGAAGTCTCTCTTTTGGCAAAAATAAAATATAAGGAACAAATGAAGATCAGGCCATTACAAACATTTGTTAAGCATGGAAAGCCTCATCTACGGGTTAGACAAATGACCAGTGACTAGGAACCTTGTGCTCTGTTTAACTGAGGCACACCATGCCCACAAGGTGTGGACAGTCCACCCACACTGCCATGGATCCACAGTTCCTTCCTGCTTTTAACTTGTATTTTCAGTGTTGAATTCCAAAGTCAGTCTCTTCCTGCTCCAGGCTGTGCCTGTCTAGTGACTCTGTTCTCTTTTATTCCACATGGTGTCACTCTGTCCCTACCAAAAACACTGTCATCATCTGTAGCATAGTTTCTTCAAAGTTTCTAATTGTTTTCTGAACAGGAAGCATATTTATCTTGAGTCACTAAAGGGGGAATCCTCATTGCTTTCAGTGTATGCACTGGTTACCCCACCAGGCTCCAGTGGAAAATTCCAGTCCAGTGCTTACACACTGGCCCTAGTTAAACTAAGTAGGTCACAAAACAGAACAAAAATCAGGGATCTGGGGCAGGGACATATAGAGAGGAGGTGGGAGGGGTTGATGAGGGTAAATAGAAAACAGAGAGAATGACAAAGAGGGTGACCAGAATATGTCATATGTTGGTTCAAAAAGTGTCAAATAACTAACTTGATTAAATGAGGTGAAACAAAACTAGCATCATTCTCAGACAGCATCATGCTTCTCATTTCTTTTTAGGCTTAGAACAAACAAAACAAAACAACAAACAACAGTACACTAACAGAAATGACAACACCTCTGTTATCACCATAGTGACAGAGTAAGAAAGTAATAATTCTGCCATGTCTCTGCCATTGTTCACTCTAAATCTCCATATGTATCATGATTGTATCGTATAATAAGAGCTCAGTAAACAATTTTTGATTAGTGAGAACAGGTAAATATTTATGAAGAAAAATTGAGAATTGTGAAAATGAGTACATTTGCATATGGTTCTAAAAAAGAAACTCCCATTTTGTCCAATTTTATCTAGATTAAGGATTTTTAAGTGGTGGCAAAGGTAGATTTTGAGGTAACAACAGAACTGATTTTCAGACATTTATTGGCCCTTAGGGAGAAGGGTTGGACTTGCTGTTGTTGCTGTGATAGGAACTTCAAGTGGGACACTTAAGAAATTCTGAGATGGGATGACTGAAAGTGTCATGTTTAGAAAATAGGGTCATTTGGTAAGGAAGTTGAATATGTTTACACAAAATATCCAAGTAATCTTGATGGCCATTCAGCCTTCAAATGTGGAATCATGTGCTTCAGAATAAATATATAAACCCATTGCTGGCAATACTGAGGCAGGGCGAATGCAAATTTAAGAACAGTATAGTAAAATCTTGTTCCTAAAACAAAAACAATAGATAAGCAGAGACAAACAGATATAAAGATGATTGATACATGTAGAGAGACAGATGATAAGATAGATACTTAGATGATAAAGAAGTAGAATTAATATATATATTCTAATTTCTGAACATTTTATGCAAAAATGTATGTAATTCTCAATTACCTGGTGGGAAAAATCTAAATATTGTCTATATGTTACTATTTATATCTCTGAAAGTTTGCAATTGATTCACACATGGCCATAGAATTTTCTTTTTCTAACTCTGCATCTCAACATGTTCTAAGAGCAGTGAGGAATGAAATGTCACTTATGAAGTGAAACAGGCTTACACCTAGGACACACTGTCCTTCCAAGAGTGATCTGCAAGAGTTTCTGAAGCTCCAGGTGCTCTGCAGTTCTGTGCAGGTGTATCAGACAGGAGCAGGAATTTTAATCCAGCCTGTAAGCTCATTTGATTGAATGGTCAAGTGACATCCTTTTACTATAATTGTGAGAGAAAATGCGCTACATCATCTTCCTAAGACTTTCATGTGTGTATGTGTATGTGTGTGTGCGTGTATGTGTGTTTAACTTGGCTTTTCCTTGAGTGTAAATTAGGCCATTCTATAGGTGTCTTCATGGGTATCTTGATGCAGCTTGCCTCTTACTATTTGTTTATTTAGGCACTTATGAAATATTCTTTTTATGAGGTTCCTCTGTTAATTATGAGGTACAATAATAAATAATGATGGCAGCAGAGTGAATGGGGATACTAGGAGAACTTGTCCCTGAGCAAATGACAAAGCCTGTGGAGCTGCAGGCAGCATGCAGAAGGGCCAGTAAATCCTGACGTTTTCTTCTGAGCAAGGAGGATGTCATGATGATGCTGGCATTTGAAATGGAGAGGGTTGTTGTAGGAGGCCACTTGTTTGTTTCCAGCTTCTCATCCCTGAAATAACCACACTAAAACTGGATTAATTAAATCACTGCTTGGCTTATTACCTCTAACTTCTTATTGGCTTTCCCTTACATCTTAATTTAACCCATTTCTATTCATCTGTATATTGCCATGTGGTTGTAGCATACTGGCAAGGTTCCAGTTCATCTGTTCCTGGTGGTGGCTACATGGTATCTCCTGAATCAGCCTTCTTTCTCCCAGCATTCAGTTTAGTTTTCCCTGCCTAGCTCTGTTCTGCCATGCTATAGGCCCAAAGCAGTTTCTTTATTAATCAATGGTAATCACAGCATACATCACAGATACACAGTATCCCACATCACCTCCCCTTTTTGGTCTAAATGAAAAGGAAGGTTTTAATTTTAACATAGTAAAATTACATATAACAAAACAGGTATAAAGCAAAAATTGCAGTTACAATATTTTTATCTAGTTTATCTTTTATCATAACTAAGGAAAACTGTAGCTATCTATTCTTCAACTCAATCAAAGACTCCAGAGGGATATAATATTACCTAAATAAACAAAAAGTGCCTTGTAAGCAACTTGCAAAACTCTAGAATTGACAAAGACATCTTGTTGCCTGGACAGTAACCTTAGGTTCTTCTGTAATGTTGGGGCATCCATCTTCAGTCTACAAGCCCACAGTATCTGGCAGACTTTTCCATGAAGCAGGAAATTTCAAAGACATTTCTACTTATACTGGCAGTTTGTCAGTCACTTTCTTCTGTGTCTTGCAGAATGTCTGGCAGACTTTTTCATGAAGCAGGAACCCCAAAGGACCATCTTACCGCAAGTTAAGCAGTCATTTTTCTGTGGGTCCTGTATGTCCAGTTCATATAGCATAACATCAAGCAGTCAAGGCAAGAGCAGTTTCTTGCCCAAATGGCTAGCAAACTCCATAAAGAGCCTCTTTGGTGCCCATCTTCCTCTTGAAGTTATTGGTGCTGCTAGGAGCAGATATGTTTCATTGTCATGAAATATCCTAAGATATTAAAACATTTTAAATACTATATTCTGAAGGTCTCTGAAAGATTTGGAGAATACCTTTCTAACTGAAATATAGCTCTATATATCTAGAAAAACTAGCTAACATGACTAGAAGCTCGACTATTATTGATGTCTATCTATTAACCTATATTTCTTAATTATACATTACATTTTAAATGAGCTGCACAAACACAATACCTTAATCAAGAGCAGAAATACACATATAACAAAACTGACCTTAAATTTGTATCAATAAATCAAGATCCATACCAATGCAAATCTCTCTAGCATATCCCCCTTTAAATGTAAACAAACATTTATAAACAATATTTGGGAATTTGGGCATAGTTCTCTCCAAATTACTTCCTGCTTTTTGTTGGGTGAAGTATTTTGGGGAGGGGGGTGTTCACAGTGACCTTTTTGAGGATCTTGGTTCATCAAACCACATTAATTTGGAAGGATTCCACATGTTCTCATCCTCTATGACAACGAAAGAAGAACCTCTTTTAAAAAGCAGCAAATCCTTAGACCCAAATTTTGAAATCAAAATACTTCTGAAACATACATGTTGGTGTAGCTTAGCAGACCATACAATGAAATGTCTCTCTGTACTTAGCTCCATAACAGTCAAAAATTCAAAGAAAACACAATAGTACACATAATCAAGATTCTCTGTGTATTTTCCATCCCTATGTGACTTATTTTTCTTTACTCCTTGTAATATATAACTGTCTGTATTCTGTCTCTTTAAAGATTTTGCTTTATAAAAACTTTGTTTTGTTTTTACAAACCATTTATATCTTTTTATAACTCTTTCTTCTCTCTCCCAAGCCTATGTATATTTTTTAAACACACTGTGTCTTATTTAGAGGTCTTTTATGTTGGAATCTGTCCTATTGTGTATCTGAAATCCTTTTCTATCCAGTATTACTTGTCTGTGGTGTTACTAGAACTAAGGCTGCTTTGTCTTTTGACTCTGCCTAGTCCACATGGCAGAGGTTTGTCCACCACCTCTGTGAGCCTTGCAAACTACCCCAGTTCCAGGTATACAACAGGTCTATGTAGTGCCATTAAGTAGATTGTAACATGATACTCACAGACCGCATTCAAGTGCTCACCCTCCTGAGAGAGCCAGAGATTGTGCTGGCAGCATGAACCAGGAAGCTACTATTTCAAAACTGCATGGGGTTTTTTTTTTTTTTTTGCTACTATCACTGAATAAGGAAGACCTCTTTTAAAGGAACCATGTCTCTGCTTGCTTTTAGCAAACAGAGCAAGAAGCTGTGTGAAACTCTGTTTTTTTTATGTTTTGAATTCCTTTTCAAACTTTCTCAGGTTTTATGTGGAAATAGTTGACCACATTGGAGCTCCAATTTGTTGTAGGAGGCCGCTTGTTTGTTCCCAGCTGCTCAGCCTCAAAATAACCATGCAGAAAGTGTATTAATTAAATCACTGCTTGGCAATTACCTATAGATTCTTATTGGCTAGCTTTTACATCTTAATTTAACCCATTTCTATTAATCTGTGTATTGATACGTGGTTGTGGCTTACAGCAAGGTTCTAGCTCATCTGTTTTCAGTGGTGGCTACATGGCATCTCCTGAATCAGCCTTCTTTCTCCCAGAATTCAGTTTAATTTTCCCCATCTACCTATGTTCTTCCCTGCTATAGTCTCAAAGCAGTTTTTTTTTTATTAATCAATGGTAATCATAGCATACAGAGGGGAATCCCACACCAGAGGGTTACCCAAGACAAACCTGAAATAGATACAGACATGCCAGATCTAAAATGGGAACACAGCTTGTGAAAATTAACAATAATAATTAAAAAGAGAGGTTAATGAGATTGCACTACCCTGAGATGCATCCAGGTCCCAAGGAAAGCATACCTGTGAGTTTTCCTGACTCTCTAAAAGCTTTGGGCATATAGGCAGATCCTCAGTGTTCTCTACCTTTAAAAAATTGAGTCAGTTGCTCTTGGGGAATAAATGGCAGACTGGCAGAGCTGTAATGGAGACCTCTGGAGGAGGTTGATGCACTGCTGCACTGGAAGCAATAGTACCTGATGTGGGGAGAATAGGATGGAAGTGGTTGGACTTTCAGAAGATTGGAAGAAATTGGAAGAGTGAGCAGGTCACTCAGGATCTTGATGGAGAATGGGATAGATGGTGCTACATCCATTAGATGTGCCCAACGATTTGTAATAATTTCAGACTTCAGCAATATGTAATAATATATAACCATAAGAGGCTAATATTTAAAACCAATCTTAGGAAGTATGCTATTACATACTTTTTCTAAATTAATTCACCAAATTTTTCAAATAAATTTTCTAAGAGGAACATTCTGATAAAGAGATTCATATTAATAACAATAATGACCAGAATTTTTTGTGGGTATTCATCTAAGGCTGTTCTCAAAATTAATTAACTAACATAGTCACTGCTGAAATACCCATTCCATTTGTATTGTGATATCTTTTTGAGCTGGTTGATTCTTATCTTTTATTTACATTGTTAAACTTGTTAGTCATTGTCTTTTCAAGCCTTTTTTCTAAATTCACAGAAGCGTATGCTAAGTATTTAATCCGTATCTTACCAATATTGCATGTTAAAGTTCTGAATATTGGATTTCTCTACTTTTTGGCACTCTTTCATGTATTTCACATCCCTGCACCTAATTTTGTCCACATATTAATTATAACTATCCCAAAGTCTGTATAATAAATTTTAACATGCATTTCCTATGAATTTCTTTTGCAATTGTTCTTATTTTTTTAATTCTTCTCCTGGTTCTCAGTTGTGTGAAATCACTTCCTGATACAATTAGAAATGTTACTGAAGCAAGGCCGTGGTGCACACCTTTAATCCCAGTACTCTGGAGGCAGAGGTGGGTAGATCTCTGAGTTCAAGATTAGTCTGGTTTATAAACTGAGTCCCGGGATACCCAGGGATACATGGAGAAACTTTGTCTCAGAATAAATAGAAAGAAAGAGGGGAAGAATGGAGGAAAGGGGAAGGAAGGGAGGTAAGAAAGAAGGGAGAAAGGCCAATGAGTTCTGGACATTGTGCATGAAGAAACTGCAATGTATAAATCTCAGAAACTCAGTCTTCCTTAGAGAAATTAATGTTACATCTGCTCAAGGCTAGGCATATCAGCTTTGTGCACATCAGGATTGACCCACAGCTACTCTGTTTTCAGCTCATTCCAACTGTCTGCATATGGTCCTTTGAGGGCCCCGCTGAAGGTGGAGCTCCGTGAGTTCGAGATCAGTATGATCTGCATAGCTAGTTCCAGGCCACCCAGTGCTACACAACATAATGAGACCCTATCTCAAAAACACATAAGTAAACAAGAAGATCGCTAAAAATTGATACTAAAATAAGTGAACATACTGATTTGTTCTTAAAAACATACATTGTGCTGAAATTAGTCATCAGTAAAGACTGAGTAAACAACCCCTATGAACAAAAAAATCACAAAGTAGAAGATTTATACTACAAAATGCGCATTTTGGAAAAATATTAGGAAAGGGGTATATACATTTCTGTGTAGAAACATTTTAATCTGTTTTTAACAGTAAAACTATAAAAAATTAGGTAAGAGAAAAAATGAGATAAAATTTTAAACAAAGCAATTGAAATTGATGACCAGGTGCCTGGATACACCACAGATAAGATAGTACTGGGTAAATGGGCACTGCACCAAGGGTGTGTCTACAAATGATCCCCAGAGCACAATCTATTGTGAACAAGGATGTCAGAAAGAGGGAAGATACAGAGGATAGGATGAGGTAGCTACAGGTGTATCCTTTCCAGAATAGAGTGGCGATGACAAAATGGTCAAAAAGAACATGTTGAAGAAGAATCTCAAACAGGAAAAATCTCATCAGTATCTGTAGGGAAAGGAAAATACTTCACAGAACAATTAGGTGATGTCATCTCTCTTGACAAGAACACCAGAAAGCCAGCTTAGGACCCACAGATTGGGAGTGCTTCCCATTAACAGACCAATATTGACAGAACTTCTGAAGCCTGAGTTTCAGAAGGAAAGTAACTCAGAAGTCTGAGTTCTGAGAGAAACACAGCAGAGGGCAGCCAAATATGCATGCATACCCAAATCAATGTTAATCACAAAGTCTTTCAACTCACATCCAGCTGTAAGGGCTTTCATACATATTTCTATGCTATTTATTCAACTTATTAGATTCTTGTATCTATTACTGTTATTAAGGTAATCTGTGCTTCTAACTTTTTAAGAGATCTATTTTATTGTATTTGTGTGTGTGTGTGTGTGTGCATGTGCACATGCGTGCACAAACATACTTTACACTGCTCATGGATGCCCCCCAAAAAGGTGTAAGACCCTTAGGAGCTAGAGTTATGAGTGGTTGTGAACCACTAACATAGGTACTGAGAACTGAACTCAAGTCTTTTTCAAGAGCAAAAAATAATGTCTTAGAAGTTGAGCCAACGCTCTAACCCCTGTGTTTTTCTAACTTTTAAAATCAGATTTATTCTTCGACTGAATGCATTCTGATTACTATCGACCCACCCTGTTTTATTTCTCTCCCATTCCTGTCAGTGACCCCTAATACATACACTACTAAGAAAAATCTCAGTTCAGTGAAAAGTAAATTTTAACACAGGAAAACAGCACCAACAACAAAAACAGGGTTAGATAGGTCATAAAACTGTTGCATTAAAGACTCTGTGTTTTTGAACTGTGGTACCCAGTTTGAAATCTTGAGTTTTGTGATTTTGATTAAGTTAGTTAAGGCCATATTTACTTACCTGTCACATGTGAGTTGATATAGCTAGCAACCATCCTCAAGTGGCTATTGTAAGACTGAATTATTCACACAAACTCTGTTTAGAAAAGAGTTTCATTTATGCCTTTATAAAGGTAGGAGTCATCACCACAGTGAATGTGTCATGAAATCCCCACTTACCACAACTTTTCAAAGTAGTTGTATCATTAATTTCTTTAGTATGGAAAATTCAAGTTTTTCTTCTTCACGTTCCTTTCAAAAATGGCAGAGTATGTGAATAGTTGAAAAGAACAGCATAAGAAACAAAAGTCCAAGTAACCAAGGACTGCTCACATACAGGTATTTGAGATAAAGTAGGAAGTGGATTCATCCTATGTAGAGATAAGTAAGTAAAGAAGTAGTGTAAACCAAGTAATTCATTCCTTCCCAAGTTGCTGATCAGAACATTTATCACAGCCACAGAAAAGCAACTAGAATACCCACTGTCTACACATGCCACATGCAGAGACTAACAATGTGTCATGACGTTTTCCCAGTACCCCTTTACATTGTTATGTTTAAAGCAATGTTATTGGGCATTGGCAAATCATCTCAACTGGTGAAGTACTTGTTGTACAGCTGTGTGTGGATCTAAATCATCCAAGTAAAAAGTTGGGCACAGTGGCACATACCTGTGTGCCAGCACTGTGTAGGTGGAGACAGGAGGATTCTTGTGGCTTGTTGGTCAACTAGTCTAACCTACTTGAGAGTTCTGCATTTAGTGAGGGAACTTGTCCCAAAACATAAGGTGAAGAGTAATTGAAAGAGACTCCAGATGTAAACTTCTGGCAAGCAAGCACGCGAGTGCGCAGCACACATGCTCGCACGCACGCGCGCGCGCGCACACACACACACACACACACACACACACACCAACAAGAAGGTATGCATGTGACCTTCCACACACAAATGAGTAAACAATCAAAGTGATACCTTTATTTTTTAAACTTAAAATTTGTTCCAAAATATCTTCTTCTCCTAAAGATAAAGGTCCCTGAGATACTGTAGAGAAGCAAATGAGCAGATGTAGCCTATTGGGTCCCTTGTCATCCTCTCAGCTTACTGATTGTGAGTTTTCCTCAATACCTTCTTTTAATGATGTCTTTTACCCATGATGCTTCCTCAGCAGAGGACTTCAAGTCCTTTAATATTGATTTTTTTTGTCCCCTGTTTAGAATATTGGCTGCATTCCACAGATTTTTAAGGAATGTTAACAGTGTGGCTCCGGCTAAATTTTCTTTCCCCAAGGAGGCCAATTAACACACAGAGGTGGCCTTCAATGGGACTGACTGCAGCCTTTTTTATTTACCAGTTGAAATCTCCCTGCGCTGCCTTAATTCCATGATGATACAACTTTTACAATGACTGCATTGTGCGGCCCTTGTGTGGCACCCACGCAACAGCAAGATCTTTGCCTCTGCCCATGGCTAGATGTTTCAGAGTCTTAGCTTTGGTGTGATAGCATCAGGTTCCTGGAAATTCCCAGAAAGCACCTGAAATCTTTTACAAGATTTCAAGGAGTATATGAAAGCTTTCAGAAAAACTAGTACCATCTCTCTGCCCAAACCTCTGCCCTGAGTGTAGCTTTCTCACAAGGACGTGTCTAATACCAGCCCCTCCCCATGAGAAAACCTGACTTTGTCCTGTTCAGCAGCTACAGGTTGTACATGCCAGGAACCCTACACAGTAGGAAGTGAAGTAGGAGAAAGAATTTGAAGGGCTTTTTCAGACACATAAAATACTGATTTTTATGTGTCTTAAATCCTTCAAGTTTCTGAAAGGACAGGAGGCAATTTGTCCCTAAACCCAAGGCATGATCACTTAGAAGCCAAAGTCATTATGAGCCTCATTTCTTCGGAGATAATTTGATAATTGATAAACCAGAGCTAAGGAGAAATGGCCCTTTTGAAAGTACTACAGAGCAGAAAGCCACCGGAACTCGCTGTACAAGGAAGTGGTTTCAGATAACTCGCTGAGATTAAAAGCACATTACATAAACATAAGAATGAAATCCATCTACATGTCAGAGTCCACCTGCAGTGAGGACATGCTAATAACCAAATTGATTTGGGTTAGTTTTCAAGGATCAATAAACACAAATAAGGATTTTCTCTCATGAAGTTAAATCTAACTGAGGAAACACAGACAGACTTACAGGCAAATTTGTGACATGGAATGCTGAAGTTTAAGATTATATGACTATTGTATCTTCAGACTTTTTTCCTTGATATTGCTATAAGTAAAGGCAGCTAATAGATGAAAATACAGTTCCTCAATTTAAAAAGCATAGAAATACCAATTTAAAAATTACTTTTCCTGAGTTTTTGGAGACAATTAAAGAATTACATGAACATGCCAAATGATTGTCATAATCCCGCTAATCAAATTCTGTGGCCTGGTTGTTTGTAAAAGCACATTTTCTCTTTCTTCATTACTTTTGTGTTTCAAATGGCTGTGGCCTGTTTTGCTGACATTCAAACCCAGAAAACATAGTGTTATTTTGGATGCCTAGAGATAATGTCATGTATACTGCTACAGGAAACTTTTTCTGCTTTTCTTAGTCAAGATTTTGAAGTTTGTCAAAAAATGAAGAAAACAGAACTTCACAAAAATCCATGTATCAGTGAAGAGATGACCCCATATCGCACCGCATGGTACCAGTGCTAAATTAGTACTCTATCAGCTACAGTTCAACATGGCACCCACAAAATCTCTCTGCCAAGACACATTCTGCTGTGGCTTCACTCTGGGAGCTGAGGCTGAAGGCTCTGAAACCGAGGGAAAGTCCATCTTTGCATCCAGCCTTCTTGGCAGCGGAAGAAAGTGTTGTATTGTTCTGCACATAAACCATCCCCATTACAGCTCAAGATGTTCTTTTCCTTCTAATCCTCATTTGTACCCCTTAGCCATTTGTTTAGAATTAAATTAACTGCAATTTGGAAGCTGCGGATGAAAGGTGCAGCCTTGAGTGGATGTCACATGCTTCCTGAATGGGGCCGTCCGGCCTCTTTCACAGCCATTCACTGCACTTGAAAGGGTGTAGTGTGTGAATTGTTGGACTGTCACTCGGCAGAGAAGTCTGGCAGACAGCGTTACCATGGAAACAGCAGGAAAAAGACAATTAGCAAAATGGCTCTGATTTTTTTCTTCCTATTTCTTTTTCTACCCCTGATTTAGGGAGGACACCCCATTTTAAAACACACACTGGCACATACTCACAGGCACACTGGAAAAAAACCAATATTTGAGCTTCACCTCGCTAAGTCGAATTCTCCTATGCGCAGCATCAGTGAATTAAAACGAAATAATACTTGTAATATAAAATATTTATAAATGGTTCCCTCAAATTATTAGTCCCTTCCCCAAGTTTTTGTTCCCTTCAGACTTTGGAAGAATTCTTTGGCAGTATCCTTAGGTAAACTACTGTTAATGAGGACAGCCTGTGATTTTAACCCTGGCACATTCAGTGGGTTTTTAATTACTCTGTCCTGTCATCACTGCCATGACAGAAACACAATGTGGAACCAAGGGCTTAAATGAAAAAAGAGGTTCTCTGTAGATTTCTCAGCTTTAGTCTGAGTTGAAACATGAGGAAAAGCTGGTCATGAATGACTGCTGTGGGCAGAGCCTGTGGTTTGGGGCTTAACAAGAGCCCCATGAACTATCATGTGATGGCGTCACTCATGCTCAAGATGCAGTTCAATCCAAGCCTTGTCAGACTTTGATTTCCTTTAAAAGACTACAAGTTAAGGAAATGATTTCACAGTTTAAGTGTTATAATTAAGGCAAAATATGGGAGGGGGACAATTGACCAGTGTTAAATATTCCATCGAAGTAAAGCTCCCCCAACCACCACAGATGAACTTGGGAGTGATGTGTAAGTTTTCTCATATGCTCTCTTTAGAAATGTTCTCATCCCGAACTTTGCAAAAAGCTCTGAGTCCAGCTTGACTCTGAGTGTGCACTGATTTTGTGCAGATTTTCAAGTTTCTTTCAGAATGAAATATTGCCTTTAATCTCAGCACTTGGAAAGCAGAGAGCAGTGAATCTCTGTGAGTTCAGTTTCAGCCTGGCCTACACAGCGAGTTCCAGGCCAAACTTGGTTACAGGAGAAGCCTGTCAAAAAAAAAAAAAAAGCCAGGGGTTGGTGGTGGTGGAGGAGGAAGAAACACAGAAAGAAGGATCTTAAATGCAAACATCATTACCTGCATACACACATATCGCCTTAATAAGTGGATGCTGATGATCATGTCATTTTTGTTATTGAAAACACTGATCATGTTCTAGAAATAATGCTCTTCACAGGACTTTGAGTTTTAGAAAGGATGGGATGGCAGAAACAACCACCATTGCATGCTGAGACCTCTTCCATACCACATGTTCCCTGAGGAGATCTTCTGCCATACCTTAAAATTAGGTGATTATTTCCAGCGTGTTTATAACTGGTTGTTGAAAAACATTCTTTTCATGTATTTGATTTAAAACAAAGATTTCCTTTTTCTGAAAGCTCAGAGAACGATGTAGGTCTAAGCTGAAATAGCACACCAGTTACCATTATCCTGTTCAGCTCCCACACCATGTGCATTATTCCTGGCATGATGATTTAGATATTAAAGAGCTCAATGACTCAACACAACATCCATGGTTCCCTTCCATTTTTTTCAGACTTTCCTGTCTGTGCTATGCATGCCATCACTAAGAACTGTTGGACTTGTATTGTTAAAGTAATTGCAGTTTTCCAAACTAGTTAATTTATTTTCTTGGACTGTACCCTTCAATTTAATACTCTTATTCAAATATCCTTGTCTTTTATTTTAACAGTTCAGGGTCTAATTCCACTAAGAATTCAGAGAGTGGCTTCCTTCGTAGACCATACCATAGCTTTATAACAGACAATGATGTCTAGTTTCAAAGAGAAGCAGAATAATCTTGTGATGGTTGAAAGAGTTCTACTAGAAGTCACAGGGTACAACAAATGCTTATACAAGTAGAAATCATACTTTTAAGACAAATACTCAGAATTTAAAATCCCTCTCCTACCAAGATTTCTACTGCTATGATAAAACACTGATCAAACCTAATGCTGATAGGAATAGAATTGTGTGGTTATGTTTTCTAGTCATAATCTACTACTGAGGTTAGTCTTGACAGGAACTCAAGCAGGAATTTGGAGGCAAGAACAGAAGCAGAAGCCATAGATTAGTACTGCTTCCTGACTTGATCCCTTAGCTTGTTCATCAGGACTGCCCACCTAGAAGTGATACTAC
This sequence comes from Dicrostonyx torquatus, assembly GCA_028555095.1. Taxonomy (NCBI): domain Eukaryota; kingdom Metazoa; phylum Chordata; class Mammalia; order Rodentia; family Cricetidae; genus Dicrostonyx; species Dicrostonyx torquatus. Next base: position 89,367 of record JAQHUG010000113.1, read on the forward strand.
TGGTCCCACCCACATCAATCATTAATCAAGAAAATATTCCCCACACATGCCTATGGGCAATCATAGGGAAATATTTTCTCAACTGAAGTTCTCTCTCTCCAGGTAACTCTAGTTCATGTCAAGTTGATAAAAAACAACCAGCACAATTCCTATTTGTTTCAAGTACAAGAAACTCAGTGGAGTCCTTCTTACACCATACAAAGTTCAGTGCCTGTAGCTTACCTAGTGCATTGTTAGTGACAATCCATATCTTCCCATGGTGCTGTGTATGTTGCTGTGTTCATTCCTATCTGGTTCATTCATTAATAATTTCCACTTCTAAGAATTCTGGAATATCTACAACATGACACTGCTTTCAGCTGATAAGAAGGAAACTTGATTCAATGTTACTTTGTGTGTATGTGTGTGTGTGTGTGTGTGTGTGTGTGTGTGTGTGTGTGGTATTTTATGGGCTTTTACTACACTTGCCACCTATGAGCCCTCTGGTTATGAAATGCCATCCTGAACTGGTCAAACTGAACCCTCAATCTTTGTCTCCCAGGCTGCCTCCATGCCCTGTGACCATCAATGTAATGACTGATTCTCCTCCAGTTTCTAGTGATGTTGGCCTCAGTGGACTGCATTCCCTACTTTCTGACAGTTCCTTGATTCTTGGGCTCGCTCCCAGTGTCCTCATCACCATTTACTGGAAAGGCTTTGTTGGTCCACAGTGGGCCAAGGTGTCAAGGTGAAACTTGCTCTGAGCCATTTATCATTCACAGTTGCAGCATCAGAAATCTGAAGAGCTTCCTGATTCATACAGAGGAAAACATCAAATTAAACATTCGTTTTGCTGATTTGTGTCCTAGCCCCACCTCTTCAGGATTATTTCATCTCAAAACCTGTTTTTCCATGAAAACGACTGTTATGATAAGGATGGGGAATGTCCCTCAGAGGCTCATGTGTTTAAACAGTTGACCTCCAGCTGGTGATTTTTTAAAAGAGGTTATGGACCCCTTAGAAGGTAGAACCTGGCTGAAAGAAGTGAACCACAGGGGCAGGCATTGAGGTTGCGTAGCTGGGTCCCACCTCCAGTCTATTCTGCTTCCTTATTGTGGATGCAATATGGTCAATTGTCTTAAGTTTTATAGTCATTTCTTTCTTGTCATCAGAGACTATTTTATCTTAAACTTTGAGCTCAGATAAACTCTTCCTTCAGTTGCTTCATGTAATATATTTAGTCACAACAATGTGAAAAGTAGCTAATATTTTGTAGCAGGGATAAGTTCATTTTGAGCACTCCAACAGAGGCTTACATTTCAGGTATCATGAAAGTGAAGTAATTGCCTTTCTCATGGAATATTATCCTGATAAAAATTGGAGACATGGGGAATATAAGAAATAAGTCTTTTGTAAATCCATTGAGTCTCCCACCCTCAGAAGCTTCAGTAATGCAGAAATTGTCATAGTCAGAAAGAAAACATTGAATCAGACTTTTATGAATTGAATTTTGTCTGGTAGTGATTTTTTATTAAAATAAATCAACACATAAATAATACCAATATTGGTCTTCTGTTGAAACCTAACAGCTGATTTCTTAAACTCACAAGACAAAATTCAGATTCCCTTACAAGTGTACTAGACCAGCCGGTTGTGGTGGCACATGCTTGTAGGATTTGCTGAAGGAAGCAGAGATAGGAGGATTATAATTTCCAAACCATTCTGGGCTACAAGTGTACAATACCAGACACAATTTAGCTCCTAAGGACTTTTGCTGCAAGCTGACTTAGAAGAAAAGAAATAAGAAAAAAAGTCAAAGAGTATATTATTTAGCCCTACATCAACTAAGTTGATGGTGTTTTTCTAAGCATCTACTATGTCTTAATGGAGAAGAGTTACACTGTGAATTTCTGCTATGTTTATCATCGTTCTATGTGAACTCAAGATGAGAGTGTATAGGAGATGAGCAGGCACAGTGGGGCAGGCATGCAAGAAATCTGAATTGTTCCACTTCAACTTTTAAGGAGCATTCTTCCTATGGTCAATTATTATGACACAACATTGGCAGTATGTTTATTCAGACCTCTCAAAAGCTGTCTTTTCTGGCACAGATATCAAAGCACCCCATGTGTACAGCTTCATTTGTGGTGCATCAGGTGTACCTAGGGAGTGGGCCCTTGTAGTGTCTGTCAAGAGCTCGGAATTCTTAGTCTCCAAGTATCTCCCAGATGAAGACATTGTTATTTAATAACCAATATACCTAGAACCACTGGCTTGAAATCCCACATAATCCTCTTCTTGGCTCAGATTAATACTCCATTTTGCATAACAGTCCAAGATCAAAGCCAATAACAAAGAAAAATCTTTCCTAAGACCTGTGAGATGCTTCAGTGGTTAAAGGTGTTTGCCATTAAGCCTGATGACCTGAGCTTGACTCCTAGGATCCACATGCAAAAAGGAAATTGACTTCTACAAATTGTCTCCTGATATCTACATAGGTGTGTGCACATGTACACACACATATACATGCACACAATCACACACCACACACTAAACAAATACAATTTTTAAAAAGAAAGAAAAGTCCCTCCATCCTCCTTACTTTAGGTCACTGCAGTGGTAAAGGCTACACAAACAACTCTTTAGTATCTAATTCCAATTTATAATCTCCCTTGATTTCTAACTTTGCATACATCATAAGGAGATTGTTAGAAAATTGAAAATCAAATTTCTTACTGGCTCAATGTAACAGCAAAAGCACCAGTTTCCATAGCTGAGAATGTTGGCTGCGCCATTTTGGACAGATTTACTCTTCTCTCAAGACTTGGTTTCTCATGTGGGGGAGTTAATGGTCCTGTACAGTTGCTGTAAAGTAGGAATGTGGATCAGAAATGGTCTGACATGGACTGGGACCACCCAAGAGCACAGAGCTTCCATTAAACCTGGATATTTTTTAATTTGGCTTGTTTTGATTCGGCTTGATTGGGAATTTTGCATCGGCGGGGAGCTCACATTAGGAAATATTCCTAACAGATAGAAAACATTATTTTGAGTGAGGTAACCCAGACACAGAAAGACAATTATCAATGCAATAACTCATAGGTCGTTGTTAAACATAAAGCAAAGAAAACCAGCCTACAAACCACAATCCCAGAGAACTTAGACAACATTGAGGACACTGAGAGAGAGTTACATAGATCTAATCTGCATGGGAAGTAGAAAAAGACAACATCTCCTGAGTAAATTGGGAGCATGAGGACCTTGGGGGAGGGATGAAGGGAGGATGAAAGAGGCAGGGAGGGTAGCAGAAAAAAATGTAGAGCTCAAGAAAAACCAATTAAAAAAAAACCTCTCAAATATTGCTCTGGTGCCATGCCTGCCTGCTGCCATGTTTCCTGCCATCATGGTCATAAACTATGCTACCCTCTGGAATTCAAATTAAAATCTTTCTTTTATAAAAAAAAGTTACACAGCAAAACCCTGTCACAGAAAAGCCAAAAATAATAAATTAATTAAATAAATAAATGTTAAAAATAATTTAGAGTTGTGGTTGCATGTGCTCATATTTAACTGGGTGTCATTGGTGTCAATCTCCTCAGTTTACAGACCATGGAAATAGATATATTTTTAAGCTGAACTGTGTATAGACACAAATGTATGCAATGACTCTCACCCCTACCTTCTTCAATGTATGTTTGCATGCATTTGGACAGTAATCTCATTTTGCAATCTACCCAAGATCACCAAACCACTTAAATATATTTAGTGATTATTTTTACATTTTTCATATATTAAGATTGAGTTTCTGTGCTGTCAAATTGCTTGATTTGTGAAGAATGTATGACTTCTACAATTAAAGTATTCAGAATATTTTCAGTTACCCAAATGTTGTACTCACTCCACCTGTTAGGCCCCCTCATGGAACCCTCTGACAGATCATTTACTTTCACAGTTAAACAATATTTTGTTATGTGGAGGAACCACAGGCTTTTTAAATACATTTATCTATGTTAGAAAATCTTAGAAGAAAGCTTCTGTACACATATATGTCAAATAAGATGAGAGAACTAACTTTGTGAGGACCTATCACTTCATCTTCCAAAGTGTCAAGGGTGGGAACATTATGCGGACAGTGAGAGGAAAAATCTTTGTCTTGCTCCAGGCATTCATAGAGTAGCATCTCATTCCCCATCATGAAGAGATATGCCAAGACTCTACAGACCCACTGTCTTTCTTTCTGCCTCTGCCATGATCAGGCCCCCACACAGTCTGGCTGTGAGAGTCCTATCAGCCTGAACTTCAAGGCAGGACAGTGGGAAACACCAGACACATGGACTTGCTAGATTCCTTCCTAAAAGAAGCTTTAAAGATGGGCTAGAGAGATGGCTCACAGGTTGAGAACATTGGCTACTCTTCCAGAGGTCCTGAGTTCAATTCCCAGCAACCACATGGTGGCTCATAACCATCTACAATAAGATCTGGTGCCCTCTTCTGGAATGCAGGCATAAACCCTGTAGACATAATAAGTAAAATCTGAAAAAAGTATGCAGACATGAAGCTTTAAAGAGCTCCCTTGTGGGAAGCATCATGAACCTGACCTCTGCAGGAGACAATTAAGATGCAAACACTAGAAATGTCTATAGAAACTCCAAGACTTACTCAAGAAGTCAAGTAAGGTTGAAGAAGGCAACTGGAATGGAGAGAACTTTGGCTGGTATGGGTTAACCAACAGATTTTGTGATAGGAGAATGAATGCTAAGGAAAACAATTGGGCACAAGATGTTACTTTTAGGAGGTGTTACCTATCAAGCAGTTACTTAGTTCTCTTAACTTTGCTCTATACTGGTTGGTTCAATCATAGACTATATAATGTCATTTAACCCATGGATTTCTCAATAGTTGAAAAAGACTTAAAAAGAACTATACTAAGCTGTTGTTCTATTGTTGGCAATTAACATTTTTTCTAATGCATTTAATAGCTTTTATTCAATAATCACAAACAAATGCTATGAGGAAGATATTTTTTCCTTCTTTTACACTTTTTAAATGGTAAAGCATATATAGTTAATTTATCATTTTAACTATTCAAAATCTACAATTCAAGAGCAATAAATATATTTGACATATTGTATAGCTATTACCAATACCCAGTTTTAGACCCTTTCACTTTCCCAGGCAGAAACCCTGTACCCTACAATAGCTTCTTACCATATCTCACCTCTGGTAACCATTCAGCTTGCCTCTGCAACTTTGCCTACTCTAAATACATTTTTAAAAAACATATCACTTGGGGATGGAGAGATGGCTCAGTGCTTAAGAGCACTGGCTGTCCTTCCAGAGGTCCTGAGTTCAATTCCCAGCAACTACATAGTGACTCACAGCTATCTTTAATAGGATGTGATGCCCTTTTCTACAATGCAGGTGTACATGCAGATAGAGAACCCTTAAAAATATATATCACTTCATTATTTTGTGTGTACAGGCGTTTTGTCTGCATGTTTGTGTACCACATGTATGCAGGACCCTCAAATGTTAGCAGAAGGCATTGGAATCCCTGGGAGTAGAGTTACAGACAGTTGTGAGCTGCCATATGAGTGCTGGGAATTGAATCCTGGTCTTTTGGAAGAGCAAGCAGTGCTCTTAAATGCTAAGCTATTGCTGCTGCCCTGTTCTTTACTTCTTATGGTGTTTTTGTTTGTTTGCTTGTTTGTTTTTTAAATAAATGCCTGCTTATTTCCCTTAGTGCAACATTTTCAGTTTATCTACTCTGTAGCATGTAACAAACCTGCATTCATTTTTAGGGTTTAAGGTTTAATAGGGGTGATGGTGATAACGGTGGTGGTGGTGGTGGTGGTGGTGGTGGTCATAGTAGTGATTTGTGTGTGTGTGTGTGTGTGTGTGTGTGTGTGTGTGTGATTGCCAACTTCTAGTTTTAAAGACTCCACCTCTTTCTGGAGTGTCAGCTCTAACCTTGGGCCTACTTATTTTGAGTTAATTTCTACATGCTGTGCTATAGACCATTTTATATTTGAAAGGAAGTTTTCTTAGTAATCTTTTGAAAAAACACACCCTGTAAAAATTCACTGCTTTTAGAATCCTGTACTCGCTTCTGGGGTTTTCAAAATTTCTACTCAGATGAGGTTTGGCCTATCACTGTAAGTTGACTGCCCTGGGAGGCAGTTGGATCCCACATGTGAGCAATAAATAGCCTTGGGTCCTTCCTGGGTCCTTCTCTCTCCAGGAATAGAGGTATGTGTGTACTTTATTATTCTGAAATTTCTCTGAGGATCTTCTCCTAGCAAATGGCATATACCCTGTCATGAACTTGACAATCACTGTTCTGTGCAATGTGAAGAGCCCACTCAGGCTTCTATATCATAGGCTGGCATTAGCGGGGCCGCTTTCATGAAAGCTTTAACTTTTGCATTGGAAGTCCTCTGAGAACAGCACAATAGCAGCTGAGTGATGTTGATATGTGGTGTTGGTTTCTAAGATATCTAGGTCACCAAGGGAACTGGAAGCTGATTTCTGCTCTAGTGGAAGAGGCAGGAAAGGCACAATCCTAAAATCCTTAGATAAAATAACTTGAAAACACTTCTCTCCCAAAAGTCAATGTTATTAATTCTTTAGGATAAATCACAAATGTAAACACAAAACAAATAACCCTAATTAAACAAGGTCTAACCTCAAGCCAATTTCTCCTTAAAGTATATCTTTCCCCAACCATTCTGGGTTTTGAGGAGAAAGCATGTTCCTGCCCAGTGCCATGACCGACTGACAAGAGATTCATATGCATGCCTAGCCCGGGCTTCAAGGAAAAAACACAGGCTCATGTGAAGCTGCAAGGCACCAGGCAGACAGGCCACTATGGTGTGAGCAAATACATGGTGTGTTAGAGAGAGAGAGAGAGAGAGAGAGAGAGAGAGAATGGTTCATGTCCTGTGGAGAGAGGCATGTCTGAAGAGGTGAAAGCGGTGAGGTGGGTGGCTTGATTATCACCCAGGGTCATGGTAATGTCTGGGTCTGAGTCCCTTGTTGAATTTCTTGGCCCTGATGTAGCGATGGTCTATGTTGATGTCCAAGGCTCCTGATATCACCAAAGGCAGAGAGAATAAGGCTGTACAGTTGCCCCCCTCCCCACTGGCTGCAACACTAGGGAGGACTGGTCCTGCTACTTGCCAACTGATACACTCAAGAGACAGGGTCCTACACCTCACCTAGGTAGCACAATAGAACTGATCATGTTTGCAGGGGCGTGGGCAAGTGGAGCCTGAGGGTATAAGAATAGGAAAGCAGGTTGTGCCCCTCTCATCTACCAAGTAGTGGCACGGGTGAGGGAAAGATAACATCCTCCCTTTTTTCCCTCAACACCTGCAGCAGGTGGGGTACCTAAACCAATTCCTTACCAACTGCACCACTTGGGAGCATGGACCCTGATCCTTGCCTGGGCAGCACAGTAGCATTGACTCTGTAGACAGGGTACATGGGTGAGGCCACCCTGAAGGTGTGAGAGGGGCATAGCTGCTACTGCCTCCCTTGTCTGTGGTGTGGTGATGAAAGAAAGATGCCCTCCCCACTTGCTCCTACCACCTCTCACTGGTGAGGGATCTGACGCTCCCCTTTACCAACTGCAACACTCAGGAAAGCAGACCCGCACCTCATCCAGGTGTCACAGCAGGACTAACCCTGGTAATGGGGGCACAGGTGAGCTGGCCCCAAAGCTGTGAGTGGATAGAGCCCTACCTCATCTGCCACATGGTGGCATGGGCGTGGGGAGGAGATGCCCTCCCCAACTCTCCTCAATGCCTGAGACAGTGGGAGAGCTGACCCTGAGGTCATAAGAGTGAGAGAATTGCCCCTGTTTCCTACCAGCTGTAGCACTCTGGAGAGAAAGCACTGCTCTTCGCCTAGGCAGCAAAATAGAGCCAACCCTGTTGGCTGAGGTGTGGGTGAGCCAGCCCCAGTGCTGTGGGTAGGGGAGAGCAGTCCTCACTACTAATCTGTAATGCAGGGGAGAGATGTGGTGTGGGTGGGGTAGAGATGCCTCACCCCCTACTGCTTGCTCTTCACCACCTGTGACAGGGATTTGATCCTCCCCCTTACCAGCTGCAGCACTCAGAAAAGCAGGCCCTCTTCTTTCTTGGGCAGCACAGCAGAGTTGACCTTGGTGGCAGAGCTGCAGGTGAACTGGCCCTGAGGGTGTAAAAGTGGAATACCTGGGCACACAACTCTCACCTGCCTTGTGGTGGTGAGGGAGATGTAAAGATGCCCTCCCCTCTTGCCCCTGCCACCTGACCCTCCCCTTTTACAGCTGCAGCACTTGGGAAAGTGGACCCTGTACCTCATCTGGGTAGCACAGTAGAGCTGACCCAATTGATGGGGATGTGGGAGAACCACCCTGAAAATGTGAGCATGGAAGTTCCAGCCCTGCCCCTCATCTGCCACATGTATGCAGGGAAGACATGCCCCCCTTAGATCCCTCACTGCCTGTAGCAGGTGGAAGAGTGGTTCCTATGCCTTATGTGGCAACACAATAAAAAGAACTAGCCCTGAAGGGTGTAAGTGTGGTAGAGCCACGTCTGAGGATGTGAAAGCAGGAGAACTGACCCTGCCCCTTGCTCACTGCTTCAAGGGATGAACTAGCCAGGGCAATGCTGGAGAGTTCATCCTGGTGGTGAAGACAGATGAAAGCTGTGGTCTGACCAACTCTGCAACTACCCAGGCCTAGAACCAGGGATCTCAATGGCACAGGGCAACAACAGGATATCCATGAGAAGTCCCAATCCGGGCCCAGCATTGATAGTGTAGCAGAAGCCAGAGGTCTTGAACCAGGCCAATGACTCTTTGTTATGAACACTTGTATATAAAGACATATGGATTAAGAGGTTTTTTTTACTGCATTACTCACTATGTCACACTATAGCTCCCATGAAGAGTTCTTCTTTCTTTCTTTCTTTCTTTCTTTCTTTCTTTCTTTCTTTCTTTCTTTCTTTCTTTTTCTTAAGTTTTATTTTTTTTATTTGACAGGGAAGCTGCAGAGGAAGATATGCAGGGATGGGGAAATAAATGGAATTGAGATGCATGATGCGAAAGACACAAAGAATAACTAAGAAGAAAGTTAAAAAATGAACTCATACCAAAAAATAAAAAAATAAAAAGGAATATCTTCCCCTACAAGCAACAGTGCATGCTGGCAAGGACATGGACTGCAGACTTGTACAGTCATTTTGGAACTCAATATGGCAAGTTTTCAGAAAACTGGGACTTGATCTACCTTCAGACACAGGTATACTACTCCTAGGTATATACCCAAATGACACCCCATCTTACCACAAGAATATTTACTCAACTATCTTCATAGCAGTTTTCTTCATAATAGCCAGAAACTGGAAACAGCCTAGATGTTCCTCAACAGATAAATGGATAAAGAAAATGTGGGACATTTATACATTCCCACTGTGTTGCTTGTCCTTAATATAATAATATAACGCCCATAATATAAGGGCATGTGCCTGGTTTTGTTATAACTTGGTATGCCATGTTTGGTTAATATCCCTGGGAGGCCTGCCCTTTTCTGAATAGAAAAGGAGGAACATTAGATCTGGGGGAGGAAATGTAGGGGAGAGAATGGGAGGAGAGGAAGGAGGAGAAATTGTGTTTGGGATGTAATATATGAGAGAAAAATAAAATATGACAGAAAAAAATTAAAAAAGAATATCTTCCCCATTTAGCAAAGAGCATATACTCAGAGAAAGAAAGACATGCCAAGAATAGACACACTAAATGAGGCTTATGACAAACTAAACACAAAGAACAACAAAAGAAAGACTAATGACCAAATATTTGGGGAAAATACTGTGTGTGTGGTATATGTGCCTATGCACACAGATGTGTGAGTGCCTACGTACATACATGGGAAGGCCAGAGGGATGTGTTAGACACTGTCTTTCATCACTCTCCACATTATTGCCTCTAGGCAGTCTCTCCATGAACTGTAAGTCTGCTGTTTTGGCTTGGCTGGCTCCAGTGAGCTCCCTGGCTCTGTCTTCACATCCGAATGCTAGGGCTGCAGGCAGAAGTAATCATTCCTGGATCTTTACTTGGTGCTCATGATTGACAGTGACATTCTCACAAGTGCACAACAAAGGCTCATATCCACCCAGCCATCCCTCAGTCCTTATCATCAATAATTTTGAAGATAGCGTAATGCTATTAAAATATTTAAAATATTATTTGACATTTGTTCATATAAAGATTATTAATCTTCTTGCGTGCTATTTGGGATTTTTAATGAAAATTAAAGCCTATTCACATGAGCAAATATTATTATTCTCAGAAAAGGAAAAAAAACCAAGATTGTGAATTGTTTTTCTCTCCTTTCCTTCAAACTTTAGTGACAAATGTAAATGGGATATGGAAGAAACTAAGTGAAAATAAGATTCTTTAGTTGTTAATTATTCTGCTAACACCCTGCTTGTTTAGGACAGATTATCAAGCCTTTACCCAAACTGCAGGCCAACTACTGTCTAAATCATGCTTTCCCTTTTTCCAGAGGTTCCACACAGCTCTCACACAGAAGTCCAAACTAAAGGAGCACTGTTTGCGTACTAAGGGCCTGAAATTTTTAAGTAAATTAAATGCCTATCTAAATAAAAATTAATTCCCTATTTTCTTCACTTATTTTCCAGAACCCTAAACTCAAACCTATTTTGTAACAGCAATAGTGGTAAGCAATTTCTTTTCCATGTATTCTTGACTTTTCCAGCTATTTTCTTAGCCAGATGTACTCATCATTTTTAAAAAGTCAAAGATTTACCAGGCAGTGGTGGCACATACCTTTAATCCCAGCTTTTGGAGGCAGAGGCAGGTGGATCTCTGTGAGTTCGAGGCCAGCCTGACCTACAAAGTGATTTCCAGGACAGCCATGGCGTTTACACAGAGAAACCCTGTCTCAAAAACAAAAAAACAAAAACCAAAAAAACAAACAAAAAAGAGAGAGAGAGAGAGAGAGAGAGAGAGAGAGAGAGAGAGAGAATAAAAAGAAAAAAAATCAAAGATTTACCAAAGGAAAGCAAAGCTTTAAGAGTTCATGCTGAAACTTGGTCAAGACTTGGTACTGCAGATGCTTTGGGGCCCACTGTGATGGGAGCAATCTTTGTCAGAACTGAAGGGAACATCAGTATATTTGGAATCTTTTTTATGAGTCTGTGTATGCGTGTGTGGTGCATGAACACATGCATGCATGTATACACATCCGCGTGCTTGTGTGGAGGCCAGAGGCAAGAGTCAGAAGTTCTGTTTTGTCTTTCTCTACCCATGTCTTCGAGGTAGGGTTAGTGAACTAGAGCTAGGCTGGTGACTAGCAAACCCCAACAAGCCCCATCCCCTGTACCCCCATAGTGCTGGAGTTACATTTCTGCTCCTAGGTGAGCCTTTTAAATGGGTCCTGGGGACCTGAACATTGTTCCTCTTGCTTGCAAGACCTCTTACCCACTGAGGCATATTTTCAGGCACATGCAGGTCTTTTTTATTGATTACAAATAGTTGCATTTTAAAATAATTCCTTGTAATTCACATTTATTCCATGAAAATATTGAACTTAAAATTATGACTTTTCTAATTTTTTAACTGCACATGACTGCACCAAACTGTACTTTCACCTATGTAATGTTCAACTTGAGGAGAGACTAAAGTAATAGTTTACAAATGGGATCATGGTATCCCAAACCAAGAAAACCTTCCAACCTTGTGATTAATATTGTGCACTGTGATCATCTCCCCTCTGCTTTCAGTCATACACAATCTGGGCACTCTGAAGTCGTTCTTCCCACCCCACCCCATCCCCTACCCCACCCCCACTTTCTTCAGAGCTGTTCTTCTCTGTAATTTATGTATGTTTGAGAGGGCTAAAGGACAAGCCCCAGAAGAAACAGAGTTAGGCAGTTCCCTTTTATTTTTCCTGAAAAATGCAACTCTTAAGCATGCACATACTTTCTGTTAGAAGTCAGGGACCATCAAATCAAGGGTGTTTCTAAAAGAAAATACTCTAAAGGGTCAGTGATCAATTAAAGGTGGATTCACCAATAAACTTAATTCAGTTCAAAATTAATTTAGTAAATGACACGTACAAGGTCTTTTCTGAAACAGTAGGGAGTAAAATCATGGAAAAGTCAGACTATAGTAATATAGGAGGAAATATATATACATATATAGCATATATAGAGAGAGCATATATATGTATATACATATATACTTTATTGTGCATTGTGCACTTCTTTCCCTCATTACCCTCTCTCCTTGCTGTTAGACACCTTGCTACCATATATGCATTCTAATTGCATTTTAAGGTCTTCACATGAGAGAAAACACAAAGTATTTGTCTATGTCTGGCTTACTTTATTTAACATGATGGCCTGCAGTTCCATCCACTTTCCTGCAAGTGATACCATTTCATTCTTCTTTGCAGACATTGTGTATGTGAAAACATGTGTGTCCGGGTGTGAGTGGGTGTGAACATATGACCATGTGAGTGTGTGTGTATGTGTGTGATTGATTGTGTGTGCATGTACGTGTGCATGAGCATGTGGAATTTTATTTTCCCATGTACCCATTACTAGAATTCCCGGCTGAGTTTTTGTTGTTGTTGTTGTTGGTGGTGGTGGTGGTGGTGTGTGTGTGTGTGTGTGTGTGTGTGTGTGTGTGTGTGTGAATATTTGCTGTAGTGGATGTGCTGCAGTCAACAGGGATGAGCAGGTATCTGTAGTAGGCTGACGTATATTGCTTTGGGGTTACACCCTGAGTGGGGTAGTTGGATTATATCATGGTTCTATTTTTAGTTGTCTCAGTTTGCAGTCCCACCAGCAGTGGAGGGGCCCTTTCGCTTACCTTCAATCCACTTGCCCCTCACCAGCATCTGCTGTTTTCATGCTGAAAACCATTCTGATTGATAGGGAACCTCAATAAAAAAATTTTTATTCCATTTTCATTTGTCATTTGAACCTTTTTGTTGTTGTGAAATCTTTGAGTTATTAATGAATTCTTGCTGTTAGCCTGCTGCCCAATATGTAGTCAGTACAGTTTCCCCTGCCTCTGTAGGCTGTCTTCTTTCTCTGCTACTATTTCCTTTGCTGTGCAGATTTTTGATTTCACGCCTTTTACTACAATCCTTTCTAGAACACCCTTGCTGATTTCTCTATCTTGAGCTGTTATCCGGTGTTTTCCTTGAGCAGTTTCAGAGTTTTAGGTCTGACCTCAGGCATTCAATTAATTTTGAATTGAGTTTTAGACAGATTTAGACAGGTTTAATTTCATTTTTCTGTAAGTGAATATCCAATTTTTCTGAGCACCATTTTGCCAAAGAAACTGTCTTTTCTCCAATGTGGTTTTTTTTTTTGACATCTTTGTCAAAACCAGGTAATGTAGCTACATGGTTTTATTTCTGGATCCTCTGTCTTTTCATTCCCTGTACAGGGATGTTTGTGGTACTCTCTCGGTAATGTAATTTGCAGTCAGGTATTGTGACACCTACGATGTTGCTCTTTGTACTCAAGATTTCTTTGATATCCAAAGGTTTTGTGATTACATTTGAACTTTAAGATTGCTATTTTCTATTGCTATTGGATTTGGACGGGGGCTGCAGTGATCTATGCATTGCTTTTGGTGGTGGAGACATTTCCCCAGTATTTATTCTGTGTAACTACCGTCTTATTTTCTCAGAAGGAGCATAGGAAAAGTCTGCTCGCTGACATTATTGATGTAGAGTGAGTCTATCCATTCTCTGCATTTTAGTCACTGTGGTGGTTGTTTTAAGTCTTTTGTGGGTACCCACCACCCAGCTCTCAAATAAATGACAGAGTCTTATTCCTAGTTATGAATGACTGGCCTTAGCTCGACTTTTTTTCTTGTCAGCTTTTCTTAAATTATCCTGACTACTTTTTTTCCTTCAGGCCTTTTCTTTTTTTTTTTTTTTAATTTCTGTATGCTTTTCTTTACTTATTTCTCATGGCTTGCTGTGTAGCTGGGTGGTTGCTCCCTGACCTCCTCCTCTCCGTGTTCTCTTGCTCTTCTCCTTCCTTATTTTTCCTTCTATTTATCCTCTCTGCCTGCCAGCCCTAGCTCTTGTCTTGCTATTGTATATTAGTTCTTTATTAGGCCATCAGGTGTTTTAGACAGGCAAAGAATCACATCTTCACAGAGTTCAACAAATGCAGCATAAACAAAAGCAATACACCTTAAAATAATATTTCTTAACAGGTCATTCTGAGAGAATGGTATTCATGTCTCAGTCATGGTTTTACTTGTATTTCTCTTTAACACAGAGATTTGCTCATGGGTAGTTTTTATCATTTAACTTTCAATTGACCTGTTTTTGTAAGGTCTTTTTGTGTCTCAAGGTACCCTGGACACATTCTATAACCCATGCTGATCTCAAACCCATGATCCTCCTGAATGTGCCTCCATTGTGCCAGCATTACAGGTGTGCACCACCATGCCTAGTTGCAGCCTATGTCTTTAAATCAGTGTAGTATAGAGTATAACATAGAGAACATAAATTTATATTCTTTTCTTTGGGATATAATCTGCTAATCATTACTACAATAAAAAGTTTTTAAATTACATTTAATACAGTTGCTGATCTGTCTAGAATTGAATTTGTCATAATATTATTTTTTATTCCATCTGTTCTGTCTTCATGTTTTTTCTCTTTTAAGATAAGTAAAGTGCTTACTATTACATTTTATCTCTTCTGTTGGCATTTTAAATGTTTATAGTATTTTGCTGACTGGTTTTTAGATTATGTGATGCATTTGTTAATTTACTAGAAACTCTTTTATGAGAAATTTACAAGTTCATGGATAATGTGAAAATATTAAGAATATATTTGTACATGCTCTTCTATCGATGAGAAACACACCATGACCAAGGGAACTTACAGCTTACAAAGGGATATGAGCCATTTATGGCAGAAAAGCATGGCAGCAAGTGGCAGCATGGTGTAGGCATGGGGGCAAGATCATGAAGACGAACGCTCACATCTGGAACTACAAGCACGAAGCAGAGATTGTGAACTGGAGGTAGGGAAAGGCCCTGTCACATATTACCTCCATCAAGGCCACATCTCCCAAACAGGACCACTAGCTAAAGATAGGATATTCCAATACTTGAGACTCTGGAGTAACATGTCTTACTTAAGTCACCACAAAATTCTTTTATCATTTTCAGGAACATTGCCATGTCTTTTATTTCTAAATGCTATGAATCTGTGAATATATTGCTATTAGTAACTGCCTTAGATAATAGTACCTTTTCTTACTGGAAGTTTCGTAGTTGGTGGGAAGGAATAGGTGTGTACAGAGGATTGACTCTGCTTATGGGGACTTCCAAATACCAAATATGTGAGCAATGTTTCTAAAACAAAAACACTCCACCCCCAAATCAAAGGGCTCTTTTCATCCACGTGCTTAAGATTTGCTGTACAGAAGGGCCTGCTTCAGCCTCCAGTGTATTTCCTTAAGGTTTTTATTTTCAAAGCTCTTCAAATGTGTTCAAAATTCCCTGCTATTTTAGTCTGCCACTTTATTCTCCTTTTTACCACGGAAACAATGTAACAATATGTGGAAGCTGTCAGTACTGTGTATAAAATTATTTATTTTGTTCCCAAATAGTCCCAATCACATTGAACTTAGATAAACTATCACTTGTAGAGTTGCTGCTGGGATACAAGGCAACTTCAGGAAAAATCTTGCGTTTAGAGATACAGTTGGGGTGTTCAAAATACTGTCAGTCATCAGAATAATTATGTTACAATTGAATGAATAAAGTCTATGATTTTTATGATTAAAATAAAAAACAACATAATATCCAAAGGTGTATAGTTAATATAACATTTTGAGAAATTTCATTCAGAATAGAAGGTGAGAAAGGAACAATAGTATATTTCTTATTAATGTCCACCTCTGGAAGCAAACACACAAGCACATACAGAGGCAACCGCATGCATATAATAGACAAAAACCACACAATCACATACATAGACACAATCAACAACTACATACCCCAAAAGGCAAGAGCATACATACATACAGGTGCGTACAACTGCACTCACACAGACATATGCCATCACACGCAGTCACACAAACTCATACATTCATACACATATGCATGCGATCACACCCTGATTTGCACACAATTATATATAGACATACATGCACACATAGATACATGCAAGCTGCATGGTACATTTTTACCTACATGGGCACACATACACAGGCATATGTAAACACACACACACACACACACATTACAAACCATAGTTAGAAGAATTTTTTTTCATCTTAACATTCTCAAATACTGCTTACAAACTACTCCTTGAGATCACATCTAAGAAAACCTCTAAAGAAAATAAATGTTCATTTACAAATATGTACTTTGTGCATGAAAAAGATCAATGGCTCTTTTTACAAAAATATACAGGTTAAAAGCAATGCATCCTCATGTCTCATGGGGATTATCAGACAGTGTGATGTTTCAGTCAAATTTAAGGAAGGCCGAGTTTATAATGCAGTTATCAAGAAAACTGAGTTTGCATATAGTATCCCACCTGACCAATAAGTAACCAAGATTGAGAAAAGGGTAGCCAGGCTTTGAGATGAGCAGAGACCTTGGGGAAAAAAAAAAGCCTGTTTGTAAATGGAAGCTGAAATTATGGCTAAATGCTAATGAACATATAAAATTAAAAGACTAAATATGCTTAAAATAATAAAATCAAGAGCCTGTGGCTGGACATGTTATAGTCTAGGGAAGAATCTATGACTATTACTCAGCTAAATGAACATAGTATTAAACCAACCCTTAATGACTTCTTATCATTATACCCACAGGTCAATGTGTCTTCAAGCCTCATCAGAGAAACTTCTGTTTGCAGCAGATGGTGTTAACTCAGAGACACACAACTGGTCAAGCTACAGAGAGTAAGAGACTGCGTAATCTCAGCCCTAAATGGAGCATCTAGATCCTGTCCTCTCATCCTAAGGCTGAAAAGAGGATTGAAAGGAGGTGAGATCCAGATGCAGAGATGTCTGTGAGATAACTGCCCCATGGATAGATTGCACAGCTGACTCATCTGGAGAAGCTTGAGGTTGCTCTAGCCTGGTAAAGTGTTTCTCCACCCTCCTCACAGCCTAAGGTCATATGGCCTTCCTGTCTGCTGAATAACACAGAACAAAACTGGGATTGACTCTGCTTCTCTAGCTCCACCCATCCATCATTCAGCAAGTCTTACTCTCAAATAGCAAAAGCAACCCCAGGAGACACAACTTACCTGGAACCCTTAGGACCCTGAGGTGTTCAAGGCTTTTGTGCCTAGGGTACTTTCTTTTTGTTCCTGTCCCATTTTCCTAACTGGAATCATTGATGACAAAGGCAGTGTTTCCATGTGTTAGAAGAAAGCCTTTCAGGTGTAAAAAAAAAGAATACCACTAACGTGTCCACAGTCATTATAATGGAGGGAAACACTTCAGTGAAATGATGCTCATTAAAACAGGACTTGATTTTAAGTTTATTCTGGAACAGTGATGAGAGGTTTTGGGGGCAAGTGGTCATGAGACTTCAATACTAGCTTTGTCTAGGCCAGAGCTAGTAATGTCCAGAACACAGCCAAGAGGAGCCCAGGCCCATTTTGTTTTACATTTCAGTTGACTCATACAAATATTTAAACACATAGGTATATGTATATATGTACATACTGTTTTTTATAGAGAACACACACATGAACACATGATAGACAAAACTAGAATATCCTTTGAGATGACAAAAAGAACCAGACATGGTGGTATATACTTGAAAGCCTGGCACTCAGGAGACTAGGATAGGCAGACTGCAGACTCAAGCCCACCTTTTGCTGCCTAGGCTACAAAATAAGTGCTTCTCTCGGAAAATACAAAAGCAAAAAAAGAAAAAGTTTAGAAAACTGTCTTTTGACTTGAAAATTTTCCATCTCAAAAATAAAGTAATATTTAAAATACAGTAAGTAATGGTTAGTGGAAAAAGTATTTAAGTAGTAGGTGACTAAAATGGCCAAAGTGGATTTTCTGAAGTGCATGGTTTGTTTTTATGTCATGTTGCTAGGGTCCATAAAGCTAATGGAATTCAAACACTCATCTTAGAAGAAGGGAGGCCGGCCAGCTTTGACAGGCACCTATTTGCTTGTCTCTAATGATGACCAGATTGCTTTCTCTTCTTGGTTGACTGCACTCAATCATAAAATTTCAGCTCCAATACCATCCATTTGGTCAGAGGAATTGTGTATACCACACAATGAAACTTGATTTTAAGAATTTTTAAAAAAAATATTAACAAGCCAGGTATAGTGGTCCACACCTTTAATCTCAGCACTGGGAAGGCAGAAGCAGGTGGATCTCTGTGAGTTCAAAGTTAGCCTGGAACTACATAGTGAGTTCCAGGTCAGACAGGGTTACAGTGGGACCTTATCTTTAAAAAAAAAGCAACACACACACACTCACACACACACACACACACACACACACTGCTCTTTTTATCTGTGTCTTCAGGATAAAAGCCACTCATCTAATCCGACATATGAACTCAAAATGTATCTTTGTGCATCCATGTGGCATAACCATCCAGTCAAAACAAACTACAGTTCTCTTTTTAATTAAAAACATTTTATACAATGTATTTTAAACATTCTTCCCTTCATGCAACTCCTTCCAGATCCTCCCTACTTTCCTGTGTGCCCAGCTTGATATTCTTTTTTTTGTCTTAAAAACAAAATACAAACAAAAACAAAGTAAGAAAGACCCACAAGACCAAAAATCAAAATAAACAAGTTGAAAACCAATAAGACAGACAAAATAAAAGCCTTTGGCAAACTACTTTTGGACACAAGGCCTTATAGTTAGCATACTCAGGGACACTCCATTGGAAAAAAACTGATTTTTCCTTTGCCAGTGGGTATCAATTGCAAATAGGTTTTTGGTTAGGGATGGGAGCCTGTGTTCACCTCCTCCTGTCAGTACTGGAACCCAGTCTGGTTTAAATCTGTGCAGGTTTTGTGTATGTTGCCACAGTCTCTGAGTTCATGTGTGTATCAGTCCTGTTGTGCCTGGAAGACACCGTTACCATAAAGTCACCTACTTCCTCTGCAATTTTGTCTCCTGCATAGACCCCTGAGTCTTGGAGAGAAGTTTAATGAAAACCTCCCATGTTAGACTGAAGCTTCAAGGTCTCCCCCTCTCTGAACACTGTCTAGTTGTGGGTCTCTGTTAACTTCAGTCTCCCAAGTGCAGTTCTTCTTCTTCTTCTTCTTCTTCTTCTTCTTCTTCTTCTTCTTCTTCTTCTTCTTCTTCTTCTTCTTCTTCTTCTTCTCTAGAGAAGGTTTCTCTGTGGCTTTGGAGACTGTCCTGGAACTTGCCCTGTAGACCTCAAACTCACATAGATCTGCCTCTCTTGTGCCCCCACTGCACAGTCCAAGCACTGCTCTTATACATGGTTTGAGGAGCTGTGGGTAATTTATTTTATGAGATGTTGGTGAAACCTGGTTATAATACTTGCCTGAGTCACTAATTGTTTTGCCAAAGCTCACCTAATTAAAATGTCTCTGGATCCACAAATTCTTTTTATAAAACACATCACATACCTGAAAAGTGTTGACAGTTTCCATGAGACATGGGACTGTTGCTTCTTGGATTTCAGTTTTTTACTTAGCATCATTTTTCTTATCTTTATCATCACTGCTAATGATGACCCTGTTTCCTGTCTTGAATACCTCCTGTGCTTAAAGATAGTGACAGTGAGGACTGTCTGTATTTCTGGTTACCAGAGTAAACTCAGACATTGGAGATGAATTTCAAAGAGAGAAAACGAGGAATGCCTTAATTGTGTGTCCCTGGAAGCAGTTATTAACAACATGCTTCCCATTCCAGTGTCTCAGCTTGTTAAGCATTGTTCTTGAAGACACTGGCCTCTGATGATTCCAGGAGTAAAGCAAGGAAAGCCAATTTTTGTTAGCCAGTTTAAAACAGAAGGGAAACTGTGGTCTGACAGTGCATGCCTTTAATTCCAGCACTCAGGAGGCAGAGGAGGGCAGATCTTTGTGTTTGTGAGTTCAAGACCAGGCTGGTCTACAGAACTAGTCCAGGACAGCCAGGGCTATGCTGAAAGATCCTGTCTTGAAACAAACAAACAGAAGGGAAGTTTAAACCGATATTACTGTTTTATCCATGTAGTTTTGCACTTGTCTTTTGTCACTGGTATGTCAAGTACTTTCTAGATGCCTTATTTACACTGAAGAATGTACACTTACTCCCAATCTGTGTGCATTGCCAGCTGGTTTTTATTTCGCACTGTAAGTATACTATGAGAAAAAAATTAACCAGACTCAGTCTTGGTTCAATGAACACCTAAAACAAATGACTGCGATATTTCAAAATAATAGGATATTTTGAATTGTGGCAAGTGGGGCTTTCTTTTCATTCTCCATTGATTTTTATTACCAAATAGTATGGATAATGATAAAATAATCTGAACTTGGAGAAATTCAGACCAACACCTGCTG
Source organism: Dicrostonyx torquatus (assembly GCA_028555095.1). Classification (NCBI taxonomy): domain Eukaryota; kingdom Metazoa; phylum Chordata; class Mammalia; order Rodentia; family Cricetidae; genus Dicrostonyx; species Dicrostonyx torquatus. The sequence continues at coordinate 109,921 of JAQHUG010000113.1, forward strand.
GTCAGTGATGATAGACTGTAAGGAAATCCAGTACCCACCAACGGGAAGGACAAGGGCCACTGGTGAAGTGATGTCATACATAAAGCAGAGGCCATGCCTCCTGGACACACCTGGCCCAGTTATATCTAAGAAAGTTGTAGTTGCCTAAGTAGTAGTGTCTAGGAGTTTAAGGGTTTGAAAACAAAACTAAACCAAACAAAAAAAGAGCAACCTAGCAATTTAGAGCAAGAACAGGGTCACCAAATGGGGGGCCCCTAGAGCCCTGGTTAACCGACTTGATTTATAACAATGGGAGAAGCTTCTGTAGTCTTGAGTTACTGCATGGGGCTTTGCAGCCATCCTTACAATGCAAACGGTGGCAGGTGACAGAGAACAGAACAAAGCATCTGGTGCCATGCGAACGCAGTGCTGCCAGAAGGTGAAATCTTATCACCTTAATTAAAAAGAGTCAGGCTAGGGTTAGAAATTGTAGTGTAGGTAAGAAAAACCAAACCCTCGAGGCTGTATTTGGTAATATTCCTTTCTTCAGATAACTGCCATTTGGCTCCTAGTCTTTCAACTACCAGGAACCTACTTCATTGATTCTTTAATTTGGGGATAGAGCATTGTGCATTACAGCTGATAAAGTATTACTGGGCTCATGACAACAAGATTTCCCCAAAAGCAGTTTTTGAATGAATAAAATATGAAAAGAAATTACAGCATCTTTATTACCTGCCAACAGCAGGGTGATTTTAAAAAATATTCATCACTTTTTTTCTTGACATCCTGTCTGATTGACTGTCCCGTGCACACACATGGTAATATCAGGGTCCCAGTGTGTTTATGGTGACTTTAGAAGGTTCTTGTACATATATGCTGTAAGCCACAGTTACTCTGGGATTTGTCATCTGAATGTTATAATTGCCTACCAGGAAATGCTGAGCCCTCCATTTCTCTTTTCACAGAGATTTAAAGTCATCTTTTCTGTATTTTGTAATCATAATGAAGGGAAACACATTTGCCAAAGTAACTGGAGTTATTGGTACAATTTATAATTTTGGTGACAAACCAAAGATTTGTGGCAAAGTAGTGGACCAAATTCCAGTACAAAGCTTTAACAAGTGTTGATCGCTACTTAGTTGTAAACTAATTAGTGATGCCACCTACACTTATCTGTCAAGGCTTTTATAGGCCCTGCTGGGAGAAAATAAAAAATGTGCAAAATTGTCTTGAAAATTCTAATACTGCATCCTCATAAAGAGTAAAATCATGAAATCAGATGTTTTAGTTTAGAGTATTCGTGCTCATTTCTTTGATTCCCAATACCAGCAATGCCTCTATCATTTCTGTCACCAAAGCGGGCATGATATCAACTTGCCCAGGCTATAAACTACCAGTCTGTTTTCTGGGCATGTGGTTAATCACATGTTGGAGGCATCATTTCTGAAAGCTAAAACTATCAGTCCAAAGATGACTTTCACAATATTGAAAATTAATTGACTTCAACATAATGACATGAAACTATTGACTCATTTCCCAGAATGCAACCACAGCAGTTAGACTTTGGCAGAATATTCTAATCTAAGTTCCCATCCTGGGTATAGATTCCTTTTTGAAATGGAAGTGTGTGTGATTCATGTATAAATCATAGACATCATAAGAGGGGCACTTCAGAATTTTAGAACCTGGGTGAAAATGACACAGATTGAACCAAATAATTTTTAGAACCCAGTAGGTTTTTAAAAGCAGCTTAATAATCTTCAATTTGAACATCCTAAATACACCCAAACAAGTACAAATGTAGGCTCTGTATATCATCACCACCATTAAGATAAGAAAGACTATCACCTCCCTCAAACACCCTTTCATTCCTTTTCTATAGCTCATTCCCAAGCCTCTGGCCCCAAGTAAGCATCAAAATATAACCTGATTCCAATGTTAAATGAAATTTAGAATAATAATCAATGTGTTAATTTTGTGGTATAGTTTTAGAGAATCTCTTATGTTGCTGCGAAACTCAGCTCTATCCATTTGATTATAAGGAAATGACAGGTTTTTTTTTTTTACCTTTAACCTGCTGATGCAAATCTGAATGTGATTCCAGTCCTCAGCTGTGGGAGAACTACTGTTTTCAGGCATAGGTGTGTGTTTCTGTTTTCTTAACTGTTTAAGGATAGGATATCCTGGGCCAAATGAAAATTACATGCTCTTATGAAAACTAAAATCTTTTCTCTTTTCACCCCAGTGTGACAATTGGCAAGCTTTCTGTGTGTTCATTAGGTGTCTCTCTCAGTGATAAAGTATTGTGATTTGAGTGAGGATTCAGTGCTTGGGGATGAATCTCCTCAGCATCTTTCCAGTTTGGGGTCATTCATACACTTTTTGTTAGGCCTACCTAACAAACTTATTGGGGTTTTTTGTTTTGTTTTTTAGTTTGACTCTTACCTTTGGGTTTTAATAAAGTTTTATGTATTCTGTATGTAGTCATTTATCTGATTCCTTCCCCTACTCTCTTCCTCTCCATCTGTTTTTCTTTCTTTCACACCCATAAACTCTCACCCATGCCCAAGAACATGCGAAAAAATCAAGAATCCCCAAGCAGCACAGCGCTACCAAAGCCATGAGTCAGTGTGGATGGAAGTCTCCTGATGCATGAGTGGAGCCTTTTCAGGTCTTTATCATCACTATTCTGCAGACAACCTTGCTCCCCGGCATAGATGACTCATCAGTCCTGGAGACACAGAGAGAAGAAACACTGTGGTGCATGTGGTGAACTCAATGAGAATCACAGGGCTGTAAGGATTCTGGAGCTGAGAGACTTGAAGCACAGCAAGGAACTGTATGGTGGACATGGGGGAGAAGAATGTTCGAGGAGTCACTGTGAATCAGGAATTGGCCAAGACAGCTCAGTTCCTTCTAGAAATGCCAAGTCAGAAGGGCTAGGCAATGTCCATCCTGACATGCAAGTAAATATGAGACCAGGGCTATAGGGCATGACTCAGTCAGCATGATAGATGAGCCAGATCACCATGCTCATCAGGTAGCAGTTCCCTACCAGCTTACACTTATGATGTCTTTGGCTCCCTTCAGTCAACTGAGGAGAAGGGAAAGATTGAATCTTGGTTTAAGGATATAGTTGTTTTGGGCTGGAGAGATGGCTCAGAGGTTAAGAGTATTGACTCTTCTTTCAGAGAACCTGGGCTTCAATTGCCAGCACCCACATGGCAGCTCACAAATGTCTGTAACTCCTGTTCCAGGGAACCTGACACCCATGTCAAAATACCAATGCACATAAAATAAAATATTAAAAAAAGAATATAGCTGCTTTATAGTCATATACCATACTGACTCTAAAAACAAGAAGAAAGGAGGCAGAAAATCCCTCTAATTAGCAAAGAAATGGAAGCAGTGCCCCAGGCCATCTACTTGTATGGAGAGGAAAATGACCAGACAAAGAAATGTAAGCATGTTGCTTTGCCCTGCAGTGTAGTGGGCCAAATATTTGGTTAGATGCTGAAAGGGAATGGTACTGAAAATTTTGAGACAAGGATACTGGGAACAGGCAAGTAGGCTGGGCATATGGGTTAACTTTCAGGAGACAGAATTAGGTATCATATGCTATATTCATGGGGCAGTGTTAATGAAGAGCCAGTACACAGCAGGCACCATGGGTCAACATGTGGTCATTCACCACTCTTCCAACCACTCAGGAAGACACAGTAGTCTGTGAGTGAAGTGAGGTATTGGGAGAAGGGAGGATTCTTTTCTTGCCCAGCTGATGGAAACCCCTGAATGTACTTTTAGCAACATCAACCCATATGGAGACTGTTCCTGTTGGTCAGCCTGAAGCTCAACACAGAAAAACTTATCTGTAGCAAGATTAAGGAGATTCACAAGATCCTGGAATAAAGGATATCCTTATTCCAGAGCTGACTTTCTCTCATTCACAGAGCCTGGCAACTCTTATGAGTCTCATGGAGTGCCTGACGCACAAGCACAACATCTCACAAGGCGTCGGAGGACCAAGACACCCTTTACACTGTGGTATGCTCAGAACACCCCTTCACAGTGAGGTGGGCTCAGGACACTCCTTCACATTAAGGTGTGTTCAAGGCCCTTCCTCATTCTGCTATGGGCTCAGGAGCATAGGATTGATGGTTCTATCACACACTGCATGACAAGAAGCACCCAGGATCACAGGGTCCTGAGAAAATACTCTTTTTCTTATTTCATTATTTGGGGGAGGGGCTACCATGGACAAAATCCAGAGTTTTAAATGTGCTTAGCACATACTCTACCTTGGGCGGCATACCCAGCCCTGGGAGCACATTCTTGAGATGGAGCTTCAGTATGTCCCCACAGGAGATGTTTGATATCATACACAGCAGGATGCCCTTCATAGTCCACTCTGGAAGGCTGCACTGGCTCAGGAGGGAGAACACAAAGGTCTATGGAGAAAGCAGGAGGATGCAACATCGCTCCAAGATGCTCTAAAGGGCCCCCGACTTTTCTCCTGTGACTCCAGGCTATGCAATGTGTTCAGTTCTCAGTCAACAAGCTTCAATTTGTGTCCTTTCCAAAAGGTAAGATAAAACATCCTCATTGACCATTGAGGTACAATGGTTGGTATCAGCAGGAGGAGGTAAGGTGCTTGATGTTACAAAAGAAACATATGAAGACACACCACCCTTACGTACATGTACATACATACCACACATGCATTGGCACATAGGCACAGAAGTATACACCAAACATACACAAGGACACATACACACAGCCCCAGCACACACAATAGACAAGTACATGTGCCCACTCTCCTGTGCATACAGTGTAGGAAAATCCTTAGGCATTCAGGAAAGATGCTTCTGTGGAGCAGAAGGTAGCTTTGTTAACCTTCCTTTTTTTTGAGATTCCCCCAAGGAAATGATGGAATTACTGGAGAATGTCTCTGAAAGAAAATACCTGCAATGCTGGAGGTAGGGAGTAACTGGAACATTGCGGTTTGGCCAGTGTGTCTCCCAGTGACCCTGCTCTATGCATAAGGAGGCCTCACTCTTGCTTTTGCCTCTTTGGGACTGTCACAACTTTTGTGCAGTGGTCAATCCTCACTCTATGCTCAGACTTTCCCCACTTGACTCTCTCCCTCCTTTCTTCCCACTCTTTCCTTTCTTTGAAGGATATAAACCCTGCATTGTGATCCAAAGACTCCTTACCTTCTACTCCCTTACCCAACAATCACTTTAATGTGGGTCAACTCATCCGGTAAGGGGGCAAAGATTTTCATTTGGTATATGTGACTGGACACCTCTGGATGGAGGAGAGAAAATTATTTTTAATGAAATATTTTTATTGATTCTACGAGATTTCACAGAGTGCATTTTGATTATTTTCAACCCTCACTGATGTGGGATTCCCCTCTGTATGCTGTGGATACCATTGGTTAATAAAGAAACTGGCTTGACCTGATAGGGTAGAACAGATCTAGCTAGGCAGGGAAAACTAAACTGAATGCTGGGAAGAAGAAGGCAAGGTTAGCGCCACCAGAGACAGATAGGCTGAAACCTTGCCAGTAGGCCATGAGCCTCGTGGTAAAATATAAACTAATGGAGATGGGTTAATTCTAGATGTAAGAGCTAGCTAACAATATGCTTAAGTAATCATTTAGGCAGTGATTTAACTAATACATTTTCCGTGTGGTTATTTGAGGAGTCTGGGCAGCCAGGAAACGAACAAGTGGCCTCCTTACAACACTTCACTCCTTTAACTTTTCTCCTATCTCCCTACCCCTTCCAATATAATGTCTCCTCCTTCTCCACTTCTTCTTTCTCTTTCTCCTCCTCTCCCCCTTTTTGTTTTTTGTTTTTTGTTGTTGTTGTAAGAGGAATGGGCTGTGTCCCGCTACCCAGCTAGCTTAGCCTCTGAATAATCACATAGAAATTGTATTAATTAAATCACTGCCTGGCTCATTAGCTCTAGCCTCTTATAATCTAACTCTCACATCTTGATTAACCCATTTCTATTAAATATGCATATCACCACTTGACTGTGGCTTACCAGCAAGATTCTACCTATGTCCATCTCAGGCAGGAGATTCATGCATCTGCCTGTCAGTCCTTTTTCTCAGCATTCAGTTCTGTCTGCTCTGCCTACCTAATTTCTGCCTTATTAAAAGGCCAAGGCAGTTTCTTTATTCAACCAATGAAAGCAAACACATAGAAAGAAGAACTTCCTACACCATTTTTTTTAATGTTCTATCAAGTTCAACTAGTGAATTCTAACAGAAACCACACTGGAGACAAAAACTGTGTATTACATCAAGTCCTGTCACCACATTTTGTCTCTGCTAATTTTATAAAATGCATATAATGACTTTATGAAATAAAATTGTTTGGAGAATACAAGAGTAATTTGAGGGCTGTTTACAGCTAGTGTAAGCTGAAATTTGAGGTCATCTATGAAAGATTAATCAAAATAAAATAAAGAGAATAAAAGTTCAGAAAAATTAAAAACTCAGTAACACTGGAGAATATTGAAAGAAATGCAGCAGATGGGGGTTGGGTCAATGACTCACTCTGCCTGGCAAAGGTTTAGAATTATCACGAATAAAATCCATGAGAAACTGCACATGTATAACAGTGGGAAGAAGAAAGTGGGGGAAATTAATGAAATATACTTTAATATAGTATGAACAAGGTGTGTGCAGAGGCTTTACCATCCAGGGTGAACATGCAACAGCTTTAAAGAACAAATCTGGGATATCAGTGACAGTGAAAATTGTCATACAAGAAATATACCAGAGATAACATAAAGTCCTTTTTGAAAAAAGAGATAAAATTGTTACACCATTCTAAATGTGGCTACAAAGTCCATGCATTTGGACTGCCCAGAGGGAACTTTGAAAAGCATCAAGTCCATCAGAACAGTGTGGGCAAAAGGCAAAAGAGTGAGATAAAGAGAATATAAGAAACATTTAGACCATCATGGCTAATGTCTGTAATCCCAGTACTCAATAGACTGAGGCAGGAGGATTGCTTAGAATGAAAGGCAAGCTTAGGATGCATGCTGAATTCCAGGTCTGCCTGGGCTACCGAATGATGCCCTGGCTCTAAATAAATAATAACCTTTTAAATCTGAGAAATGAAATTATATACAAAAAAGCAAAATTATAACCCTGGAGTGGAATAGAAATATCCCCAAAAGGTGCAAGCATTTGAATACTTGGTCCCCTGTTAGTGACTCTGTTTTGGAAACTTTGGGAGATGATGTCTTAGTGGAAGAAGTATGTTATTGTGGTGGGCTCTGAGAGTGAATAACCTTACTGTACTTGCAGTTTGCTCCCTCTGTTTTAGTGTCTGTTGTTGAGGATTTGATCTCTCAGCTTCTTGCTCCTGCCACCATGCCTGGATGCCATAGTGCTTCCTTGTCAGGATGGACTTCATGATGGACATTATCCTGGAAACAAAAGCCCAGATAAACTCTTCTGCTTCTAGTCAGAGTGTTTCACGCGCGTGCACACACACACACACACACACACACACACACACACACACACACGAGATTTCAGAGAGTTTTGAAAACAGCTTATGTATCTGTAAATGAATGGTTTCAGATGCCTTTTATCTTTCATCTGCATCATCGTGCTGTTACCATCAGTGGGGTGTGTTGCATTCATGTGTATGCACACATGGAAACCAGAGATTGGTGTTCGATGTCTTTCCAATTGATTTTAGCCAAAAGGTCAAGAAGCTGTGGTAACTTTTCTTTTTTTTTTTTTTTTTTTTTGAGGCAGGATGAACCTGGAGCTCACTAATTCAACAGGAAGAGTGAGAAGTTTTCCTGTTTCTGTCTCTCTAACACAGTGACTACTGGAACAGAGCCACCATGTATATATGAGAATTTTGGGGAATCTGAACTCAATTCCTCACGCTTGCATGGCAAACATTTTACCAACTGTGACATCTTTCCAACTCCAACAACATCTCAATTTTAATATTATAAATAACTAGATATGAAAGCAATGTTTTCTGTCTCATCAACAGGATGGGCCCTTGTCTGGTCAGGTGCTTCCCAAACAGAATGAGGGCTTGCGTCACGACCAAGTATAGACTGTGTTCTCTGGATAATTGCTTATGTGGAAATCAAATTCTTCCACATCAATAGTATTCTAAAAGCTAGCTATAAATCTAGCAGTACTATTACTATAATAACAGGCTACTAACTAAATGTATTAGAACAGTGAATACCTATTAGAATGTTACATAATTAGAAATAATATGAATGCCTGCCAGGGTAACTGGTCAACCATAGTGACTATATAAGATTGACTATAATTCACACATTCTGCTTAGAAAACTGACACAGGAAAATAATTTACCAGTAAAGAATATAGCACAGAAATCCAGCGACACTAAGCCCACATAAATTTTTAATAGCAATTTGCCCAAATCTTTCCCATACTGATGTAGGAATCTGGAATTACAAAGAATGTCCTACAATGCCCAGCAAAGCCTTTTCATTTCTTCTGGTATCTGCTTGGTATTGTGGTAAGAACTTTTATAATAAAATTAATGTCCTAAAAATATCAAGGAAATGTAGAAATTAGAAGGAACAAATGGTAAAAGGGGGCTGAGTGGGCACTCAGCTTGTGCTCTTCTTCTTCTTCTTCTTCTTCTTCTTCTTCTTCTTCTTCTTCTTCTTCCTCTTCTTCTTCTTCTTCCTCTTCCTCCTCCTCCTTCTCCTTCTTCTTCCTCTTCTTCCTCCTCCTCCTTCTCTTTCTTCTTCCTCTTCTTCCTCCTCCTCTTCCTCCTCCTCCTCCTCTTCCTCCTCCTCCTCCTCTTCTTCCTCCTCCTCCTCTTCTTCCTCCTCCTCTTCCTCATCCTCCTCCTCTTCTTCTTCTTCTTCTTCTTCTTCTTCTTCTTCTTCTTCTTCTTCTTTTTTCTCTTCTTCTCTTCCTCCTCCTTTTTTATCAGTAAAAAAATTAAAAGAGACACCAGCAGCAACAAGATAGATGGGTAAATGGAGCTGTGAAGAGCTTCCCAATTCAAGTGCTGTGACTTTCAAACCAGTTTGTGATAAACTAAGTTTTCAAAAGCATTGAGAGGAATTTAACTCACAGCAAAACAAGTATCAAGCTTATCAATATTAAAATTCAAATACCATGAGATAAAGAAGCAGGAATCATGAATTTTTTATCTCAAAGGAGGAAAAGACCTCTTGTTTTCTTAATGTCGCCTTAATTTAAAAGGAGACATTTTTTTAGCTATATGTTATATGATGCACTTGTTTGCTAAGATGAAGCATGGTCTTACTGCCTAGAATTTTCTCAGTGATCAAACATGAAGAACTAGAGAATAGAAATGACCAATAGAGACTGTAATTGGTTTCTCATTGAGCAAGAAGGAAGGTGTTGGACAGTCATAGCTGGACATCCATTGGGCCCAAACTGTCATGCTTCTCAGAAGAACCTCTTCCTCCATCTATCTGCCTTGGGCAGTCTGAGCCTTGGTCCAGGATCCATGTTATAAATAAGTTTTTATGAAGTTTCTTCTGTCATGATAGCATGTCATTCCTGAGGAAGAATGAGTGACTGGGAAGCAGTGGGTCCAGGGAAGGAGACTTTTTTGAGGAGGAGCTGTGTAAGTAAGCACTTGCAAGCTGCTGACTGCGCTGACCAAGGCAGTTGCAGCCCTGGGCTTTGTCCTGCAGGTGTCACTAGAGGCAGTCCCCAGGCTCTGCAGGCCAGACCTGTTAATTCCCTAGAGCTGACAGAGTTGGCTGGACTTGCCTTCCCTTCCCTCCTGACTAAATTCCAGAAATGTATTTATTTATATCATGAAGTTGAAATGGCAATGAGCAGGTTATATTGACATTTGTAACAAAAGAGTTATTTGAAGATGGATTCAACCCAAAGCAGGTGTGGAGGGTTGTGATATAACAGTGTTTATAGCTCAAGGGGTGGGGGAAACAAGGTAATTGGAAGAGGAGTTTTCAAATTTACCTCTGTGTGAATTAGCTGTGGAACTGCCAGAAGCAGGGCAGATGTATCTTCTGGACAGAAGTACAAAGGCAACTAAGTTTCACAGGTGCCCAGGACACCCATTTCTCCAAGGGAGAATGCAAATAGGCCAGTGCTCAGGGGCCAATGAGATGACTCAATGTCTTGATATGAAGTGTGGCTCGACTCTGACCAGAGCTGTATGATGGGGGAGCAGTTACTCATTGTTAAGAGATCTACAGTATGTTTGCATTGGTGCTGAGTATTATATCTAACTTTTAAAACCTTTATCTCCTGCTGCAGTAACAGCCCAGTCCCCAGTCCCTGTAATATTAAAATGTCCTAAATGTTCTGAACTTTTATTTTATGGACAAAAGATTTTCTCAAATGTCCCAGATAGCTAGATGGATAGCTAGATGATACATAGGTAGATGACAAATGGTAAAACTACTGTCTATCTATGATACAACTAATATTTATCTATCTTAGCTCCCTGAATTATATTGTTTAGTTAGCTGTTATTTTCATCTTTTCTTTTTTATTTCCTTCCTTCTTCCTTTTTTGGGGGGGATGGACACTGTTTCTTTTTTTATTGTTTGTTATTCTTGCAAGGCTAGCCTTGAGCTCAGAGAGATCCTCCAGCCTCAGCTTCCTGTGACCTCTGGTAACTGCGTCCCATTGACATGAGAGACTGAAGCAGTCTCAATCCTCTGGCAATTTCTGCATACACAGAGGGGCTCTTCCATACCTGAGCACTGTTACCAAGAGACTCTGGGATGCATTGCTTATCTGAGACAAACAAAAAATCTGACAGTACTCAAAGGTTGGTCTGGAACAGTCACATCACCCTTTCTTTGGACCTCTCAGTTGTATGACACTATTCATTGGAAGACATGAGCAAAAGTCTACTTATCACAGATCCTACATAAGGAATCCATGGCAAACCAAAGTAAGGATGCCAGCAACGTCCAGCTTGGTGAACCAATGAGTTTTATAGGGGTTGTTCATGAGAGTGTGGGTGAGGGGTTACTAACAAGAGGAGAAATTACTTCAAAAAACTGCATCATCAAGACTCAACCTAGTTCAGGAAGGTCGGAAACCTGGCGTGCACTGAAGATCCATAGGAGCTAAACAGGCTGGAGACCTGATGTGTAGTGTACAACCATAGGGACTCAGTAGCCTGAAGAACCTGATGTGCACTGCACAGTGATAGTGGCTCAATGAACTGGAGATCCTGACCATGCACTGAACAACTATAGGGAGCTCAATGGGCTGGAGAGTGTCTCCTTCAAACAGTTCAGTTGCCCTAAGTCTCTTTTAGAGAGCTAGATTAGCCTATGTACCTGGACTTGTCTGAAAGTATCTCTCAATTATCCTTAGTGTCTACCAATAAGTTGCCTTTGCACCTGGTGGCCTCTTGGTCCTGCTTTTTTTTTTTTCTATTTCCCACTTGTATGGTGTCTGAGTAAGTGTATTCGGCATGGTGCATGAACTGTAAATCCTTCTGAAGGTATCAGGTCTTAACCTCATGTCTTAACCTCATTCCTGTACAGTTTCTCATCCCCTCGCCCCTTATTTTGCTGTTATGTATTTAATGATAGGTGAGGCGGGAGATGTGTCTGTATTCTGTCAATCATGTTTTAAATAAATGCTGATTGGCCAGGCAGGAAGTATAGGCGGGTTAACCAGACAGGAAGTAGAGGCTGGGTGAGGAGAATGTCTGGGAAGCAGGAAGCTTCCCTGGCATTCCTGCACAGATCTCCAAGGAAGCAGCATGTGTCCCTGTCCCAGCTGAGAAAAGGTACCGGCCATGTGCCTGGCATGGATGGGAACAATGGGTTAATATAACTTATGGGAGCTAGTAAGAAGCCTGAGATAATGGGCCAATCAGTTAATAACCTAATGTAGACTCTCTGTGTGATTTTCTTTGGGGCTTGCCAGCTGCGGGGTACTGGGCAGGACAGTAACCCCAATGAGCAGGCCCCTCATGTTACAGATAGGTTTTGTAAACATTTCTGTTACTGGTGGTTGGGGTCAAGGTCAAGTGTTTTTCAATTTTTAAATCTTATTCAAATGATCAAAATAAAAGTCTTATCATCTTACAAAGTAGCAAAGAACTTTTATCAAAGTAAAGCAATAGAACAGGTCAGAAAATACTATAAAAGAGAGATGTGAACCATGTGAAAGAAGATCCTCAAAAGCCCTAATTACAGTTCAGAGTTTCCCCCTTTTTCCCCAATATAATATTTTTATTGATTATTTGGGAATTGCACATTTTGTACCCTAATCACACTTATTTTCCAGTCTTCTCAAGTGCGCCCCTGACTCTTGCAACCTCCCCCAACAAATAAGAAAAAAAGAAACAAAACAAGCAAGTAAACAATAAAACAGACTAATTTGTGTTACCCAAGTACTCAATGAAGCATGGTCAAACCCCCAATGGCTAGTCCCTTCCCCACCAGCACCAGCATCCCTGCCAGAAGCCATCAGTTGTAGAGAGCTACACTTCAGCATCCTTATTACAATTTTTAAGAATATTCTTTATTGGAGAAGGGAATAAGATATCTACATTAAGGGAGTCATTTTAGGATTGGCAAGAGACTTGTCTCGAGAGGGGATCCCAGATGTCCACAAGGATGTCCCCAGCTAGATATTTGGGCAGCAGAGGAGAGGGTGCCTGAACTAGCTTTTTCCCATAGTCATATTGATGAATATCTTGATCATCACCATAGAAATTTCTCCTGATGGATGGAGATAGAGTCAGAGACCCACATTCACATCAGAACAAAGGACTGAGCTCCCAAGGTCCAGTCGAAGAGCAGAACGGGGGAGAAGATGAGCAAGGAAGTCAGAACTGCAAGGGACTGGCCCATCAACTGAGACAGTGTGCCTGATCTATTGGGAGCTCATCAAATCCAGCTGGACCAGGACTGAATGAGCATATGACCAAACCAGAATCTCTGAATGTGGCTGCCAATGGGGGCTGACTGAGAAGCCAATGATAATGGCACGGGGACCTATCTCTTCTGCATGTATTGGCTTTTTGGGAACCTATATGGATGCACACCTAGTCTATGTGGATGCACACCTTCTTAGGCCGGGATGGAGGGGGAGGGGCTTGGGTTTCCCACAGGGCAGGGTATCCTGCCCTCTCTTAAGGAAGAAGGGGAAGGGAGGAGGGGTAGTGGGGGAGCGGGAAGGCCTGGGACAAGGGAAAGAAGTGTAAATTTTTCTTTTAACAATAAAGAAAAAAGGGATTGGTACGTAAAATAAGATTGTTTTAAAAATAAAAAAATACCCTGTCTCAAAAAACAATAAAGAAATATATATATTTCTTTATTGAGAGAGAGAGAGAGAGAGAGAGAGAGAGAGAGAAAGAGAGAGTATTCTTTGATGGCTTTCTGTCTACTTTTTTTTTTTTGTAAGGGTGTGTGGAATGAACCTGCCTGCCTCCACAAAGGCCTCCAAAATGTGCCTGCCTGACACATTTCCTCCAACTACCTCCTAACACTGCTACTCCCTGTATTTAAATACATAAGTCTATAGGGACTATTTCTATTGAAACCATCACAGGTAGAGTAGGTTTTTTTTTTTTTTTTTTTATGGTCAAGAGAATGAAGAGTTCTGGGGTTACTAGGGGCATAGTTTTGGTAAGACTCTTTTTTTATTGACAGGTAATATATCATTATTTATCTTCTGTGTGTATCCTTTCCCACAAATCTTCTGATTTTAATTATGCATGTCCAATTAAGCAAATCAGGGATTCTTATTAAAAGTTCACTTTGATAACCAACACCAGTTACATTATTGCATATGCACCCTAGTCAATTTAGGTTGAATGTATTGTGAGTGTGTAAATGGAAACCATCTAAGTTTGATGAGTTGTAGGGAAGGAAAGACATCTTACACTGTCAGGGTTGAGAGTGCTTGCAGCTCAGCTCAGGTTGGGGTCCCAGGTTGCTAATGGGTTGCTAGGTGCATTGTTCAGAAAGGGTTGTGAGTATACAGTACACGGAAGTAAGGTTTCTAGGCTGCCAAGTGTGCTGTTCAGAGGGGGTGGCATTCTTAGCCCACACAAGGGGCCCCAGGTTGAAAGGTATTCCCAGGCAAACATGCCTCAATTTTATTTATTACTTCATCTGTTTTTTGGGGAATTCTCCTAGACTTTGGAAAATCCACAGTGAGGGTTAACAGATAATTTCAAATCCAACTTTGAAGCACTGCAAAAGTTTCTGTCTAGAGGCAAATGAAACGGCTGCTTCAGTGTCAGAGAGGCTGGCATAAAAACACGTCCTTGAGCAGGTTTACTCTAGTGTCTTTATTAAAGCAATATAATAGCTTAATTGTTTTTATGTTCTTATAACAGAATAAATATGTGTGTTATCACCTTGTTTTTTGTGATTTTCAAGGTTTACTTATTATTTTAATAAATAATTGCATAGTGATGCTATTAATCTAAAAGTTATTATTTTTCAAATTACTTTCCTTAAAGTTTCTGAAAAGAATATTTATTTTAAAGTTTTGATTACATTTATTTTGTGGGAGGGCATATATGTGGTATAACATATATGTAGACTTCAGATGATTGCTTAAAAAAATTGGCTCTGTCTTTCCACTACGCAAGTCCTGAGATAAATGTAGGTCATCATTTGGTGGCAAGCACAATGCTCACTGAACCACGTCTTGAGTCCAAACATAGCTCTTTAAACAGCTAATTTTTCTCACTTTTTTTCAAGTAATTTTGAATAAGTTTTTTGAGTCTTATTTTAGGTTAACTTGGGAAGTGATGATTGTCTTGCAGTTGCAACAGAGATTCTGTTACTTTTCTTCTCATTTGGAAATATCTTCCAGTCAGTGTTGGGATGCTGTGATCTAAACATACTCAGATTGTGAGATATGCTTGTGTTTCCCCACTGCTCTTATAAAATTAAACATTCAATTCATTTTTATCTTTAATTTTATTTGGTTCATCATACATATTGCCATTTTGATATTGTCTTAAAATGCTTTATCTCTTCTATTGTTGTCATCAATTTCCCTGTGTCATTTGAGTTTTGTCTTTCATTTACGGAAGACATGATTTCTAAAGCCTGTTTGATAGACTTTTCTTTTTATTACTAGCATAAATATATGTACATTTATTTATGTCATAACATCAGATTAGTTTTGCATTGATCTTAACCTCAAGTTTTTTTTTTAAGTTTCTTGTAATAACAGCACATATCTTTCTGAGTTTTACATCTTCCAGATATCTTCAGGGTCTACATCCTACGCTAGTTATATCAGTGATTGTTTTAATGTCTGGCTATAAATTCCATTTTTCTAATTCTAACCTGCATCATTTTGATATACTTGGTCTTTATCCACAGGGGGCAAGCTTTCCTCAACTTCCTCTGCCTACCTCTGATATAATAGTTCTTACTGAGAACTGTCTGCTATTGGTGTTCTTTGTGGAGCAGATAGCTTATCAATCAGGTGATGGATGACAGCTTCTCCACCAGCATCCTGTGTTCTGAAGCCCACTTTCCATGGTTTATCCACCAGTTCGCACACATTAAAAAAGCTCCCTTTTTATTCCAGCTATGAGTTTTGTTTGTTTGCTTATTTATTTCTGGACTTGTGTACACTTGTCATTTGTTTTTTTAGGATGTGATGGTTTTATGATCTAAATAAGTACAATTTTTCAGAGTGTTGGAACAGATTTTTATAGGCTTCTCCCTAAGAGAGGATAGTCTTGTGAGTAGTGACCAAGAACAGACTGCTCATCATTTCCTAACTATTCAGTGCCAAGATGCCTCCCAGCTCTGAACTGTCAGTGGAAACCTCATCTTATTTTTTACTAATAATTAAGTATGAATAAGTCCTGCACACAGCCATAAAGGTTGGTGATATTTCTGGAAGACATCCTTCAGGTGATGCTGTGGGATGGAGTCTAGGTTACACACAAGGAAGGACTCATTTCTTCACATGGACTGACTTTAAAATCAACAGTCACCACAGGACACTGCTACAAACCCTTTGTCTAAGCCTTTATCCATGACCATCACTTTCCTATGTCATATGGTAGAGAAGAATCTCAGGGAGGTTGGAGGTGTTTATGTAGGTAAAGGTGGGATGGGATACTGCTGAGTGCTTACTGCACTTCCTGGCTCTCTGCTTAACTGTATGTGTGAAGCCTAAGCACAGTGAATTGTTGCATCCTCCCACCGTTAAGTAAGGAAACTCAGTGTGAGAGGTGAAGTCAGTAGATTCAACATACTTGATGATCACACTGACATCTCCAGTCATATTCTTGATAGTATATTTTCTAGTATGTCTGCTAAGTTTCTAAAATCTGTTTAGAACCATATGTGAGGCATTCACCTTTACATATTGATTCAGGAAATGCTGAAAGTGATAGGAGCAAAGTCTTCACGATATTAAGACAGGCATCTGTGAAGCGAGGTAGAAATACAGGTACTTCAGTCAACAGGAATACAGGGACATCGCATCTCATCTAATTGTGCTTTTGTAAACGTGATCTGCTCAGTCATTTTCTAACTTCTGGCTACACTTGTCTGTAGCTTGTGGGCTACTGACTTCAGCCTTCACACCCCATGCTGTTAGCGATTCTGATGGAGATTTTCACTTCTCAAGCACTAAATTGTGCTAATCTGTGAAATAATAGAATGTGCTAAGTGGCACACAGCATGGTGTTTCACATAATTCTTTTAAATGCTTCATGTCTTTGACAAATATTAATGGAACACTTATGTTCCCCATTAGAGTTTTTTCCAGCTTTTTATAAACTTGGGTCTGTAGCTTCCCAGGAAGGGTCTTTGGGACCCATTTTCAGGAGCAGCTGGCACTGAAGAAAACACTATAACAAAAATGCTATGTGCTTCTAAAAATAAGAATAAGTTGCAAGGTATGGTAGCATATGCCTTTAATCTCAAACCTTGGTAGGCAGAGGAAGCCTATGTAGACCAGGCTTATCTTGTCTACACAGTGAGTTCCATGCCAGCTGGGGTTACAAAGTGAGTCTCTGAAATAAATGAACAGTGAGTAGAGAGGCCTTAGCCCTCATCAGCTCAGGAGTCTCTTGTGTGTGTGCACTGTAACAGAAATGTACAAGTCTGCCTCCCTCACACACCAAAGTCCCTGGATGCTTGTTGCTACAATGGTTGATTGCCATGGACAACTTCATTCTATCTGGAGTCACACAGAAGACTTGTGATTAGGTTACAGTGAAAAAAAAACCAAACTGTCAAGAAAATAAAATCTGACTTCTCTTCCTATTGCCTTCTGACTAAGATGTAGCTAGCACCATATCTGCCTGCATGCTTCCATGTTCTCCGCCATTATGATAACAGACTGGCCCGCTGAAACTGTAAGTGAACCACCCCAATTAAATGTTGGGAGGGAGAGAGAGAGAGAGAGAGAGAGAGAGAGAGAGAGAGAGAGAGAGAGGAGATCCCTCCCTGGCTTGGGCAGAAACTTAACATTGCAGTTTGGCTGGGTTAATTGGTTAGTGGGTTCCCCTTCAGCCATGCTAAAGACATATTTGGAATAACTAGTCCTTTAATGAGATACTATGCTTCCCCCCAGAACACCACATCCACATTCCAGTTATGAAGTTTCTAGGCCATAGCCATGTGACTTTTCTGAATTATTCAGGAAAGCATAGCCCTTCTTTTTTCTCCTTTCTATCTCTTTTCTAAGCATGTTTTCCTGAGCAGTTTGTGCTTTCTTGCCAGCATTTTGGGCTTCCTTACTCTTTCTCTAAAACCTCCCTCAAGGCCATGTGTCCTGTTCACCATGTGTCTGACCCCCAGTTTAAATGGCATGACTTCTTCCCTTCTCTCCTCCATTCACCTCCCCTGGGCAGTTGCTGAGGTTTATAGCCTGCCTGCCCTGGGGTTTTTCTTTTAACTTCTAATAAATTTATACTTGTGTTTCCACTCAGGTTCATTCTTAAATCTTTTATTAATGGGATTAAAACCGTAAAGGGGACCCAAATTTTCCCTGTATCAATTATATTAACCTGCTGTACCACCATAACTAAAATATTTTACATTTTTGTCCCAATGTGTATGGGCAGTGCAGAATTCTACCTCTGTATTTATTGTGGATTCTTTTCCTTTCTAACCACACAACTTCAGAGGAACATGGACAATCACTGTTAGTGACCACTGGACATTGAACAGTATCTTAGAGTTTCTATTGTTGTGAAGAGACACCATGACCATGGCAACTCTTATAATGGAAAACATTTAATTGGGGTGACTTGCTTACAGTTCAGAGGTTTAGTTTATTATCATTATGGTGGGAAACATGGCAGCGTGTAGGCTGACATGGTGCTGGAACTGAGTCCTACATCTTGATTGACAAGTAATAGAAAGTGGTCTAAGACACTGAGTGTGGCTTGAGCATATATTGGACCCTAAGCCCTGCCTCCACAGTGACTTACTTCCTCCAACAAGCTATACCTCCTAAAAATGTCACTCCCTGTAGGCTTATGGGGGTCAATTACATTCAAACTACCACAAAGAGTAAAGCAGATGTCTGATAACTGTCTTACAGTAAGAGTGGGTGAAATTTAAGTGTTGTTGTAACCTATAACAATGTATCCAGACAAACTGCAAAATAAACTTTCTTATCTAATGACTAAACACGGAAATATGAAAGTATTTCTTCATCCCAGTTTTAGAGTTTTACAGTGATGAGGTAAATGATTGTTTTCAGTAATTACAGTCCCACAACTCAAAGAGGGTGAAAAGTGACCTTCACATGTCCTGGTTGTATCAGCACAGACACAGAAGGAAATGAATAACAATGAGAATATGGGGTGTGAGACTGTACTGTAGTGAGAGAAACTGTTTCCTTCCTCAAATTGAGGTTTCCCCCTGCACAGATAGGAAGAACCAAGTCTTCTAGATCCAGATGATCCTTGGAAATCTAGGCTTCACTTTGCAAGTGGTATCTGATTTTAATGTTTTGTTAAGCCATTGGTAGAGAGATGCTCTTGATGTAATAAGCCTTGGTAAATATCTTGGGAAAATTTTAGGTGAATTTATATTTTCATTTAAGCACTCAGATGAAATCAGTATATATTCAAATCAAGGTTTGCATGATTTCAAATGTACTCTTATTCCTTTCTTCCTTGAACAGTATTTGTTTGAAAATCTATTGACTTCTTCTGTTGAGACACACTGGGCATTTAAGAACTGGGCATAAAAATAGTCAGAGGACTTATATGGAAATATAACTGCATCCAATTTCCCAAATAACTTTATCCCTTTTATTCCCCCTTTCATTTCTTCTTAAGTCCACCGCCTTTTTTCCTACTTATACTCACTTAAGAGCCCCTTAGTTGCTGACCAAAATAAAACATAACTTTAAAGGGAGTTTAAAGAAGCTAAAACAGAAAGAGACATAATAGTCTAAAGCACACCTTTCTCTAAAAAGCAGGAAGTCACTGACACGTGCTGCACTATGAAGCCTTTGGTGAAGGCCCATGGAGAGCTCAAGTGGCCTCTTTTCTCATGTCTGTAGCAGTCTTCATCCTGTGTTCTCTAAAGAGAAGGATGGAACCACGGTGGATTAGTCAATCAGAATTTAATGAGAGCAAACAGGGAAGCAAGAAGCACTCTTTCAATAAAAAGATTTACTTTCGTTTATGTGTATGGGTGTTTTGCCTACAAGTTTGTCTCTGTATCATATGCATGCCTGAGTCCTAAGGAACCCAGAAGAGGGTATTGGATGTCCTAGAACTGAGTTATAGGTAGTTGCCACATGCCCTCGGGGTGTTGGGTATTGAACCATCTCTCCAGCCTAAGAACACACTCTAGACAAGGATCAGCTACAGCAGCAGTGGTCTGGACCCAGGCAGTCATGGGTTTATCTTTCTTCTATTGTTCCTTCCCTGTGCCCCACCTCAGGGTGAACACTTCTTGGAAGGAGGCATGCTTTTCTTAGGAGCCCATTTTACACAGAATTCAACTTAATTAGATGGGTAAGATGTAAGAACGTTTAAAAAACCCTAAAGTTGGGACAGTTATTGGAGTAAAGCAACAAAATTCTGTACATGTTTTCCTGGGGAAGATTTCATAAAATTATTTAAGTAGAGCTAGTTTCTGTGGACCACTGTCATCATTGCCCCTTACATCCCTTTTTGGGATCTTGGGCTGGCCATCTGGAATCCACCACTGCCATCATCTTTTATCCTAAAAAAGAAGTTACTGATTGATGTATGTATGTGTGTGTG
>JAQHUG010000113.1:151841-180148 GCA_028555095.1 Dicrostonyx torquatus
GCAGAAAAGCCGGAACCAATGTCCCAGCCCTGCCCTGCAGGCCAATTCCTGCGGGGAATCGGGGTCGCGCCAAAGCTGAACCTTGCCCAGGGACCCTCTGGAATGTGGGACAGAGCAAAGCTGGGGAAAGGGGAGGCGATGTCTCCTACTCTAGCAGGGAGGCTGGGGGCTAGTGTAGAACTTACCCTGAGTTGAGCTGGTGGATCCGAAGCGGTGGCACTCACCAGGAACCCGCCGCCATGAAAAGCCTTAGCTTTATCTTTATTTCTTATTTTTATCTTAAGGACAATTTCTCTGAATATAAAATTCTAGACTGGCATTTTTTTTCCTTTCAAAATGTTGATGGCCTCATTTCACCTTTTTTTTTCTTTCTTTCTTTTTTTAATCCAGTTTCTGGTGCAGAGTCTACTGATGTGATCTTCTGTGTTCCTGGGTAGGACAGGTCCCTAAATTTGTCTTTGGTGTAAATTTTTTTTCATATTTGTTTTTCCGCAGTTGTTTGTAATATTGATTAAATTCAGTTGGTTAGAGAAAAGAGAGACATAGTGAAGAGAGGACATAGTTCCTGTTGGTGGTGTTCTCTGGGCTGATAGATCTATGAACTGATATTTATCATAGATTTTAGAAACTTCTCAGGCCTTAATACTTCAAATGTTTACTTATCATTCTCTCTTTGATTTCTTTCTGCCATTATTACAACATAGAAAGCCTTCAGAAAACCTCTATAGTATCTAATATTTCACTCTGTTAGTCGCAATTTTTTTCTGTGGATTTAAAGTTAGTGATTTTTCTAATGAAATTGAAGAATGATCATTTTCTTTTCTGTGTGGTTGCTGGATGAGTCTATATCAAAGGCATTTTAAAAATCATTTTTATGCTTTATTGTAATGTTTTTATTATTACTCAGAGTCCCCAGCTCTCTGTTCTTATTGCTAATCTGTTAATATATAACTTTTCTAATGTAGCCCAGATGGTATTTTACCTTAGTCTTATGAATGCCCATTCTGGTGATATAAGAACCAGAAGATTCCAATTCTTCATGTGTCCTTAGTTTTGTATTTCTTTTGTCTTCTTCATCTTGGTCTATCCCAAACACCATTTCTCACAGAGAGTCTGGCTTTGCTGTTCTTTTGGCTATAGTTCACTGTGGTTAAACTGGAGCCTATAAAGGGAACAAGTGAATACTTCTGCCATAAACTGATTATAACAATCCCACAATTATAGAAGTCCTGTTGTTTCTATTTGTCCCCGTCTCAAGATTTCTTCTACAGTTTAGCCAATAAACCTTCTCTAACCCCCTTGTTTGCCTTCTCTTTTCCCAGGTTTCAATGTTCTCAACATTATCTGTTGTAACAGATCGTAAAATAATATTCTACATCATTTCTCCATTTTGTCTAAATAAAATTAAAAAGTTTTAACTTCAATATAATAAAACTATACAGTAAAAACAGTTATTAAGTAAGAATTACTTAAAATATTCCATCCACTTGTATTTACCAAATTCAGAGAAAATACTACATTATCTATCTTATAGTAGTGAGTCCAAAGTTTTATATCTAACTTACTTTCCATCATAATAAAAAAATTATAACTCTAATTATTTAGTCTTTAACTCCATCAAAGACCCAGAATGATGTACTATTACTTAACCACAGAGAAAACCTACTGCCTGTACAGTCACTCAAAGTTCCTCTGCAATGCTGAGGCATTTATTGTCATCCTACAGGCTTAAAGTGTCTAGCAGACTTTTCAGTGAAGCAGGAAATTCAAGGACTATCCTTCCTTGTATTGTCAAAGTTCATCAGTCACTTCCCTGTGCATCCTGCAGAATGTCTGACAGACTCTTCCATGAGCAAAAACTGCTAAGGAGAGAGGCTAGAACCTCCACTCTGCTTTGTTGGTTGGCTAAACTAAAAAGCTCACAGCTCTATTGAAGATTCATGACCATGCACTGCATTAACCCTGTCTAGCCATGAAAACTGGTACTTGGGTTGCTACAAGTGTTTTTACTTAGCTTCCTCTTTCTATTTAGCATTTCCCTGCTGGCTGAACAGCAAAGCCTCTTAAAGGAGTCACACCCTTTTTCTTGTCTTCTCCCCCCCCCCCCCCCCCCGCAGCTTTCTCAAGCCCTACATGAAAATACAGGCCCATATTGGTAGCCAGAGTGTACTTGCTTGTTTTTACTGTTTGCTTTTAGTTTGGGGGGTCCCAGCACCCAGTTCCCAAATAAATCACACACTGAAGCTTTTCTTACTTATAAATGCCCTGCCTTAGCTTGGTTTGTGTCTAGCCAGCTTTTTTTTTTTTTTTTTTTTTGGTTTTTAGAGACAGGGTTTCTCTGTAGCTTTTGGAGCCTGTCCTGGAACTAGCTCTTGTAGACCAGGCTGGTCTCAAACTCATAAAGATCCACCTGTCTCTGCCTCTCCAGTGCTGGGATTAAAGGCATGTACCACCACTGCCCGGCAGCTTTTCTTAACTTAAATTATGCCATCTACTTTTTTCTCAGGGTTTTTACCTATTACTTCTATAATCTACTTCCACTCTTACTCTGTGGCTGACTGTGTTGTTGATCTCTTATGTCCTTCTCCTCCCTGATTTCTCCTCCCATTTATTTTCTCTGCCCACCAGCACTGTCTATCCTTTTTCCTGTCTTGCTATTGGGCATACAGCTCTTTATTAGATCAATCAGGTGTTTTAGGCAGGTAAGGTATCACAGATTCACAGAGTTAAACAAATGCTACATAAAAGAATGTCCCACATTTTTGCATATTAAACAAATGTTCCATAGCATAAACACATGTAACTCATCTCAAAATAATATTCTATAACTTTATTCTCTTTCATTCTCTCCCTCCCTGCCCTCAGCACTATATAAGAGAATATAAATTAAAATGTGTTCTACAAAGTAACAGATTCTATTCATCTTTTCCCGAGTTAACCCCTGATGATGCCTGTGATGACTATTTCAGTGAATCACAACTTGTGTGTTTACATTGATAGTCAAGAGAGTAATCAGTCCCATCACAAGGAGACCTCACCTTGCCCCTCCATAGCCATAACCTCTTTCTTTCTGACCTTACTGACATCAGTCCCTGGATATTGTTGACCTCCTCTCTGTTTCCATAAACCTGGTATTTAAAAAACATTTAGAAATAAAATTCTTGAGGCTTATGGGTGTACTCAATTGGTAGAGATCATTTTCTTCACATGAGTGAAGTCATAGTTGACTCCTTAGCATTGGTTTTTAAAAAAGTAATTCTAGTCGGGCGGTGGTGGCGCATGCCTTTAATCCCAGCACTCGGGAGGCAGAGGCAGGCGGATCTCTGTGAGTTCGAGACCAGCCTGGTCTACAAGAGCTAGTTCCAGGGCAGGCTCCAAAGCCATAGAGAAACCCTGTCTCGAAAAACCAAAAAAAAAAAAAAAAAAAAAAGTAATTCTATAGATTTTGAAAATACTAGTATTTTGAGAATGCTTTTTTGGTTTGTAAAAATTATTTCCCACCCACCTTTGTATGTGACCTAACATTCTTCTGACTATAGGGTAAATCTTTCTGGAATTGAGGTGCAGATCAATGCAAAGGCTAAGAAGGTCATCAGAATCTGAAGCCTGCAGTAGAGATTTTCCACTTTGCTGTAATCTGTTTATCTAATACTCCTACTGATGTGAGTTCATTTGTTTGTTTGTTTTTATTTTGCTTTTTTTTGTTCTTTTCAGTTTTTTGAGATAGGATTTCTCTGTGCAGCTCTGTGTATAGACCAGGTTGGCCTTGAACTCAGAGATCTCTGCCTCTGTCTTCCAAGTGCTAGGATTAAAGGCATGCACCACCACCACCAGCTCCCATCAATGTGTTTCAAAAGTGTCTTTTTTTTTTTTTAAAAAAACCTTCTTCTGTTCTTCTACCATGAAAACTCCATGTCCTGATAAAACACTGACCTAACCAAGTTGGGGAGGAAAGGGTTAATTTGGCTTACACATCCACATTAAGGTCTGTTACCAAAACCGAGGGAAGTCAGTGTAGGAAATCGAGGCAGAAACCTGGAGGCAGAAACTGAAGCAGAATTCTGTTTCTGGGCCTACAGTGGGCTGGGTCTTCCCACATCAACAATTAATCAAGAAAATGCCACACAGAGGTGCCCAAAGGTTAACCTGATAGAGGCAGTTCCTTCATTGAGGTCTTGTCTTCTAAGGTGACTCTACATTGTATCAGGATATCAAAAACCAGTACACTCCATGAAATTGCTACTACACCGGAGCCTGGTATTTGGGGAGACCTAATCTGCTCCTGAGCCGTGGGTACACGTTTGTCCCCAGAACAAGCTGCCTCTCGTTCCCTTTGAGGTGGGAGTTGTGCTTTTGCTTTAACACTGTCCATGTCTCTTTCCTATGGGGATCAAAGCAATCCTTCTGCTCTCCTCCTCTCAGGCTTCTGTTTTCATGGGGTTTGGAGCTTTCTGTTAATACTATATTAGTGCCTGTCTGTTGGCACTGAGTCTGCTGGCACATTGGATTTTGTTCATTGCATTTAATAATATTTAAAATATTATTTTTTATTTTGTTGAGAAATTCATGAAATGTATTTTAATCATATTCCCCCTCCTCTACTCTTTAAAACATCTCTTAAATTCCTCTTTTTTAAATGCCCCAATTTATGTTGGGCATCCATCCACTGGAGTGTAGTTGACCTACCAGGGGCCCTGTCCTGAAACTGACTCTCAGGATCCTCCATTAGCTGTGGGGCCTATGATGCTCTCCCACCCTATAGTGGAAGGTTGACTTGTTCTTTTGCAGATCTTGTGCTGACAAGAACAGCTGCTATGAGTTTATGAGAACAGAGCTCTCATCATGTCCAAATGACTATGGTCCCATTATCCTCTGATTCTCATAGTCTCTCTGGTCCATCTTCAAAGATGGTCCCTAAGCCGTGTGGTGAGAACCCCACCTGTGGCTGAGAACCCACGGACACTTGCTCTCTCCGCTTTGACCTGTGGAGAGTTTCTGTAGCCTGGGTTATGCCTTAATTCACTTAAAAAAATTCTACCTGACTTTTGTTTTCAAGTTAGATATCTTTTTTTTTTTTTTTTTTGGTTTTTTGAGACAGGGTTTCTCTGTGGCTTTGGAGCCTGTCCTGGAACTAGCTCTTGTAGACCAGGCTGGCCTCGAACTCACAGAGATCTGCCTGCCTCGGTCTCCCGAGTGCTGGGATTAAAGGCGTGCGCCACCACCGCCCGGCAAGTTAGATATCTTTTAAAACCTTTTCTTCTGTGTCTCCTGCAGCTCATCCCTCCATTTGTCTACTGACTGATGTCCTCCTGTGTCTGTCCACTGAGCTCTTAAGTTAATCATGTGTCTTAATTCTAGGGTTTCTGTTTTATTTCTTTAATGAAGCTTTCTACTTTTTATTTCTCATATATGGAACAGCCTATTAAATTATGAGATTCTTGGCTTATTATGGTCTTGGTGTATTTCTGATTCCTAGTTCAAAAGAATTCCTTTCTCCCTGTGAAACCAGGCGTGTCTGGCTTTCAGTGAGTATTTCTGGTGGATAGGGTCAGGAGAGTATGCTCTCAGACTTTTGGATTCTCTTGTCTTGTAGGATCTCTAGAAGTCTCCTATTGCTTCTTCAGCCCAAGTCTACAAGGATGCCTCTCTTCTCCACCTTACAGAGCCAACATCAGATTCATGCCTGTCTCCCAACACCAAAAACATAGACAACAAAGAAAAATGAAGATAAACAAAAGTGACAGCACCAGTGCAACCTGGAGGGAGAGGATACCTAGATTTCAAAACAGTTGTGAAGTAAAATAGACAAAGCCCTAGGGCACCACCAGATTCATCCAACCTCGCTCTGTGATAGACCTCAGGCCTGGAAACAGTGTGGAGGGTGAAGAAGAGCTAGCTATTGGCCATTAGAAGTCTAAAACCTCTCCTGAAATGGTGAAACAACACAAATAAGTCACACCAGGCTAACCCAGAGCAGGGCAGGTCTGCCCTCTGAAGTCTTCCTAGGACTGCTTCTTGTCTTTGGCAGGAAGTCTTCCCACATCTACAGCCTTCATGTAGGTGTGTGTGCTCACTGTCTTTTCTCATCTAGCTTTGCTTCCTGCTACATGGATATGCTGAGCACAATAGTACTAAAGCTTAGATGTAATGCCATATGCCCAGAGGTATCTTGTTTAAATCTTCTTTAGCTGGCTTTTTCTGATCTCAGTCTGTGAGAGGAGGGAGGGGCATTGCTTCATTGCCCCACACCTTGCCAGGTGTGGGCTGGCTAAGAGTGAATTTGCATCTCCCCCTGCATGGCATCCAGGCAAAAGAACAGGACATGCTAGCTCTACAGGCCTCCTTTGTTCTTAATGCCTCCAAAGTTGAGCATTGTTCGGGGGCTATGGGTGAGGTGAAGACCCAAGGTCTCTCTCCGCACAGTGCTCTCCAACACCAGAGCAGGAGAGGACTTGTTCCTAGCAGGTGAAGAAAACATACCAAGCCGTGATATGGTCTTGTTTGACACTGCCTGGTGGGAATCATGGAATCTTCACTGTGGCCCACTGAAGAAGGAAGACTTAACTGCTCACTTGGGCTTCAGCTATGTGTTTAGACGTTCTGGGACTGGCAAAACCGCCCTGCCCCTTTTCTGGTCCCGTCAGTTGGAGAGTGACTTCAGGGTTTTTCTCATCATTTCCTGTTTGCATTTCCACATTACTCAGTTCTGCACCACATCTGGATTAGAGAAAGCAGAAACTCAGACCAAGAACTTACCACCAAGTGGCTCTTTGTTTTTCAGGTCCCTTGGTAGATCCATCCTTTTCTCCTACCTCTCATGGTCACTCTGTGTTTGATTTGTAGAAGTTGCTCATGTCAAGATGAGGTAGCTCCTATTAGTCTCACACAAAACTGAAACCAGCAAACAATGAAGGGTAAAAGCTCAAGTCTTACTGCCAATACAAATACTTTTTTCATCACTTTCGCTAGAAATCCCTTCCCATTCTTCAGGGGCACTCTGCTGTGCAGGCCTCTTGGGTTTGTGCAGATTCTGGAACAAAGCTTTTCTTTAGCATTCTTTAAGACTGCCTCAGTTCCACAAGGAATTTTGTACTTCCACCAATGGGCAGCTGTCACTCCAATCTCTGCATCCCCACAGTCAATCAAACTGCATCTCTCTCTCTCTCTCTCTCATCTCTCTCCTTCTGTCTCTTTTGATTTCCTTTTAAATCTTGCTGACTTTACCTCCACTAGTGTATAATCTGCTGCTGCATTTGTATTTGTATTACAATATCATTATTCTTAAGAAAATTTGAGAAAGAGATAGAGAGAAAGAATATGACGTTGGATGAGTAGGGAGATGAGGCTAATCCTGGAGCAATTGGGGAGTGATGAAAACATGATCAAAATACAATGTATATAGAAACATTAATAAAAACATGGAAAAAGAAGATGCTTTCTGATGCCATCTAGTTTGACAGCTTTAGCTACAGTGTAATAGGAGAAATCAGAAGTTGTGCCTCCACTTTACAGAAGTCCTGAGCTTTGTTTGCTTTTGTTTGTCTCTTGCCTGAGGCAGAAGGTGAAGGCTTCCTTTCTTCCAAAGGCCTTTTGTGAAAATTTCTATTCCTCCCCTTCTTCCTGGTGATAGAGGCTATCAGACATACCTTCTGGGTCCTCATCTGCCAGAAATGGTATGGAGGTTACCTTTCTTCATTTGCATACTCATTACTATAGAGGTAACAGGCAAATTTTTTCTATGTATTTTGCATTTCCTTCCCTATGAGTCTGCCTGCTTATGCAGAACATCCATTTTGGTAACAGTTTGCTTCCATTTATTTGTTTCCCCAGGAGTTTTTCCACCCATTTACAATATAGTTCCCCTTTGAGCACTGTAGAGGGTTGATTGCTGTGGTCATTTCCTATTTTCAAATGTTACCTGAATGAACTCTGGTTTCCAGCTAGCCAGTAGCAACCATATTCACGGAATTGGCCACAGCCTCCTCTTTGTCAGTAAGTTTGCTCTTGGTTGTAATTTTTCATTTTCTGTGTGTGAGTTTAAAGAGACATGTTGTAATTTTTCATTGTTCAGCTATTAATCACCAGTTCCAAGAACACTGCAGAGCATCTGTAGAATACTTAATTAATATACTGAAGTGTATGGCTGAGATTAAGACGTGCACCTGGGCTTTTCATCAACTATCAAGAACCTCTATGCAAGCCCTCGAGGTTCTATGCAGCTTTGATATTCTGTGAATTCCCACAAGGCATGGCTTGACCCTTCCCCTAAGTGTTTTAATCGGATGCTGTAATCAGTATGCTTTTTAATGAACTTTGATCCTGACACCTGGTAATGCTGATTCTAACATGCCTGGATACTGATAATAGCTATTATGTTAATTACAAAGTTCATATGATATGTACAAAAATAAAATCTGAAAGATCCTCACACTTGCTTTCCCTGGAGAAATACAGAATTCAAGGCCAGTTATCCATCCACAGGCAAATGGTTATTACTGTATCTATGAAGTCTCTTCTTGCCCCGGAACATATTCCTCAGGTTTTCATCCTGTTCTTATTCCTCTGGTTCTTTGCTACATGTGATCCTGAAAGTAAGAGATATTGAAAAGAATAATACTTCAGCAGATACAAACATTCTAAAGGACAAATCTAAGATGTCAAAATGTTAGTAATTATAAAAACACTAAAATATTTTCCACATTCTACTAATCAAAGGGCTTTGCTGCATTAATATTAAGTATTTAAAGTACTTGTAATAGTAAAGGAATCAAAACTTCCAAGATTTATCTATCATCTATCTGTCTGTCTGTCTGTCTGTCTATCTGTCTGTCTGTCTGTCTACCTACCTAACCTATTTATTTATTTATGGTTTTTTTTGAGGCAAGGTTTCTCTGTGTAATAGTCCTGGCAGTCCTGGAATTTGCTTTGTAGACCAGACTGGCCTGAGATTCACTGAGATCCAGCTCCCAAGTGCTGGGATCAAAGGCATAAGCCACCAACACCTGGCTCCAAGTTTTGTATTTTGTACAAAATACAAATTTTGTAACTATGAGTTATCAAAAGATATCTTTGTTCTTAAAAATAAATTTTCATGGGCTGGAGGGATGGCTTAATGATTAAATGGTTAAGAGCACTAGCTGCAGTCCTCTTCCAGAGGACTGGGGTTTGATCCCCAACACCCACATGGTGATTCACAACTGGCTGTGAATCCAGTCCCACTGGATCCAAGAACCTTTTCTGACCTTCACAGGAGTGCAGACACATATGCAGGCTAAACACTCATTCACATTTTTTTCATTAAAAAAATGAAAAAATAGTCACAAGTAAATCTTTTTAAAAAAAAAAATTAAATGGTTACTGTGATGAAAAGATAAAGCTCAAAACTATCTCTGGACTATAAGCTTTTTTTTTTAATGACTTGAAACTTTTATGCTTTTAGTCAAAGAATCAAAGTATGGCTTAAAACTGGAATTAGAATGAGGTCCTTACCCTCTGTGTTCTTGTTTTCATAACCAATTTAAGGCACATGGGGTGGGAGCTGAGGGTGTTTAGGAAAAAAAATCTTCTTTTATACATTTAAAATCATGTTGTATTAAGGATTAAAACTGATTATTTGGATAAACTCCCTTGTTTATTTATTTATTTATTTTGGATAGAGAAAGTCACTCTGGTAATAACACATTGATCTCCTTTGAACTGTAATAAACAAGTACATAAATGAATAGTGACCATGTGCTATGGAACAGCTACTGGTATTCAGAAGTTGGGGGGACTTACCTTTCTACTTCTGTGCCCCATTATGAACAATCATTTAGTAATGGCACTGATAGTAGGGAAATGAAAGCACAATACACTTAGCACATTTTTCTCTTTAAGACTAAGGAGGATGGAGGAGACTGAAGAGCTGCAGAAGCCTTTATTGGTAGACTGGTGGTGTCTGTGCATCTTGCTGTGGTCTTTCTTACCTAGCAAGTAATGTGGAAATCATCCCTTGCTATTCACCTTTCTCCAAAGCACACCCCCACCATGCACACACCAAGAAGTCCAATTGGGCCCTGACTTTTAAAGTATAGGGCTCTGAGAAGGGGGTGTTCTCAGTTGATTAAAGGATAGATACTTTAGAAATACTTGGTACACTGAAGAAGAAAGAACAGATGACTCATCCCAGACTAAAGGGAGACACAAGAGAAAACTTGCCGTGTCCAGACAGAGGGAATGGAGTCTGGATTGTTCCTGTGATGTGCATCTCCCTTGCTGCTTTATGTTTTCTAGGTGCTTGTCCAGGTCCCACTGGACAGTTTCTATATCCACATAAGACATATGAGGGAATTCAGCTCTCTCACTGTTCAACAGATCAGAGAACCATTAATGTTTAAAATTATTATTGAAATCTGTGAGTTAATTTGGGTCATTGTATTGTTGACTTTGGATGGTGATGTGTTCCCAGTGGTACTGTGTTCCAGTAATTATGGCGTTATATTTATTTCCACAGTCTCTTGGCTGTGCTCATTCCTCTTTTCAGCCTAGAATTCTACCTTTCATATCTTCTTGAGATATTTTTTGATTTGTTAGATATATATATGTGTGTGTGTACATATGTATATATGTATGTATGTATGTATTGTTTATTTTGTAGAAAGATTTTCTTTCTCCTGCAATTATGGCTGATAGTTTTGCTGGGTTTATTGGTCTAGGTTGGCTGCCACAATATTTTAGAACTTGGAACACTTTGCTCTGGTTCTTCTGACTTTCATGGTTTCCACTGAGAAATCCTCTGTTATTATGTTTCCTTTTTATGTGACTTGTATTTTTTTTCCTCTCTCAGCTTTCAATACACATTTTTTTAAAAATCTGTATACTAACTGTTTGAACTATGATGTGCCCAGTTTCTTTTTTGGTCTTGTCTATTTAGTGTTCTCTGTGCTTTTTGTGTCTGTTAGTATATATACTAAATATATTTAGTTTGGAAAAGTTTTCTTCAGTGATTTTGTTCAAGATCTGATCTAAGCCATTGACTTGAAATTCTTCTCCTTCATCTATGCCTATAATTTGAATGTTTGGTTTTCTTATATTGTCCCACATTTCCTGTATTTCCCTTTCCTATGTTTAAAAAGAGTTACATACTCCATGACTATTTTATCTAGTTCTTCTACTTTATCTTCAAGTCCTGATATTCTATCTCTTGTCTGATTCATTCTACTTGTCAGGCTTTCCTAGGTTTTCTAGTTGATTTAATAGGTTTTCAACTCTATCTTCAGTTTAGCTTGAGTCCCCTTAATTTGTATATCTTTTTATTGAGTTTCCTTTTCAAATCCTGGATTGTTTTGCCACACTTATCAGCCTTATTGGTATGTTTTCCTGTGCATCACTCAAGAATTTAATCTGATAAAGTTCTTTTTAATTTCATTGAGGTGCTTCTTTGTATCTTCTTTATTTAAGCTCCTTGAATACTTTGGCAAAGGTTATGACTGCAGTTTTAAATTATGTATCCAGGAGTTCATCTACATAATTCTTCTTGACAAATTGGATTGGTAGATTGGGGTGGAGGGTTACTGTCTTGATCTTTCATACTGTTGTGTTTGGGGATAATATTTGAGTATATGAACTCCTTTAATTAGTTTTGTGTCTGATATGAATAGAGCAATTTGATGCAAAGAGATGTGTGGGTCATGTTGGGTCTAGAGCTTGGAAATCGTAGAATGAAGTCAGATGTATAAAGAGGACTGGGCTGATGTATAGGATGTGCATCTTAGTCAAAACTCAGAGTGTAGGAGTGGTTCTGTAGGTTGGGGAGGGCACATGAAGGGGACGGCCAGGTAGATTCCACCTGGTTATACCCTGGAGAAGCACGTGCAGGGTCTGGCTGGGTGCAGAGGTTGGATGTGGTATGGAATGGGCCTGTGAGTCCCTAGGAATATTTTTAAGCATTTTAATTTTTTTCTATTTTGAACACTTCTACAATGATTTCACAGCATATAAAATGATAATAAAGAATTAATTTTATTATTTAACTGGGTTACAGCATAGAAATTTGCCAGTAGCATCAGGAGGTAGATTTGTAGAGGCACAGCATGTACTTGAATATATGTACTTAAGCTCAACCTTGTCACTTTAATTTAAAGGAAACATTGTTCATCTATGTTTTATTTCTTAAGAGTTCTGGGGATTGTGAATAATGGGAAACCTATTTTTGCTCTTATTTTTGCAATCTTCTTCGGGAATAATCAAATTTAAAAGCTAATACCATAAAATCCACTGTTTCTGAACTAAGCATTTTCATTTTTTCTGGGTCTAAGACTAAAAATGATCATAGCAAAAACATTCAAAACCTCTCACAATGAAAATATGGGAGCTGAGGTGCCTGTCATTGACTGGTCCTTTGCGAAGTCATGGCCAGATGGTATGTGTGATCCCACCTCCTATCCCTGTGGATGCACTGTGGCTTCTCCATGCCTACAGCATCTTCAACTAGCCATCCTCTTGGAATCTGAAGTTATGTTGGGACTCAGTATGTAGACAGTTATCAAATCATCCAGTTTTATGTCATAGTTCTCTACTATAATGTTATTTTAAAAATTGTGATGCCTATTTGACAGAAAAAACCATTTTTTGACCAAATAGAGAGAACTATGTTTCCCTTTAAATGAAAGATATCCTGTTAAACCATACAAATCAATAGTCTGTAAATCCATAGAATCATATATGACTATAATTTTTATTTATCGCTGTCTTCTAGAAATGTCCACGAAGATGTCTATGCTTACGATTTGTAACATAAAGAGAAATCTAATCAATATGATAAGTATGTAAATGTGTTTAAAGAAAGATTTCTTTCTTTTTTCTTAACGTTTTCTTATTTTGGTGTAAAAACAGAATCTCTAATTCGGGCTGTCCTGGAACTAGGTATATAGTCAAGGATAAACTTGAATTTGTTTTGTAAAAATTGTGTGTGTGTGTGTGTGTGTGTGTGTGTGTATGCAGATAAGAGAACAATCTGCAGGAATTGATTCTTTCATTCACCATGTGGGTTCAGGGGATTGAACTGTCAGCCATCTTGACACACTGAGCCATCTCAGCAGCTTGGACTTGAGCTTCTGACCCTTTTTCGTCCAATTTCCAAGTCCAGGGTTGCTGATGTGTGCTGCTGTACCCATTTCATGTATTTGGCACCAGAAGTGGAATCCAGGATTACATGAATGTTGAGACAAGAACTCCATCTACTGAGCTACATTCTCAACCTGAGAGGGTGATTTCTAACAAACATTTGGATTTTTTGATTTATTTCACTGTGTCTCACTGTCCCAATAACCTCTATTAATATCTTAGGCTGAAGTATTTAAATGCTGTATAAATGTGTAATTCAATGTAAAAATGTCATTTTATTTACTGAATACATTTTGAAAATACTGTGGTGACTCAAAACTCTGCCGTCTAAGAAATAGTGTCAACAACATCACTGTGTGCAGGCTGGGTAATCAGGAGCATACAAAAAAAGACACTTGTCCCATTGTCCCAACTGCAGATCTTCCAGGCAAATACTTGTCCCTGAAACTCTGGAAAAGTACTGAATAAATGAGAGGCAAGTGCTTTAAAATGACAGAGCCAACTGGGACTGGGGATGGCCTACCACTCTCCCTTACTTTGGCAAAATTCCAGTGGAAGTATTTTCAGTTCTGCTCCTATTCATATAGGAAGGGAAGGATACCTTCCCAGCCAGCGGAAGAAAGGTCAGAGGAATACCACCACTGTCCAGGAAGTTAAAATGGGTAATACAGAGATTTCCACTAAAAGCCATTCTCCTCTGTTCTCTTGTCTAAAACACCAGTCACCTGGCAGGAAGTTTAGATTACTACTGTTTTTAAAAAATTGTTTATTCTTTATAATCATCCAAATGTGACTTGGTGAATTTCAGTAGAAAACCATTTTCTGAAATCTGTAAGTAAACTTGCTAAACCTGGGAAACTTGCTTAACCCCATTAAGATAGCTGAGGCTTAAGGACGGGGGCTGGGTCATTCATCACTAAGACAGCAAACTGTGACCTCCCAGTAGAACATAAACCTCTAAGCCCACTGATGGCATTCCTGGCTTCAGGTTAGAATTTATGTTCCCTCTCTCTAAACTGTTTGACTTGGATGATAGATGGTGGGCACAGCGGCAGAGTCGCACAGTGAAGGTGCTTATTTAAGTCTCCATTTTCTGAAGCTACATGGGATGTCCTGATAAGCCACAGAGCAAACCTCCGACATTCCCTTGTTTTTTCACCTTAGGAATGAAACTTCATTTTAGCTCTATGATTTCTCAAGTCATTTAATGAAAATATTGTTTAGTTTCTAACTTTGATATTCTTTTCAATTTGACAAGATGACAGATTTTAATTATGTATAACTAATTTTTACTGTTTCTTATTACAACTAATTGATTTTTTAAATCCAAGTTTAGCTACTACACTTTCAAAAGGTCTGAAGAGATTACATTCTTAGAATTCTTTTAATTCTTGTAGTCTCCTTTTGTTAGAGTCATCACAGAGTGTTTCCAATTTAGCTAACTCTTCCAAAATTTTCTAAATAAGTTATCATTTCAAAAGAACACATTTTTGTCTTAAAATAATATCTTTTTCACATTCATTTTAATCAATCTGACAAATATTTAAGCATATGTCCACACATCATGACATAGGTTATAGAAAAATGGGGAAATGAGGCAAGATTCATAAAATTCAAATTAATAAAAATATACAAATATTCATAAAATTGTGACTACCATTGATTGAGTAGCTGGCATTAAGTAGATTTTTACTTGGACAATCTCTGTAGGGCTGAGTGTTATTGACTCATATAAGGTCCTCTGATTCATTCTAGATGAAGGTTCTGAGGCTTAGCAAGCCAGAAAGTGAGGGTGTGCTATGGTTTAGACATGATTTACATCTCAAAGGTTCACATATTAGAAGCTTGGCTTGAGTGGTGGGGAGACCTTAAGAGGTGGAGCCTAATAAGGATGTTTGGAGTGTGGCTCTGAGAAACCATTGTTACTGGCCTTAGGAATGAGCTCAGCTGATTTCTTGTTTCATGTTGGCTCTACCTTCATGATATCATGAAGAAAGCTAAACCCATGCTTCCCCTTTCTGGGATCTCCACTGTATAGACTAAAGGAAATTCCTATGTTTATAAAGACCTAGTCTTAGTATTCTCTCTCTCTCTCTCCTCTTCCTCTTCCTCCCAGCTTCTGGATTCAGTTCCTGTTCCCAGTTTGTCAGAGGACTGTGATCTGTATGTCTACCCCTAAATAAATAACTCTTTATTATATGCAATTTTGAGCTACTGTGGGATTATTTTGTAACTTCCATTTTCACTTTTTTTTTGTATAAAACACTCACCAGCTGCTCTGAAGGCTGAAGGATGGCTTCCTGTCCCTGTTACTTGTGTCTCTGGGGACATAAATGGATACGAGCTACCATAGTCTCGAGAGTCATATCCACATGGTTCTCTTTCTATCCCACCTCTTTACAAGCCTGGAGCTAGGAGTTAGGGAAGTGTTAAAGGAGGCTGTTTTCCTCTACATAATGTACTTCTTAACTTTAATCATAAACAGCCTGGTATTGGAATAAAAACAGACAGGAGGACCAATGGAACCAAATTGAAGACCCAGATATCAATTCATATACCTATAAACACCTGATTTTGACAAAAAGCAAAAATTATAAAATGGAAAAAAGAAAGCATAACAAATGGTGCTGACATGACTGGATATCTACATGTAGAAGAATGAAAATAGACCCATATCTATCGCCATGCACAAAATTCCAGTCCAAATGGACTCAAAGACCTTAACATAAACACAGCCACACTGAACCTCATAGAAGAGAAAGTGGGAAGTACACTTGAATGCATTGGCTCAGGAGACCACTTTCTAAATATAACCCCAGTAGCACAGACACTGAGAGAAACAATTAATAAATGGGACCTCCTGAAACTAAGAAGTTTCTGTAAAGCAAAGGACATGGTCAACAAGAAAAAATGGTGGC
Organism: Dicrostonyx torquatus; assembly: GCA_028555095.1. NCBI lineage: Eukaryota > Metazoa > Chordata > Mammalia > Rodentia > Cricetidae > Dicrostonyx > Dicrostonyx torquatus. The sequence continues at coordinate 167,864 of JAQHUG010000113.1, forward strand.
CTACAGAATGGGAGAAGATCTTTATCAACTCCATATCAGAGGTCTGATCTCCAAAATATACATTTTGAAAGCTGTAGAAATGACTCAGTCGGTAAAGTGCTGGACTCACAAGCACTTTATTGATGCCCAGGACCCACATTAAAAGGTCAGATGAGGTGGTTGGTACCTGTAATCCCAGGAAGTAGAGATGGGTGGATCCCTGGGGTTTAGGTCAGCCAGCAAACCTGCAAAACTTGGTCAAGTTCTAGGCAAATGACACCCTGTCACAAACAAAGAGAAAGTCACTGCAAAGGTTGTGCTCTGCTCAGTGCCCACACAATATCCTTCCATGACCATGAATACAAACATATAACACTAACACACACTAATACACATACATCCCACAGTTGTAGAAACAAGCCTTTATTGCCCTTTGTGTTTGTGTTATTTTTTTTGTCAGATTGACACAGCTAGGGTTATCTTGAAAAAAGGAACCTCAATTAAGAAAATGCTTCCATAAAATTGTCCTGTAGGAAAGCCTGTGGGGGCATTTTCTTGATTTATGTCTGATATGCAAGGGCCCATTCCGCTGTGGGTAGTGCTATTCCTGAGAAGGCAATACTGTGTAGGGACCAAATTATACAGGCCCATATTCCTACACTGTCTGGTGGTCACAGAATTCTGAGCGACCTACAAGGTGCAATTTGCACCTGGCACACAGATGGTGGTTGCCTGGCTTTTGATAGTAAGATAACCTGACGCCATCCTAAACAAGTGGTTGGGTTATGCTAATGTCATTCTGCTCCTTCTATTGCAAACTAGGAGGTCCCCTGGGGAAGAGGGGTTTCTCAGTCTATATGGCAAAATGGGCATGGTCATAGATCATAGACATGACAAAACTGGCATAGGTATAGATATGGTCTAAGTCATTCCCCTGCTACCTAGGAAACAGAATACTAATGAATTTCCCTCTCAGTTTACATTTTGATATAAAAGCTGTTTGGAAAATTAATGCGGGTGATTTTCAGAATGTGAGTTCAGGACTTTATGAAAGATCACTGAAAACTCCCTCCAGATGCTGTCGTGTGAATAGTGCTTCATTTATTCTCACACCTCCACTCTGGTACGAGAAATGATTTTTGTCAGGGCTGGTCCCTGATAGTCCTGGATGGCATAAGAAAGCAAACTGAGCAAGTCACGGAAAGCAAGCTCATAGGCAATCTTCCTCATGCTCTTTGCTTCAGTTTCTGCCTCCAGATTCCTGCTGTTTTAGCTCTTGCCTTGAGTTCCTGCCCTGATTTCCCTTTGTGATGAACTACAATTGTAAGCTGAAATAAACCCTTTCCTCCTAAATTGCTTTTGGTTATGATGCTTACCACAGTGATACAAAGCTAAGACACCTGTTTATGCTGTAGAAAAACCTTGTCTCCCAGGTCAGCATAGATGCTAATTGACTGATATCTACAGTGCCATAATCTTTCAGACTGAAACAGAGCTATACAGGCTCTAACTAAGACCATGAAAAGCTGTCCTAAACCCTCAGGGGATAGACTCACAAGCACACATGTAGACTGCACTGAGCACTGAGCCCCAGTAGCTCTGTTGAACAGGAAGGTCAAATTAGCCCTCATTAGATCTCATTAGAAACAGAGCAGGCTTGGCTGCAGTCAGCCACCCTAATCTGGTTTTAATTCCTCAGAAACCACATATTGGGAAATCACAGATGTTCTGCAGCACAGAGTAGGAAGGAGGCTTCTGTGAGTTGTAATTAAAAGGCGATTCGTTCCCCACAAGAATTTGTATGCTCTGTTGCTAACGCTGAGAGTCATCCAGGTGAAGGCAGGACCTAAATCAGTTGCAGGTGTGAATGACTTTGCTACGCAGAGGACAACAAAGTTTATCGTTCTGTTAACCCTCACCAGATGTCCTGCTCATCACAAGTGCACCTCCCAACACACACTTTGATTGTTGATGTTTAATCCCATTATTCAAGCACACACTACAGAGGCGGAAGGGGATGTGACAATCATCTACCCTTTTGGTTGGGAGAAAGGCCGTTTGCTTTGCTCAACTGATCAGTGTCTTCAAACCAGCTGATGAACAGCCATGGATTCTGTGATGGATATGATGTTGAACTGGGCTTCTCACTAGTGCACGTTCCTCACTTTCATGCTACAAACTGCTTAAGCATCCTGTTTATGGAATACCAAATCAGGCTCCCACTCTCAAATGAGTATGGAGGGATAGGAAGAACACAGAACGTTCTGGGTTTGTTAAGTGACAAAGTATCTATTTTACGCAACCTTCATCCCTTTCAGATTCTACAGTCTTGCCCTGCGTTGGTTCCCATAAGCATACTTGAGTATTTCCTTGGGGAATATTCTATTTGTTCTGTAGACTACATTTGGTGTTGTCATTATAAGAACTTGGTGTGTCTTTTATTCCACTTGATCTTTTCTTCTTTTTGCTTATTTTAAAAAGACTTGTTTCACTAATAGATTAGGACATAATGATCTGGAATCTGATCACTTAAGTGAGTGTATCCACAGCTTGGTATCTCATAACCATTTCTCTTTCCTTCCTTAAGAGATGATGTTTCTTTTGTCAGGAAGACAAGGAACATTCCTAGCTGCCACATCCATGCCCATCACCGCAGAAGGCCAGTGTGAGTCGACAGTATGCCACACTACATCCTTACTTACAGTGTAGGCTGACTTGTGACACAGGATCTCTGGATTATTGAGTGAGCAGGATTTGGTAGAGGCCTCACAGGGGACTGAGGTTGGTGGCTGTGAGTCAAACTCTGGTACACCCCACTCTCCTCCCTTCCACCCACTGCTGGAGCAGACATGAGTCAGCCCCTTGGGCTCCTTTTTTTGTGGAAGACTCACTACCTGTTAAAGAGAAACAGTCAACCCTGCTTACTCACTTCCACAGCTGTGGAATTCTGTATCTGTCACCACAGATACAGATACTACACATCAGGGGTTCAAGTCGATGGTCCAGATTTATGACTACAGAGCCATCCTATATGAGCAAGGAAAACTTAAATTACAATATCTTCCTATGTGGCAAAGATGCAACACAAAGTAGAGCCCACTGGATCATGGGGGTGTTGTCTATGGGGAAGGAAAGAGTTTGGATAAAGGCCACATAGGTATGGCTGCTCTGAGGCTCAGGTGGTAGAAGTCTGTCTTATCTCGCATGGCACCCAGGGAAGAAATTTCCTTGAACCGCGCTGTCACTCAGATTCTCTCTTAGCAAGTGGTAATGAGCTACTAGGGACAAAGATATGTAAGTTCAACTCATAGCTTTAATGGAGACAAGAAGATATTTTGGGGAAAAAAGAACCAGGAGAATCAAATGTTTGCACAAAAATATTGTATAGCTATTTCTTCTTGCTTTCTATGTTTTACTTCAACTTTTTCTCAAAAGATAGAATTATATACTAAAATTTTATGATCTTAGAGAAAGATAATTAGGCTAATTAAGTAAAGATGTTTGACAGACAGGGTGCTAGCTGTGGGCTTAGTGCCTTTCCTCATGCCCTGTCTTGTCTCATAGTGATCCTGCTCTCAGAGATCAAGTTAGTTAAATCACACAGATAGGAAAAAGAGGATGAGGGTGGTTTTGACTTGGCTAGCACTTGACCCTAAAAATCAAGTAAGCCCAACTCCAAAGCCAAGCTGGAAATCACTGCCCAACAGTTCTTTCCCAGGGTGGCCTAACATTGGATCTGGGAAAGACTGAATCCACAGAAAGTACTTACGTCTCATGGTGGCCTAGAAATCTGGAGCCAGCATGGAATGCAGAGTCATCTCACTTGACCTATTCCAGTAACTACACACATGGTCTTGTGCTCCATTTGGTTTCTGTCTATCCACTCCACTGAACCTGCTGAGTGGACCTCAAGTCTGCACCCTCACTCTTGTGTTTATTTGTCCTCATAGCCCTACCTCTTAGTGGTTTCCATCTGAACTATCCTCCCAGCAATCTGACTCCCTCCTACTCCTAGTCTGACTCTGGCATGCTACTCAAAGGGATCTAGGAGCCGACCTCCCTGTCATTTAAAAGCTTCTAAACTGTGAGGACTTCAGACATCAGTCTGGCTGCCCTGGAACCCCCTTTTCTCATCCACAGGCCATAACTTCCAACATTGCATTAAATGACTTTTAAACACATATTTACAGTTACTTGGTGTGTGGGTGGATGGATGGATAGTAGAGGGCTTTTCTTATCTGGGTTCATGGTCATTGACTAAGAACAAGCTTGCATGAGACACAGCAGATACAAAAGTCCCACCAGAAACATTTGAATCAGGGGACTAAGTTTAATTATTTTATTCAAATTATTCAAAATATCAATTATTTTATTCAAAATATCAATTCTTTCCTTCACAATATCATCTTTTATTTCAGATACACATCTTTAGGGGGCAGCAAACCCATATGTACCTCTGCTCTCTAAACTTTACTTCATGAGCTTAGCTTTTTACTTCATCTCATCCCCACCTTTGTTGTTATACAATCATGTCAAAGTGTGGTGGCTTCCTGCCAAGCTCTGGTTACCCTATAGGCCCTTCTTCCCTCTCCTACTTAATCTGAAAGCAATTTATGTGAGGTACAAGTGTATTCATTGCCAGACTGGTCAGTGCTTTGGCTCTTTGAATGTTCTCGTAAAAGATTCTGAAAAAAGAATCCAATGCACATGAGTCAGAATGGAGGCCTCTTTGTTGCTCGTCTTGGAAAAAAAGACTATTTTCAGTTCTCTGGGTTAGTTTTATAGGTGATAAAAACTCAACTCATGCCTTTAATCCAACACTTGGGAGGCAGAGGCAAGTGGATTTCTGTGAGTTCAAGGCCAGTCAGATGTACAAAACTAGTTCCAGAACAGTCAAGACAGTTACAAATAGAAAACCTGTCATACCCACTCCTCTCCATGGTTTTCATGGGAGACACTATGAGAGCTGAACAGGAAGAAAGGGCTGGTCTGGCTTCACCATTGTCTTGTGATGAATGTTCCCAATAGTCTAAGGACCTTCCAGGAGGTCATACCTTCTAATATTCCACAACTTTTCCCACTGGAGCCACTCTGGACGATACCTATAATATCACACTGATGCTTTCCAAAAATTCAAGAGTACACAAAAGTAAGCTTTATGACATTGAATTTTGCAGTGATATCTCAGCAACAACATCAGAAACATAGTCAACAAAAGAAAGTCAAGCTGGACATCATATGATTGTAAAATATTTGTTCATCAAAAGGTAGTATCAGGGCTGAGGAGAAAGCCCAGCAAGGCATGCAAGAAGACCCGAGTTAAGTCTCTAGAGCTCATGTAAAATGCTGGGTAGTGTGTGTTTATAATCCCAGCTCTGGAGAGGCAAAGACAGGCAGACATCTGGAGTTCACTGGCCAGCTAGCCAAGCTAAACCAGTGAGTCCCAAGCCAATGAGAGACCTTCATCTCCCCAAATCTGGATGGCTACTGGGGTGCAAAATTTGAGATTTTCCTCTGGCCTCCACACATGCATCTGTCACTGCATACACACCTTCACATCCATTGCTTCCCTACCACCACCAAAAGATACTATTAATAAGATAAAAATGTAATCCAATCCTACAAATGAATGAAATATTTATAAATCTTATATCTAATATAGATTAGTATTCAATTCTAGGGAGACTTTCATTACTCAACACTGTCTTACTCAGGATTGCTATTACCATGATGAAACAACACAATGACCAAAAGAAAATCAGGGAGGAAATTGTTTATTTGCCTTACACTATCTATCACTGAAGGAAGTCAAGACAGAACTCAAACCTGGCAAGAACCTAGAGGTAGGAGCTGATGCAGAGGTCATGGAGGGGGTGTTGCTTGCTCCCTTGCTCCACATGTCTTGTTCAGCCTGTTTTCTTACAGAACCAGGACCACTGGCCCAAGAATGGCACCCACCCACAAGAATGAACTCCTACAATGTGGAGGCATCCCTCTCCTCTATCAATAAAGGAAATGTGGCAGATGTGTGATTAATGCTGTAGCATTTGTGATACTTGAGGACATAAGTTTAAAATGCTAGTCACTTAACAATAGTTGTTGTTTGGTTTTGCTCACATGAAGTACTCAGAATTGTCTAAATCATGAAGACAGAGAGGACATTGGAAGAATGATCTCCAGGAGCTAGGGAAAAGATGAGACAAGGACTCATGGCTTTGGCTGTGGAATTCAGTTCTGTGAGATGAAAGAACTCCAGAGTTGGATGTGGAGTGTGATTGTATAATGATATCAACTCTGTCAGCTGAAAGGAATTATACCCTTAAGAGATGAGATAGTAAATTTTAAGCAATGTCTGTCTAAATACAGGTTTTTTCTTTTTGAATGCCAACCAGCTCCCAAATTATGACATGGAGATTTCTTATTAATTATGAATGCTCGGCCTAGTTTACCCTCATTTCTGGCAAGCTCTTTTATCTTATTTTAACCTGTTTCTCTTTATCTATCTTTTGCCTTGGGGCTTTTTACTTTTCTTTCCTTCTGTATATCTTACTTTCACTGCCTTTCTTGTCTGGCTGTTGGCTGCCAGGCTTCTTGTATCAGGCATCTCTTTTTCTATCTCCTTCTCTTATTCCTTTTAGAGCATAGATTCTACGTCCTATTTATTCTTTCTGCTTGCCAGCCCCACCTATCCTTTTCCTGCCTAGTTATAGGCCATTCAGCTTTTTATTAGACCAATCAGGTATTGTAGGTAGGCAAGATGAAACAGCAACACATCTTTTCCTAATTCTAACAAATGCAGCATAAAGAAATGTAACATACCCTTGCATTGCTAAACGAATCCAATAGAAACAAATGTAATACACCTTTACACAATTAAAGTAATATAAAGTAATAGTCCATAGCACAAAGAAATATAATACATCTTTACATAGTTGAAATAATATTCCACAACAGACAATGCAAATTATTAAATTATCTGATGTTAAATAGTGGAAAGTACTATTTCTAATTCATTGTTCATTACTATTTATAATCCAAATTCATGCACAAAGAGTCACTTTTAACAACTTTCAAGAAAGTAAGATTCAAACGGTAGACAGAGATGAACAACTGTTCTGCTTCTCAGTGGAGTTACCTTGAGAGGACTCTTATTTTATTCAAAGTTATTTTGCTTTAGCACAAATTTCTATCAAAATACTTCTTTGCAAATAGTTTCAAAACCCATGTAAAATTATTTGAGGTTTAAAGAGAGGGTTCAGTGGATAAAAACACTTGCTACACAAAATTAAGACTCCTAGACTCTATGTGTAAGTTGGGTGTACTGTTCAAGTATCTGGAATTCCAGCATTCCTTAACACAGAAAGACAAGAGGAGACAACGGAGTTCTCAGGGGTGAACAGGCCAGTTAGTCTAGTGTATGTAACAGTGAGAAAACAGAAGAGGCCCTGACTCAAACAAAGTAGTAACTGGAGATCTATCCTTGAGGTTTTCCTCTGGCCTCCACATGTGTGTTGTGCCTATATTCATGAACAAGAATGAGACCCCAAATGCAGGCATTCACACACAGACACACACACACACACACACACACCCTTAAGAAGAAATTATCAAGCTACTTTATCAGAACACTTCTGCTCACCTTGGAGGTGGACTGTGGACTCAGAGGAGCATGGAACCATTTAGAGCTGAATAATAACTCAAAGGAACCAAATTGGAAACAACAACTTCCCACTCACCATAGATTCTCACAATGATTTTTTCAGTTCTATAGTCATTACAATAACAACATAGTTCTCAAGAGATGTTTTGAATGGCATTTTAGTTGGCTCTGTCTATGTTTAGTTCTTTTGTTGTGCTTTTGAGGCAGGGTGTCATGTAGCACAGGCTAGCATGAGGCTCATTTGTAGCTGATGATGACCTTGAATTTCTGAGCCCTCCGCCTTTACCTTCCAAGTGCTACAATTCTAGGTGTGCATCATCATGCATCCTTTATGTGAATCTGAAGGGTCAAGCCCTGGGTTTCTGGATGTTAGACAAGCACTCCACCAGCTGAGCTATGTCCCTAGCCCCATCATTGATTTTTGATGGCCTATTTTTTCTTGTTTTAGAGTTCTATTTGATACTATTAACAATTCTTACATACATGTATGTCATATTGATATACCTTATAAATTACATTTATAAGTTGTATAATTATAAACTTGTCTCTCTAAGTGAAATATCCCTTTGAATTGGCAAGTCAGTAGAGTGAAGAGAAGGTAGCATTTTCTCCCTTCTCTCTGTCTCTGTCTCTTCTTCACTCCATCATGCCATATCATCACATGGATGTGTAAGCACTTCAGTTTTTACTAATGCTCACTTTCCCTCATGCCCACTTTCACCAGATTCTTTTTTAGTTATAAAAGCTGTGTTAGTCACATTATCATTATTGCCATCTGTCATTTAGAAGACATTATTCATGCCTTTAAAATTGTACGAGATGACTTTGGCCATTTTGTTATATTAAGAAAACCCATTTTAAAGCTTGTAGAAAGATATCTTAAAATCACACAAATCACACACACACAAATCACACACACACACACACCATTGAATTATCATATGCAGCCTTTGTGCTCAGGATGAAGATTAAGGGTTGGCATAATGAAAATACACTGAAATATAAAGTAAATGTCTGGGTTTTTAAAAAATTAAACCTACAAGGGGAAAATAATCTGGGATTGAGATCCTTTGATTATTCAAAGGATTACAGAAAATATCTAGACTTCAACAATGAGGTAACAATTTTGGGAAACAATGAGAAGTGCCAAACCCAGGACTGCCAGTCCCCAACATAAAAGTACTGCGACACTTTTGACCAGACGAAGTTGTCGAAATAACTAATACTCAAATTGTTAGGTTTTCCAATATTCTTTCTTTTATTTGGGAATGAGGGCAAATAAATTTTATGAAAGTTTTACACACATTTAAAAAAAAGTGAGTCTGTTTGTAATAGTGCACACCTTTAATCGAGCACTTGGAAAACAAAGGCAAGTGTGTCTCTTGATGAGTTTGAAGCCAGACTCATTTACACAGTGACTTCCAGGACACCCATGACTATGTAGAGAGATCCTGGAAAGAGAGAGAGAGAGAGAGAGAGAGAGAGAGAGAGAGAGAGAGAGAAATGTTGGCATCATTCCAAATAATTTCCATGTGCTCCACTCCACTTCTCTCACCATTACCATAATACAAAGTGACGGTGTTCATTTATTACTCAATTACTAGGCTGGAGGACACTTCGCTTGTACCTCCTTACATATGCCTAGCTGTCTTTCCAAAGGGCCCTTATACTGTGTAGTCAGCATGTCTGCTTTGGCCTTGCTGGCTGAGACATTCCTTATGGCTCTCGTTGTTTTACTGGCATAAGCTTTACAAAGCACTGGAGAAATATTCTGTAAGGCATCCCTCAGTGGGGCTTGTTTCTGCATTTTCTTGTTTGTTTGTTATTTGCTATTTCCCATGGTGTTCAGAGCCTCAGGCCTGTGCGTGGTAGGCATGTGCTCTAACACTGGGCTAAGTGCCAGCCTCTCTTAGTTGGGATTTGTATATTCAGTTTCCTGATACCTGCACATCACTTATTTAACTACTAGTTTCATTGCTGGGTATTGAGTTGCCCATTCTTGTTGATAGGAAGAAGATCAACTTTGACTAAATGTTGTGTGCTCAGTCTCTGCTATGAGCCTTTTACTTACAAGTCAGCTCATTTTCATCTACGTGTAGAGCCACGCTTCAGCTGCCTGCCTTTACTGTAACACCTCTTGTGTCATGGCCTTTATAGTATTTTATAGTACTGCCCCTGATTCCATTTCTGTGGAGATTTTTTCAGAGTGATTGTTAAGGCAGTTTCGTACAATAACAGCTGATACGTTTACTGTTTGACAAATATCCTGTTGCCCACATTACATGTGTCAGATCTGGCTTTCACAATAAGGACTTTAATGGAGGCAGACTCAGTTCCAGGATGAGTCGCCACATATGTTCCTCCATCCAGGAGGAGTCAGTGCACCTGGCCCTCACGTCAGGAAGAGCAGCCTGCACATGGCTCTTTAGGTAGCTGGAGGTATCCAAATTGAAGCCATTTCTTGCCTCTCGGGAACCCTAGAAATGTACTTACATGTCTCTTTCCCACCTTATTTGTTACATGGGATGGGGAAAATAAAAACCTCCTACTAACACTCCAACAATGGCTGCTTTTGTCTGTTGTTGTGTTTATATAAAAGGGGGAAAGGAAGGAAGAAAGGCTTGGAACCACAGAAACCAAGGAGGAGTACAACCATCTCTACATGTTTATTCTATCTCTCGCTGGTACACATTTTAATTAAAAAAAATTGTACCATTCAAACGTTCCATGATAAAATAACATCAAATATTACAGGAAACAGAAATGGAGGTGTAGTTCAGTGGTAGAGCTCCCACTTAGCTAGAAACAACCAAACCCAGTCTCCAGCTTAGGAGAAGCTCCATCACACCTCTGCCATCTCATTCTCCCCAGTGCCATGTGGCACCTCATGCTAATTTGGGGACTGTGTGAACAGTTACCTCCTCTCCAGCACTCCTAGGACTTTACAGCTTACTAAAATAATTCAGATGAGCTTTGACTCCCAAGAATCTTGTCTTAATCACATAGTTTTGACACATAATACAATGGACACAGGTTCTGGGGATTAGGAAGCAAATAAAAAGAGGGAGACTACTTCTCCACCTCCCATAGCTGTGGTCACTCTGTGATTTGTCAGGCTGAATCTCATTCATTCCCTCTGTATTGTCACTGCCAAAAGTACACTAGGTCAGATGACCATTTGGTAGAGGAACAAAGGTCAAGTGTCTGCTGAAAGTCTAGTAAGGGTATGTGCAGAAGTTTTATGTCTTAATCTTTGCCTATTAACTTTAGCTAATTTAGGAAAAAGAGTTTTTGCAGTTGTGACTAAACCAAGGATCTAAAAACGGAGATTATTTTTTCTTGGATGATTTCACTGAGCCCAACTGTTGCCCTTGTCTCTTTATGAGAGGTTCAGGATACTGGGTACAAAAGGAGGAGGAAGAGATCATTGGGTCCCTGAAGTATATACTGGAAGGTTGAGGCTGCAGGCTAAGGAATGCCAGCAGCCTCCAGAAGCTTAAGGAAGCTGGATATTCCCCACCCCCATAGCCTCTAGGAGAGCGCACCCTGATTTAACCTAGTGACTCAGATCATACACTCTTAACTCCAGATCTGAATAAGCAACAGTTTCATTATTTGCTACTATCATATTACGGTAGTTAGTTCCATCAGCCAGCAACAATTCACACTCTGTCCTTATCATGAAAAGAACATTGATATTGAATGACCTGCCCGTAGTCATGCGTTTAGTCATTAGCAAGAGGCAGGCTTCCCCAAACCCATGGTGCTACAATGCCTCTGCAGCCCTGCTTGTAGCAAGTCAGAGGATAGTCATCACATGACCCCTGGGTTTGGAGAACACTGGAAAGGATCAAGATGTCATCAAGGTGGAGGTGAAGATGAGCAAAAGCTTGCTAAAGGGATGCTGAAGGCATGAAAGTTCAGCTTTGTCGAGGTGAATACCTAGCTACTAGAGAAGCAGAAAGGGAAAGGGAGCCCATGGGGAGATGGTTAAACAGGAGCTGGAAGGAAGGGCTGGGCATGCAGCACACTCTGTTGGTATCTGGGAGGCCATGGGTTTGCTCCTCAGCACTGGGGAGCGGTGGCTAGAAATGAGGGAGGAATGAAGAAAAAAAAAAAGGAAGGAAAATAAAGTTTCACTCCAAAAGTCCAACTAGCTATATATTTGTGATTTTGTGATTTTCTATATGTGTATAATATTTTTATATGACTATATTTTAAACATGCCTCAGGAAAACTTAATTTAAAAATGGTGATAACCCTCTATGACTTCAGAAACAGTGTAGAGTCAAAATGGTGGCAAACTTGAAACACTCTGTAACAAACAGAAATAAATAAATGAACACACGCACCACGAAAACTGCTCCGTCCAATGCCAAAACACAGCACATGCTGTGGAAGAACTCTTTTTGAGTTCCAGGAGAAAATCTGTTTTGTAAATACCCGGCATATTTTTTTATGCTTAAACCCTTCCCTTTATTATTATCATTATTACAAGAAAAATTTAGATTTACTCCCCTTGTTCCCGGCCCTCCCGCTCCCCCCTACCCCATCGCCCTCCCCCTGCTTCCTTAAGATGGGGCAGGATGCCCTGCCCTATGGGAAGCCCAAGGCCCTCCCCCCTCCATCTCGGTCTAAGAAGATGT
>JAQHUG010000113.1:182253-197083 GCA_028555095.1 Dicrostonyx torquatus
CACACACACATTATGTGGATTCTTCTAACACTTTATATTATAGTGCTTTGGTTGAGGTGCATAAGAAAGAAGAGTATATTGAGATATTGCTATGCTTGTGATAGTAGCAATAAAAAGAAATCACAATCAACAACACATCTTCTCCTGCATTAGTAGAGCTCTGGTGTGCCTTTGAGCATGTGTATAGTTAATTCAATACTTAATATTGAGCTGTTTAAAACACTGATGGAGGCAGTGATAACCTTTAAGAACCACTCCTGTCCCTTGTGTTCTCAGCACTGGTCCCCTTTGCTTTTGCTGTCAGGATGAGTGAATAGAAGGAGAAGAAAGAGAGGTCATGAGCTTGGGAACTGCAGGAAAGAAGAAAAATGACTTATCAAATACAAACTAATTACCAAGATAGATGGTGTCATGTGCTAGCTGCAAGCCAGTGGTTGCTTAGGAAACATCCAAAGCATGTAATTTATTTATTTAGAGTCCTTGGTGATAAACAGAATGTTAACTGCAGCTGGGGGCCAGGGGAGTCACTATGTGTTGATAATTAACAAAGGAGTTAAGGGTTAAGGGACAAGTCAAATGTCGAAAGTCTCCATAACTTTACCCTTCTCACCCGAAACTGATCTTCAAACTGAGTCCCCCCCTTTTGCATATTTTTTTGAAATTTCTCATAGCTGTCGTATTAAATGTTCTCCTTATATGTCCTATCACATTAAGTTCATTTCTCCACCAAGTTGATTTGAAAGAAGTTCAAGGTCTTCTGGAAATTAGCATTTTGTCTGAAATAAGCTAATGAAGCTCTCTAAAATTAATCATGTTAGAAGGTGTCAGGGTGGGGAAGGAAAGTGAAGAGTCATGGGTAGATGGACTGGAAAGCCAAATTATTTCAGAATACAAGGAGTCTAAAAGAATGTGTCAGAAGCCCTGGGAAGCTGCCAGGGCAAAGAGCAGAAGTCCTGGCCATTTGCATCCTCAGTGGACCCCAGCAGGAGTGTAGTCATCTCCTGGGAGAAAAGTCAAGGTATCAGGTTCATACCTCCATCCTGCAATGTTGTGCACTGTAGGCTTCTTGGAACTTAACACTTGCTTAAAGGAGTTGAGTGTTAAAAACTCAAAACACCATTCTGTTTTTGAATATCTCCCTGACAACTTTTCAGCATGTGAAGAATTAACCTGAGAAGAGTTTGCTGTTGCTTGTGTGAGATCTCCTTTATTTCTTTTTCTGTACATGTTTGTGTCTATGTGCAGGTAATTGCAGGTGTCTTTGGAGTGCAGAGGCATCAGGTTTTCCAAACCTGGAGTTGCAAGCACCCATAGGTGCTAAGAACTGTGCTGAGTTCTTTGAAAGATTACTATGGGCTCTTGACCACTATCCCATCTCTCCAAGCCCCATTTAATTTTAATTTATAAAATTTATTTCATTTTTTATGTGTGTGTGTTCTTAAGTTTATGCATGTACACAATGTGGCCAAGGTTATCATAAGAGGGCATTGAATCTTCCAGAACTAAGACTAACTTCAGGTGGTTGTGAGTGGTTATGTGGATGCTGGTAATTAAATGTAAGAGCAGTAGCTTCCTTAACCACAGAGTCATTGCTCCAGCCACCACTTCGATCATCTTGTTTTTACTTAACTGGCAAATTTACTTTGCTTTGTTCAGTTTATTCCCAAGGTAGTGCGTGTGGGGAGAACTAAAAACCTGAACTAAAAACCTGGGTTTTTTTTGTTTTGTTTTGTTTTTTGTTTTTTGAGACAGGGTTTCTCTGTAGCTTTGGAGCCTGTCTTGGAACTAGCTCTTGTCGACCAGGGTGGTCTCGAACTCACAAAGATCTGCCTGCCTCTGCCTCCCGAGTGCTGGGATTATAGGCATGTGCCACCACTGCCCGGCAAAACCTGAGTTTTTAAAAAGAATTTTAAAAGAGATTGTATTTTATTTGAATTACTACTATGTATCTGGTGGGTATGTGCACATGGAAGCCAGAAGACATGGTTAGATTCCCTGAAGCTCAATTACAGGTAGCTGTGAGCCACCCCTATGACTCAGGTCCCCAGCAAGAACGGTAGAGATCAAGGCTGTCAATCACTTCCTCATCTCTCCAGCCCCAAGAATCTGACTTTACTTCATATCCTATGCTTTAAACACCCTTTACTCACCAAGTAACTTTACTATCTTGTTAGAATGCTTACTTCTGAGAAGATCAGCCAAGAAACTTTACATTCTAAATATTTATTTGTGAACATATACATAGAGTCCATTTTATTCCTAAATGCAATTTCAGAAGGTTTTCACCAGTAAGTTCGCTTTGATAATGACACACATGGTAAACAATGCTGTACTGTGGTCCAGTCTTCACACCCAGCCACACCCTGACCTCTCATCTTGTCAATACCTACTAACAGGCTGGGGCCCCTGTAGCTATTATTGACTACTGGGGTGAAAGCCAGCTCAATAGTCCACAATGTTAGCATTCCCTGGACCTGAGGAAAAGGCTCCACAAGAGGAAAGAAGGGCTGAAGGCTCTTGAAGGGAGGAACTCAGGGTCTTTGTGTCACAGTGCTTGGGACAGATGCCAAAGTCTGGAATGCCACGGGAGACTCAAAAACAAGCTCCCCGCTAAGGGCAAAGGGCAGTAAACACTCCTTATTTCTCTTTCAAGGTCCCATTCAAATGAAAAGTTCAAGAGAGATTCCACACAGGATGGGGTGGGGAGATCACTCAACTTTTAAAGTGCTTGACCCATAAGCATGAGGACAGGGGTTCAGGCCTGAGAACCCACATAAAAATCTGGTCATGATGACACTCACTTGTAATCCTAGAATTGGGGAGACAGATTGTAGATCCCTGGGGCTCAGGGTGCCAGTCAGCCTGTGCAACTTGGTGAACTCAGGATTCTTAAAGAAAGATACCAGAGGTATACACACACACACACACACACACACACACACACACACACACACATTAAAATAAATTAAAAAACAGATTTAGACAGGAGATGAGAAGAGAAAATAAATGATTGTGACTGAATCTAATAGCATCCTAGGTAGGTTATAACCTGGAGAAAATTCAGTTTAATTTAGAGCTTTGTAGGAATATGCCTTTTCCCCAAAGCCTATGGTCCCAATCAGTGTTATTCACAAGGTGGTTAGGACAAAGCACACATTACCACAGAGACTAATTAGTAAAAATCCTCATTTGCAGGTTGGAGCAGATAATTAATACTGAAGTAAGGAGGTGCAATGTTCTCTTCCTGTGACAGTCAGTTTCTTAAACAAAATGTTAAAGGCACCTACCTAGCTAGGCAAATTTGATGAATTGGAGCATGCTCAGTGGAGAAAGTCTTCCCATGGGACTTGCTAGAGATTAAAAAAGAAAGCCAGAGAGCATCAAACTCAAGTCCCCACACTGGCTTCTTTGTGATATTTAAATCATTTAGATTTGATCTGAGCTTATTTAACTGAATGCTACAGAGTGAGTGAGTTTCAAGAAGCAAGTAGGAGGAGAGGAGTTACAAAGTTATGCACCCACTCCAAATAATCCCAAACCTAGCCCCTGCACAGGAGATGCTTCTATATTTTAACATCATAAATTGAAGAGTAGCAACTGCTAGCTTAGAAAATCGGCAACAGGCATCCGTTGCTACACTTGCAGGCTTAGAGGGAGGGATGAATATGCTTTGTCAATGATTCCACTAGTAGAGTTTTATAGCTTCCCACCATGCTTAATGTTTCTCTCTCTCTCCCTCTCTCTCTCTCTCTCTCTCTCTCACACACACACACACACACACACACGAACTATTTAAAATTTAGTAAACTCCTTTTGAAAAACTAGAAATCCATACTCTTAAGTAAACAGTTTGTGATCCTGCCGACTATGTGGCTGGAACGATGAAAAATAGGTGAACATCCCTTGATATTCTATCAAAAAGTGCTTCCTTAAACCTATCACAGCATCTGATTCCTCTCGGATGATTCCTCTCCTCCCCCTCCTTCACCTTCTCTCCTTTCCTTCCCCCTCCTCTCCTCTTCCTCCATTTTTCTTCTTTCTCAAGTCTTCCCCCTTAATCTCCCTCTGTCCTACCTTTTCCCCACTCTATCATATCTCTCTTATTTCCCTCCCTCCCTTCATCCCTTCTTCCTTCCCTCCCCTTATCCCTTCCTTCCTTCCTTCCTTCCTTCCTTCCTTCCTTCCTTCCTTCCTTCCTCTTCTTTTCACCACCTTTCTCTGTCCCCATCTCCATCTCTTTCTCTCTTCCAGTTTGGCTAGCCTTTATTACACCAAGAATATAAATTTCATTTCTATTTTAGGCCCATTCATTTTATAGACCATACCAAACCATGTTGTAATTAGGGGAGAGGTGTGGGTTAGGTTCCCCAGCTGCCAACTGCTGGCCCGCTCAGCCGCTGGCTGCCTGCACCCGAAATAACCACATGAGAACGGCATTCATTCAAACTCTGCCTAACCCATTATCTCTAGCCTCTTCTTGGCTAGCCCTCACCTCACAAATAACCCATTATAAAAGTCTGTAAGTCACCACATGGTGACTTACCGGAAAGGTCTAACCTGCATCCATCTGCGACGGGAGCCTCATGGTGACTGGCTCACTTCCTTTCTTCTCCTCAGAACTTCCGTTCTGTCTACTCCGCCCACCTAAGGGCTGACCTATCTTATAAGCCAGGCAGCTCTTTATTCAACCAATAAGAGTAATACAAAATACAGGAGAACAGTCCCACATCAAAACCACACTAACCTTTAATGGCAACTTTAAATGATAAGGGAAAGCACATTCTTTTTTTATTACATTTCAAAAACTCTTTAATTTTGCAAGTTCCAATGAAATGTGGAGTGAGTGGGAAATGAATGGAGAGAGAGAGCAATGATTTCTCTCTAAACAGTGCTGTAAATTACTTAGTGAATTCCCAAGTGTGCTTGGTGTATGATTCAGTGCTGCACCATGATTTGCCATAGATGCTTAAGGTGCAAATGTGAACATCATCTGCACTTCATGTTTTTATGTTGTGATGTACATGTATCCTCTCCTTCTTCATGCCATAAGTGCAGACAGTCCAAGCTTGTGGAGTGAATAGAATTAAAGTTTATTCCAGCTAACTCCACACCTTTGGCTGTGGCTACCAGAAGTAGATATAATATCTAATTTGTTGCTGTAAATTTCCATCCATCTTTCCTGCTTAACCTGACAGCTAGCTTTCTTTGAATATTTAAAAAGATGACTGCTGTCTTTAAGTTCTGCTTCAGCAGTCCAGTTAGTGCATATACTGTCTTATCAGAATGACTGAGGAGCCACCAAGTTGATGGCATTTACATCCTAAGTACCTTGCAAAAAGAATGCTTTCTGTCTAAAAACCACTGTTATTCTTGGCTGCATTAGCTGAATCTGCCCACACTGTTAGATTAACTTTCTGGAGATGCCCACAACATTCATGTCATCAGGCAAAACTGCTCAACTGTAATGTAAGAGTTCCTGTAGAAAGCCCCTGCCTCCACTGCTGGGACAACATCAGGGCTTCTCTCACTTCCTACACCCAGGTGAGGAATGGCAGGATCCCAGGGCTGGAGAAGATATTTACTGCTGTCCCTTGGATTGACAGCAGCTCAGTAATTATTTTGGTCCTCCACACAGCTACAGGAAGCCTGTTTTGAGAGCTAAGGAAGCAGTAAAATCAGCAAGAATGTTGATAGAGGATGTTGATCCCTGGGCACTGGGGAAGACACTGCAGCTCATAAGAAAGCAGTACTGACATCATTCTACTCTTTCTGTTCAACAATGTGAAGGAACACAGGCCACCAAACAAAAGGTGGCACAAAATGGCAAAAGTATGTGGAAATATTGGCCACCTGCATGTGAGATGAAGGGATGTTGTAACGGGATTCAAGCTACCAAATTCAAAAATTACATGACTCCATGATCCCTGTGACAGGATCTCTGGAAGGAGAAAGCCAAGTAGCTAGATACTCCAGAGTCAACTTTCAAGGACAGAGGAATTAGAATGGGTACAACAGCATTCTCAGCTCAGGAGAGCTGTACTTTCGGAAAACCAGCCTGTCTCTCCCAGGTTCTCATCCTGTGTGGCTCTCAGCTTTGGGTAACAACTGTCCTCCCCTCACTTTACCCCTCCACTCCCAGTCCAGTTCTCTTACACCCCACTAGACTCTGGATTTGAGAAGGGAAACCATCTCCAGCAAGACTTTATCTGCTTTTTGAGCACACATGACATCCTTACACTGAGAGTTTTATGAAGTTGCAATGATTTATGTGTGTGAATATGCATGGGCATGGACACTGATAGCTGTGTACATATGTGTGTGTTGAGGCCAAGAGTTAATCATTGATGTCCTTCCTTATGGACAACCCCACCTCCCTTTGCAAGACAGAACCTCACAGGTTTGGTAGGTGTGCTGGAAGGGGAGCAGCAGAGATCCATCAGTCTCCATCTTCCCAGCCCTGGGATTAGCCGTGCACACCATTCCACTTGAGATGTTATGTGTGGGTTCTGGGGATCCAACTAGGTTCTTACTACTTGCCCAGCAATCATTTTTATCACTAATCCACCTCTGTGCTTTACCTACTACACCAACTCCAAACAAATTAACCACTGAGCCAGCTCCTCAGCAACAGGATTATGCTGATTTTTTAAAAGCCCAAATTGGTTTTATAGACCTTGCATTATATTCAAAATGTTCTCTTTACAGAAAGTTATATACTCACTCAATGTTTCTGCTTTATTTCATTTGAGAATAAAACAATATATCTTTTGCCCAATCATATTGAAAAATAATATGAAAAGTACTATTTCTACAACCCTAAACCATCTACAAAGACTTAATAAAAATGAATAAAGAACAGATATTTAATTTTAAAAATCTTGTTTTATGTATATGTCTGTTTTGATTGTATGCATGTCTGTGTATGTTTAAGCTTGGTGCGCAAGTATGCTGGAAGAGTGTGTCAGATATCCTTGAACTGGAGTGTAAGACAGCTATGAGCTACTATGATTGCTTGGAATTGAACCTGGGTACTCATCAAGAGCAATAAAGAACTTGAGACATCTCTCCAGACCCATAAACATACTTTAGTATGGCAAGTTCAAATCAAACAGAATATTTTCTTCTAGGTAGCCATGAATAGTTTTGAAAGAATATCCCATGGTTGTAGAGTTTCTTAAGATGTTTTAAAAGAGGTAACACAATAAAAACAAAATAAAAATCAATGTCAAGTAAAAGCAGGGGAAATTTTCAAAAGCATATGCGTGGAAAGAGTCAGTGCTTCCCCTCACCTTCTAAAAGAAGTGGGGTCATCTGTGCCCACTGCTTGGTATCTTAATCTCATGAGCTTCTGTACCAGGGACCAATGGATATATTAGCAGCAAAGATTTGCTGCCTTCTGTCCCGAAGTTTGGGAGTTTAGGGGCAGAGGTGAGTAAGTTCCTTGATAGCTCCTTGACTCAGTGTGCTTCCCCAGTGATGGCAGAATTCAAACGCCTGACTCCCATCACATCACTGCCATACTTGCAATAGACTGTTGACTTAGGGACTCTTGGAACACAGACATTTAAACGTGAGTGAGTAGGTAAGTAAAGTACAGTTTCTTAGGAGCACTGCCATTTGACTTGGATATATCAAGAGTTTTACATATTTTCACCCCTGGTTCCTCTTCAGTGTAATGCATTGCCTTTTTAATATCAGTTTCTTATTCTTCATCCCAAAGGAATAATCAAGGCTCCTGAAGCTGTGAAGGCACCATCTCTTTAAGCGGAATACTGGGAGGAATTTACATATAACCTCCAATTCTCCCCGATACAACAGCAGAAAAAAAATTGCCTTACAAAAGAGGGAACTGTGCTTTGGTTGCCAAGGAAACCAAATAAAAGTGATGGAGCCAAGAAAATAAAGCTGATAGAGACAGACCCCTGCACAGGTGCACTTAGCTCCCCCAGGCCGGTGCTCCATGGTATCCTCCATGTCTCTTCATAACCAGGACAATGCCTGCATCCTGCTAAGATAGTCCGTGTAACAGCACCTGCCTTGCTGTCTGCCTTTCAAAACTCAGCCTACATGTTTTGAGTTAGGAGACCTGAGAATTCCAGGCAAACATCTTCTGATGCCATTTTTCTCTGTTGTGCCTGGATGTGGTCCCTACTTCCCAAGATGTCTGTGAGAGATATGTCCAGAGTGACCGTGGCTGGATCTCAGCAGTCACAACAACTAAGGGACATGCAGAAGTGAAAACTGTTCAACAGCTAACATGAAGTAGTTTTGCTTGAAGCATTTTCTCCTGTGATTTCATACAAACACAGTTTTAGAACATGGCTTTTAAAAACAAACTCAAATCTTTTGAATAAGATTTGCAAAGATAAAAATTGTGGTTTTCCTTGGAGGAGGATGTACAAACGAAGAACGTGCAACAGGTTAGAATAGGAACACCCTTGCTTGTCTTATTAAGTGTGCTTTCTCACACTTTATCAGACCCAGGGTTTTCATCTCCGCAAATCTGCAATTAGATAGAAAGAATGAAAGTTTGTCACTGACATAGGAAAATATTCTTTGGACTTGTAACACAACTGTCTGCATACTCTAGGTAAATTTGCATTCATTTTTCTTTTTTTTGAATTAAAACATTTTTAAGACAGTATAAACCTGGAACTTGCTGGCCTAAGTTAAAGACTAGCTTTAAACTTGTCACCTATCTACCTCAGCCTCCCAAGTACTAGGATTACAGGGATGCACCAAGACCTCCAGCTTTATTTTCATTAATTATTGGTGACAGTGACAAACTTTTCAATGACATACTGTGAAGCACACTGGCTATTTCAGCATCTGGCTCCAACACAAATCCATCACCTCACAGTTTGATTTCTGCCCAACGAAAACACTTCTTGATTTCCAATGAGAGGCAAGTTTGTGTTGTGTGTGGTTAGTGTTGCTGTGGGTCTAAGCTCTGGGGACTGAGTCTTTGGGACAGTCAGTCACATGGAAACTAGACCAATGCTAACTTTTCACTTTTCATCTGAATTGCTGATTCCTGTATTCCCTGGACAACTAAAAGATTAAAATGTGCTTTTCTTTTATGTCATTGTAACATATTCAAATAAGCAGTTAGTACAGGAAAGGAATAAAGGAAAAAATGGAGGAAGGTAGGGAGAATTTAAGGGTGGAAAGGAAAGAAAAATTAGGAGAAAATGATAGAAGAGATCAGGAGAGGGGCCTAATGAAGGAAAGGGGAAGATAAGGAAGAGTTGATGGCATAATTTGACCCAAAAGTTTACTCGGGCCATCCACATATGTGTCCTTAAGTGTTCAACCTTTTCATCTGTGACACTTGGATACCATGCCCTGAACACCTCCAGCGTCTAACCATCTCTTTCACAGTTCTACAGGCTGAAGCCACAGAGCTGATAGAAAAGATATCACCCAGGTAGAAGAGTATGGTGAAGATTGAGTATAATTTTCACTTAAAGATAAAACTTCTTGTTTCTGTTCAAAGATACTTTAGTTGACATCTACCAGACAAAGAACTGAAGAGAAAATACATCTGTGCATGACAATTTGAATTGGATTGTGCTTTCGACTGTCTGTACTCTAACTGGGCACGTCTCATTCTAGTCTTCAGTTTTCATGTCTGATGTCAGAACTGGACCACAAAGATGTCTAACATTGCCATTGTTGTTATTATTGCTGCTGTTTTAAGACAGGATTTCATGTATCCCTGGTTGATCTGAAACATAATATATAGCTAATGATTACCTTAGACTTCTGGTACTCTAAAATCTACTTCAAGTGATGAAATGATAGGGGTGTACCACCACTCCAAGCCTACATGATGTTGGGGATGAAATCCAGGGCCTCATGCATGCTAGACTACCATATGAGCTATATCTTCTGTCCAGAATCTGTTGTCTCTGACCTTTATTCTTCACTCTGCTGAAAATACCTCACTCACTCTGTGCACTTGCCCAATGCACAGATGATCTTGCTTGATGGAATCTCAATGCAGTTTAATTATAAAAGGAAAGAGGAAACATAGGCAAATGGGTAGATACATAACTAAATAACAAATAATAAATAATAAAATGTTTTGTGTATGACCTAAACAGGTTCATGAGATAAGAACAAAGGAATGAATGGGAGCCAGCTCAGGCCTTCCTGTCAGGACCTTGGATTGTGCATTAACATAGCTGTGAATGAATCTTCCAGGCTATGGGCAGTTGTTCAAGGAAGATGTAGTTTGAAGACATCTTATCTTATTTTGGTAGTTGATCATTAGATTGTATATTTTGTGTATCATATTGGGATCATCCAGGTTTTCTATAGGGGAATTTAGGTTAGAAAAGTTTCAATTTTTGTTGAATGTCTGAACAGGAATATTTTAAATGGAGAATATGAGACACTGCCTGACTGAAATGGAAAATAGGACAAATTTTGGACAACTGTTTTTCGTATTGACTGAAGAATAGTTTTTTTACTTGTCATTAAAACAATTATAAAGTTTGTTTTTATAGTTTGCTTAGCCTATCTTATTTGAAAGGAAGGCACTAGAAGGGTGTGCTGGAACACCCCGGGCAGAAAACATCCTCCTTGACATTAGTCTCCCTAGTTTCTCTAAGGACTCTAGTTGCTCTTTTGACAATCATCTATAGAGTCTTCATCAAGAATCTAGAGGCATCATCATTTCTTGTATTTACCTTCACATTTGTAGGGAGATGGGGTTAGTTGTTGTTTGGTTGGTTTTTATTTTAAGATGGTTCAGTGAGAGGTTAATAACAAGGAGAGTTTCATTGACTTATAAAACATTCAGAGACTTTGCCCATCTCTGTCCACTAATATATGGTCACAGAACTACTGGAAACTGCAGTTTCCAACTCTCAACAAATGATCAGACACAAGAACCACCCACTCCAGGGGGTGGACAGAGAGAGGGTGGAAAGATTGGGAAACACTTTCTTCCCGGATCTAATTCGATACCTAGCTTTTCAGTTCCTCTAAAACATTGGTAGTTCTTGGCTGGTAACCATTTGATGAGATCACAAAGATAAAATGAGACTCCTCATTTCCTGGGCATAATTAAATCCAACAAAAGCAATATTCAAATCGGAAGATTTCTACACAATGGATAATTATGTGCATCGAGTTTTGTCTCCCAGCACAGAAAACCTAATGAGACCTTCAGGGAGATCATCTCTGAGTCTTTTCTCTGTTCCAGGCACCACAGTGACCTGAGATCTTCCAGTGCTTTGCAGTGCTAAAGATCATCTAGTACTGCTTTCCTGGAATACAGATGTCTAGGACTTATCTTTCTGTTTGAACATGTTTCCATATTAATGAGATGGAAGCTGCATCTAATTGTTTTATTAAATGCAAATGATTTTAATTCTTCTAAAAAATACACACATTCAGAGAGAGACCTCATTGTAAAATTCTAATTTGAATTGTTTGCTATTACACTGAAATAAAGGTTGTTCTAAGGTAATTTGGTGGTGGGATTTATTAGTTCATTATGAGCATAAACTCAATTTACTGGAGTTAACTTAATATTTATTCAAATTAAAAGATTTATCCTGTCCATAACTCAAGAGTCATTGGCTCTATTTATTTGAGGTCATTTCAATTAATATAATGAAAAAATTGTTTGACAATGTCAA
Organism: Dicrostonyx torquatus; assembly: GCA_028555095.1. NCBI lineage: Eukaryota > Metazoa > Chordata > Mammalia > Rodentia > Cricetidae > Dicrostonyx > Dicrostonyx torquatus. Next base: position 193,905 of record JAQHUG010000113.1, read on the forward strand.
GCTACAAATACCACATTTCAGTGTTGAAATTAGGCCCACTTCATTCTTAACTCATTTTTCCATTAAAATTTACAAAACACAGTTAGTTTTTGATATTCCAAGTGTGATTTTTTAAAGATAATTTTGTGGGTAGAGAAGATTTAAGAGTTGAAACTAGATTTGTAGCTGTGAAACATATATTTTAAAAAAATTGTATAAAAATGATCAAAAGCCCAGAGGAAGTGGGTCTGAAACAAGCAATTTAAAGCATTTCTGGCCAGAATGAAAACAGCTGCCGTTCAAGAGAACTGAGCATTGGGAAAGGGAGACTTTTGGTCGACCTTACAGAAAGATGGATTCACCCCAGCTAACCCGCATTTGTGAGTATTGGCTGAGCAGTTGCTACATTTTAGGCTTAAGAGCATGTGAAAGCTCTGAAAATATGGGAATAACAGCCTTTGGGGATAATTCAGGCTCTACTGGAGTTGAAATGGAAGAAACAAGTATTTACACTAAAAAGTTTTTTAAAAAAAAAGAAGTGAAGCAACTGACTACGCACCTATTCATTCCCTCTTAGAGCCCAGCATTGTATACTTATTTTTTACTTGTGTCTCTAGAGGCAAATGATTGCACAAAATCTGCTGCAGTGTTAACAGTGACTTTTGAATAAAATGCCTTCAGAATCATTCTCCAAAATGAACAAATTTTAAAACCCAATTATATATTTTCCCTTCTTTCTTTCTTTCTTTTTTTCTTTCTTTCTTTCTTCTCTTCATTTATTTTTTCTCCTGTTTCTCCTTTGCTTTTTGAAACACAGTCTCTTGTAGCATGAACCGGTTGTCCGATTTTGCTCCAACAGTCAACTGGACTCATCCTGAAGTCACCTGGAAGGGAGACTCGACTGGGGCATTGCCCAGATCACATTGGCCTGTACACATATCTGTGGAAGGGTGTCTTGATGATTAATTGATGTAGCAGGGCCCAACCTACGGTGAAACGCACCATTTCTTGGCAGATGGTTCTGGGCTGTCTAAGAAAGTTAACTAAATATGAGGCTGGGAACAAACTTCTGGTTTCTACCTTAAGTCTCTGGTCAAGCTCCTGCCTTGACATTCCTTAGGTGATAGACTGTGATAGAAGCTGTTGTGGCTATGGTATTTGTCACAGTGACAGAGAGAAACTAGAACTCTGGCCTTGAACTTGCTATGTAGCTGAGGATGATACTGAATTTCTGATTTTATTGACTCTACCTTCTGATTGCTGAGATTAAAGGGAGTGTAGGAATTACTCCATCACAATTGGCCTCTCTCTCTCTCTTTCTCTCTCTCTCTCTCTGTGTGTGTGTTTGCATGTTGAATAAGCTTTGATACGCAGGATTACACCAAACTGCACAGCAAAGGAAACAGCAGAGTGAAGAAACAATCTTCAGAACTGGACAAAATGTTTATCAGAGTAATCATTCAGCAAGATTCTTATGCAGAATATATAAAGAACTCAAAAATACAAAATAACAATTAGAAACCGGCAAGTGACCAGAAAAGACACTTCTTAAATGCACCCACACGAACAGCAAGTATATGAAACAAACAAACAACAACAAAAATGCTAATCATCAGGGAAATGCAAATCAAACCCCAAGGAATTGTCTCAACCCTGTCTGAACAGCAGCTAACAAAACCCAAACTGCAGAAAATGCCATGCCAGCAAGGACAGACAAAAGGATCCTTACATGCTGTTGGCAGGAATGCAAATTAGTGCTAAAAGGGGAGTTAAAGGTGCATGTGTAGGCACAGAATGAGAAGACAAGGAAAATATTTATTTAGTGTGCATGTCTGGGTCATAGTCCATCATGAAGGGAAGTCAAGTCAGAAACCTACTCAGGAACTTGAAGCAGAAACTGTGGGGAAAAGCTGTTTGCTGCCTTGCTCCCAGCTCCATGCTTAGCTAGTTTTGTTAACAGCCAAGCACTGTCTGCCAAGGGAATGGTTATGTCTACAGTAGGCTGTGTCCTCCCCAAGATGTCCGCTTCTTGTTCCCATAATACTCTGTGAGAAGAAACAGTGGAAAGATGCAAGGACAGGTATCTAGAAAAGATCAGTAGGGTGGAGGGGAGGAACCATGGACTGAAAAAACACCCACACTTCTGTCTAAGAACTCCCAGCCTTAGTAAAGCTGTTACTTTTCCTTTCTTTACAACGTGGCCTTCTTTGTTCATGCCAGGGACTAAACTTAGCATTCCCCTAGATACCTTCCTGCACTTCTGTTACACATAATTTAAACGACTGTCAAATGCAATTCATATGAACCTACCCTTTCTTTCAAGTATGTGAAACAATGTACTACTTGGAATAGTTTAAGTAAGCCATAGATTCAAGTAGATTCATGTTTTCCTCCAAGATTTAAAAAAAGAAGCTTTAAAAATTACATGCAGTATATTTCACACAAAACTACAAATACTGAATTTTAAAGACCAATGAAGATTATTAAATAATAAGACAAAATAAAGACATTTTCGACATTTCAAGCCCAACGAGTTTCTGGATATTTTACTCTAAGTTCCTCGTTCAATATTCGGTTTGCTTTGTATCATTGTGATAACACCATGGCCAAAAGCAACATGGGGAGGGGAGGATTTACTTGTCTTACACTTTCCCATTGCAGTTCATTGAGACAAGCAAAGGCAGGTGGAACGTGCAAGCAGGAGCTGGTACAGAGGTTATGAAGGAAGGAGTCCTGTTTACTGGCTTGCTCAGCCTACTTTCTTATATAACCCAGGACCACCTTTCCAGGAGTGGCACTACCCACAGTGTGCTTAGGCCCTCCTCCATCAATCACTAATCATAAAAATACCCCACTGGCTAATCTGATGGAGGCAATTACTCAGTGTGGGTACCTCTTCCCAGGTGACTCTAGTTTGCGTCAAGTTGAGAAAAACTAACCAGCACATTAAATGAACTAAATATGTATATAATTATATACATAATACACACATATTAATAATATATTATATATAAAAATAATTATAAAATACATTATACACACACACATATATAAATTATAAAACCCAGGTACAGAGGGCTAAAATTTTTAAAAAATCAAAATTTAAAAAAGAAACATTTGGGCAGCTGATGTGGGAGTGTTCTCCTGTATTTTGTATTACTCTTATTGGTTGAATAAAGAGCTGCCTGGCTTATAGTTAG
>JAQHUG010000113.1:199758-280493 GCA_028555095.1 Dicrostonyx torquatus
GGTAAGTCACCCACCTCGAGGTGACTTACAGACTTTTATAATGGGTTAGTTTATGAGGTGAGGGCTAGCCGGGAAAAGGCTAGTGATAATAAGCCAGGCAGAGTTTAAATGAATACCGTCCTCACATGGTTATTTCGGGTGCAGGCAGCCAGCCACTGAGCGGGCCAGTGGCTGGCGGCTGGGGAACACAACATGCACCTCTCCTCTCCCCCAATATACAACAGGCAGCTCTAATGAATCATGTCACAATCATGATAATCCAGCAGTCTAGGCTTCAAGTAAAATATAGTGGGCTTGAAATCCTGAAAAAAAATCAATAAATTAAACAACTTCAAGTCATCAGTTTTGACATTTTACTATTAATATGGAGGAATAGAGATATACTGAGTAATTTTAGTCTCGAAACATGACTGACAACATATGCCAAACATTTGTTTGTTAGATTGTATAAAGTTGACTGTCCATTCCAATCCTGCATTAATAATTTAGCAGTGTAAACTTGGAAAGTATGTCTTCCATGTAGGAGAGCTAAATGTGCACACAGTTATAAATCCATTACAGATACTAGCAGGGAAGAAAGAGGCACAGGATTGCTCTTGTCTCAGTACTGACAGAGGAAGAATCCACCATCACCCTTCACATACAGAAAGGAAGCTAGGCAGTGGTGGCACACACCTCTAATCCCAGCACTTGGGAAGCAGAGGCAGGTGAATCTCTGTGAGTTTGAGGCCATCCTAGTCTACAAGAGCCAGTTTCAGGACAGCTAGAATTATTACATATAGAAACCCGGTCTTGAAAACAAAACAAAAGCAAATCAAACAAACACATACAGAAATGAGCACAGCTTTTCAAGGCTTATTAACTACATGTTGGCTTGTACAGATTATCAACACCTGGACAACCTCAAGCTGCATATTAACACTCACCAGAAAAATGTCCTTCCCAGCCTTTACCAGTTCAATGTTAGATAGCATGTGCATGGGTAAGACAGGATATCAAGTGATATGGGATTTCCCTCTGTATGCTGTGATTACCATTGATTAGTAAAGAACTGTTTTGAGCCTATGGCAGGGCAAAACAGAACTAGGTGGAGAAAGCTAGGATGAATGCTGGGAAAAATAGGGCAGAGTCAGAGAGAAGCCATGGAGTTGCTGGAGATAGATGCTGGGGACTTTACCCAGTGAGCTACAGCCACATGGCGATAGACGGATTAATAAAAATCAGTTAAATTAATACAAGAGTTAGCCAATAAGAAGCTAGAACTAATGGGCCAAACAGTAATTTAATTAATACAGTTTTTTTGTCTGGTTATTTTTGTTCTGGGTGGTCAGGACAAACAGGTGGCCTGCTGCTACAATCGAGAGTTATTCTCTGAGACACATAAGCCTTTCTCAGTCATAAGGTAGAGGCCCACAGAGAGTTGGGAGCAGAGAAGAAAGACATCTTTCCAATCACTCTAGGCCTTGACAAATGCTCATGGTAGTACTGAGTCTGGAATCAAGATAGCAGGCAGGAATGAGATCTACACAGAAACCTGGGGGCAGGAGGAGGAGGTAAACCCATATTAGGAAAGAGAACAAAACAAGTCATTCACAACGGAAACAAATATGACTTACATTCAAGATGGCAAACATTTAATAGAAGCAGATCACAGATTGCTCAGCTATTGGCATAGTGGCATAGAGTTTAAAATAAATATGATGTATATGTTAATGATGTTAATGAATAAATTGACATCAGCTGATAGATAATTGTAGCTGAGAAATAGATGAAAGGTTTACTTCTTGAAAAAATTTAGCTAGTCAAAATATAGACTAATGAGATACAAATGAAGAAACTGTACACTGTTTACTGAGCATGCTATAATGACCCATTGGTGTACCCAGAGACTCACTTCTATGGGGGCATATCTTGGCCTCTCTTTTCCAATTACACTGAAAAAGTGACAAAATGTCAGCATTTTAGGTAAGATTCTAATAGCTGCCATGTTTTCCACTACAATGAAGTAGTATTATTCACTTTTGATAGCAGGATACAATTGAGGATATCAGGGTACAGTAGTCACTCAACTGTCTGTCAAATTTATTATGGAAATCATCTTGTGTAATGGATGAGATAAATTACCAAGGAACAGGAGAAAAGTCAAATAGATAGTTCAAGAAAGAGTTTACCTATGTGGAGAGAGGGAAAGTTGTTACCATTTTTCTTTATATGGAAATGAGAATGAGGAAAAGTCTATGAAAACCTTCTTAGAATGTGAAGGTTAATGTTATGCTTAATTTCCATATACTTTAGTTTCCACATTAAAAATAAACCTAGGTTATGTGGTTATAATAAAATGATGCCCTCTTTGGTTCTAAATTGTAGACCAAGAAGTTTTAAATACAGAGCAATGAAGACCCTGAAAAAATATACAGAGACAGATTATAGCAGAAATCACAGTATTATTTTTCATAAAAATACTAGCAGTAATCACTTAAAAAAAGAGACATGAAGAACTAGGGAGATGTTTGCAGAAGCATGAAGACTTGAATTTGGACCCTTCAGCATCCCTGGAAGAACTAGTGCACAAAGACACACGACTCATGTCTGTAAGTGCAGCACTGAGTAGATGGAGACAGGCTGACCTCCTGGAGCTCATTAGCTCGTCAGAACTCTGACTCAGAAAATAAGATGGAGAAAAATAGAGTGAGATATCTGTGGCCCATCTCTAGCTTACACACACACACACACGCCCACTCACACACAAGACCCATGTGAAGACATATATCTATTGCTACATTCACATAAAGCAAAGATGAAAAGTTTAAACTACCATAATATTGATATAACCTATAAAGTATAAGCACATAAATCCTTTGGAATCACTTCTTTATGTAGGAAATGGCATGAAAGTCAGTTACATAGGTAGATGAAGTGAAGCCTTTGTGTTCAGAATGACTTCTGGGTCATGGTAGGCACACATATCCTTATGAAATCTTTACACACACACATGCATACATGCACACACACACACACATTAGTCTTTGACAGTTTCATAAATTATTAGAAGAGGCTGCTTGTTTGTTCTCAGCTACTTAGACCCAAAAAAGTCACACAGAAACTGTATTAATTAAATCACTGCTTGGCTCATTAGCTCTAACTTTTTATTGGCTAGCTCTTACATCTTAATTTAACCCATTTCCATTATTTTATATTTTACCACGAGGCTCATGACCTACCAGAAAGGTTCCAGCTGACAGCTTGTGTCTTTCCCCTGTGGCTTCTCCATGGCATCTCATGACTCCACCTTCTTTCTCTTAGCATTCAGTTTAGTTTTCCCTGCCTACCTCTATCCTCCCTTGCATAGGCCCCAGACAGTCCATTATTAACCAATGGTATTCATGGCATACAGATTTTTTGTCATTTCACTCTCAATTATCTGTGTTGCCCTACCCCTCTTTCCAGCTTAACCTTTCTTCTTCCCAATAATTCCCCACACTCATGCATTTTGTGTGTCTGTGCCTGACACACTGAGTTTAATTAGGGTTTTTTGCCTGAGTGGGTAAGAGGTTATTTCCTGAGAGTGTGAACAGCTGATCAGTGGTTAGACCTCTGAAGAAAGAGGCATTGCTCCTCCCAGCTTTTATTAACTGTCAATAGTCCCTCAAGGATAAGTAGGGGCTCATTGGCCTTCCCCCTCTCCATGATGAATGTTGATGTGCCCAGTCTTCTGTGAGAACCCATAGATGCAGTGAGCTTAGTAATGTCCAAAAGGTATCTTTTTGTACCCACTTCCCCAGTCTCTTGCCTCCTGTCTCAAATGCAAGGGTGGAGTTTGATATCTAACATCAACTTCTGGTTTCCACACATACCACACACGCATACCCACATGTCCCCAACTACACACACTCTCTCTCTCTCTCTCACACACACACACGCACGCACACTCACCCACACACATACACACACACACACACACTTTTAAAATTTTAATTTGATTTAGTAACTAAGAGGTTCAAGTTAATTTTCCATACTTGCATCACCCTGAGAGACACCTGAAATTATATTTCTCATAAACACAATTTAAACTCTTAAACTCTCAGACTTTACATTTTGTCTACAACATGTATTCATAGGTTGAACTTCAACTTTTTGCTGCTTCAGCTTTTTTTTTACTTGCAAATCATTTAGTCGACAGAAAGAATGTTCCACATTTCGTTATCTCCTTTCCTCTCCTCTTCATCACCAATGCATCTGTGAATGCCTCTCTTTCTATGATACTTTGGCGCACATCCCCTAATATGTGTTTTCTTTTTCTCCCACAGCTAAATTCATCTTAAAAAACAGCAAATCGAATGGAGTGCATTCATTCAAATTACAGCATGGGAGGGGGAGTGTCTCATATAGCTAATTTTTCTAGGTTAAGAAATGAATTATTTGACCACATGTGACAGTTTTTGGCTAAGACTTCTCATCAAATGAATAAAAGAAACAGTGCTCTTGTTCTGGGCCTAGAAAACAAAAAGAAATGAATAGAACTCGTCATCTTGGTAACCATTTCTACGTGTATTCCTGTGGCCACCTTAGTTATGCTCTGTTTTTCAACAGTGTGCATCTAACCAAACAGACAAAACTACAGTTACCAAAATGGAAGAGAAAGAGAATTCTAAGATTTAGTGTCCAAACCCAGAACAAAGGCAGTCCAGCCTTCTGGGGTAGACATTACATGGCGAAGCACCTTCCGAAATATGATGCACCCAGCCCTTGGTTTTAACTATTGCATATTGGTGGAATTAATAAGCCTTGTCTTAGCACACTTTCACATTTAAAATATTAAAACATAGTTATTTTGTGGGTCCCATCACTAATCCTTGAAGAAGAATACAAAGATCACTGACTCCACTATTAATACAGATCTCTGCTCCCAGTTCTAAACTTACAGATAAATTTACAAATTCAGTGTTCTTAGGAGTTTGGCCTTTAATCCATGGCATAAGCATATTATAGTGAATGTGAGTTTGATCCTGAAAATTTTTAAAGGCTCAGGGACAAGTAGAAGTTATGAAAAATTAATCTTCAAGAGGACTGCATTATTAACAGTGTCAGTTCTCGGCGAAACAGACTCCTGAACCTTTCCCTGGATCCTGCCTTAGTATCTGTTCACCATCCACTTTGATACCTTTAGTTGCACTGTGGCAGAGCTAGCACAGGCACCATACAATGCAGATGCTTGATTCGTCAGAATGCAGATCCAAAGCCCTCTCAAGGAAAAAAGATCCACTTCTTAAGACAAAGATCCACACCCTCGGAGGATTCAGGTGTGGACAAGTTCATAGGCCCCTTAGGATGCAAATTTTAAAAAAATCATTCCTACAGTTAAATAAAAGAATTGTGACGGGCTCATGTCTAAGTAAAACAGTTTTGCATTTTGTGCATCAGAAAGAAGTCACAGGTATTAAGTTCGTCCCCACTTAGTTTTTTTTCTACATGTTGTTGCCAAGACATTGAGGGACTTTAAGGACAACTGGACCATTTCCTGCTATGAATCTTGGACAGACCTGTTTGATCCATCACGTGGTTTTCTAGAATTATGTGTTTTTGTTTGTTTGATTTGTTTTCTGTTAATTTTGTTTTGTTTTTCCTACTGGGCTTTGCCAAATTTGTATTAGGTCAGGAAAAATAATGCCAAGAAACTCAAAGTTAGCTGTCAGTTTTCACACCAACAGTAAATATTTTTTAGTGTTTTTCAGTTTAAAAGAAAAATGAGATTTCCAATTTGTACTGCAAAATACAAGCAATTCAGAAATGGTCGTTCCAGCATAGAAGGAAAAATCAACCAAACAAGTCAAAAACTTATCAGGCTGTAAGAGATCTGATGTCACAGCATAGTGCTCTCCCAGAAAGGCGGGGTCAAATACAGCCCTCTTACAGAAACCTCAGGGTACCTGGCTCTGGGAAGGATGCCTAGGCCATCACTTATACGCCTTCCTAGAAGCTCCGTGTGGACCAGTAGCTTTAGCTAAGCCCAGAAACAGGCACACATTTGAGAACTTTACTTTCAAGATCAAGGAACATATCAGTTGGAGAGAAAGGAGGCAATTTTGATGTGTACCCAAAAATGCTTGATAAGAATAACTTTAACAAAACTGACCACCACAGTCTACCTAAATTAACACAATAATCATCTGTCACAGACACCTAAAGTATGATTCAAAATGACAAAGAAATTAGTTGTTTGAACTTCATAGTCCATAGAATTAACAAATGACTGCATTATACACACTACTGTTAGCAAAATGAGAAAAGAAGACAGAGTAAAATAGGTGATAATAAACTTGTGCCCAATAAGAAAAAAAACTTAATGAATTAAAGATGGACAGAAAGATTGGAATAGAAATTTCACTAAAATCGTTGCACAGATGACACATAGATGGTATAGTACTCAACACTGCTCTGCGATAAAAGACAGCTATGCCCACCAGAAAAGCCCAAACAGTGTTCACCGCTGACAACAGGACAGATTCTCTATATGTTCCAAGCTTGAGTGCAACTCACTACACAGCCAAGGAAAGCCTTGAACCTCGGATACTCCTTTATCAAGAACTGGAGCTACAGGTATCTGCTACCACACCTGGTTTATGTGATACTTAAGATCCAAACCAATACCTCTTGAATGCTAGCTAAGCCCCCTACCATGGAGTTACATTCCCAGGACAGTATCAAACTCTACACAGGACCTGAGCTATAAAAGCTGACAGGTGTAGATTTAAACATGCTATTATCACATGATCTAGCAAAAAGGAGGCAGAAAACCTTTTGTCATTTACAAAAATGAGATGAATCTTTTTGTCACACAATGGCCCTGCAGTGAGCTGGGAACTTGGCTCAGTGATAGGACATTTGCCTAGTATGTAGGGGAGCCCTGGTTTGCCATTCAGCACTGTAAACAAACTAAGAATGAAACACAGCACTGTGTTATAAATTTTCAGCAGACTTATTTACACTGTCACAATGACATATATGTGATATGTGGCAACAACTAAAATGTCCTTCAACAGGTTCTTGGCTAAGTAAACTAAGGTATAATCTTAGAATCCTACTTGGTACTAGAAAGAAATGATCAAGCCAAGGAAAAACAGGAGGAAGCTTAAGTGTTGTGCTGTACAATTTGAACTGTCGGGTATTTAAGAGAGTAAAAATGCAGAGCAATAAAAAGATCAGAGTTTGTTGGAGGTTATGTGGCATGAGGAGGAGGTAGAGCACGGGGATTTGTAGACAGTGAACCTCCTCTGACACTCCAATGGCTAATACTCACTATTGGGCATTTTTTTACACCCATAAACCATGGCAGAACCCTAGTTCATGAACTTCAGCTGATGGCAATGTGTGGACATGAACAGTGTAGGCTGACAGTAATTGGGAGGCCGTGTATATGTGGCTGTTGCAAACCTCTGAGAACTCTGTACTTTAAGCTCAATTTTGTGGTAAACCTAAAGCTGCACTGAGAAGAATTCAGATGCAAATTCTTCTGCTTCAGACCTGAAGTTATAATTCTTAAATTTCAGGAAAATCCCAAAGTGTTAGACAATTCTCTAACCATTTATTCCACAGACCTGCTCTAAAAACTGAAATCATACCTTCATCTTCTATTGCAAAATATATATCAAGCAAACTTAACTTGAGCTCAGGTCTTAACTCTGGTTTAAGTTGACCCTCCTCCCTTCTCGTTTGATTCTAAATAAAATAATCATTTTAACAGGGTTTTCTTAGACCCTAAAATCGTATGGTGTGTGTGAAAGTCACAAATAAAGCAGACATTTTAATAATCAGTGTAATCTTCTTTGTGTCTCTGTCCCAGGGGAACACACACACATAAACACATGCACACATGCACACATGCACACAAACTATAGAAACATTTTATTTACAAACACCATATAAACATACTAAATACACACATTCCATAAGCATACATTATATACATACATTGTATGTAAATACCACACATGCATGTACCCTGTACACACCATTCATACACACCATACACATATATACACATAGCATAAACACATATGTACATATATGTACACACATGAATCCTATGCACACATTGTACCCAACCCACCACATACATACACACATACCTTATGCATACAAAATATATATGAGAGTGACCCCTCTCAGCCATATTAAATGCCTAAGATCTTATTTAAACAGAGAGTGGAGACTACAAGTGCAATGTGACTATCCCTGACCCCTTATTTCTTGACCAGTAACCTCTATTGATTATAGGAGGCAAAGCAAACACTCCAATAGGGCCATTAGCTTGGTGCTGAAGCAGTGCTATTGCTGCTTCTTCTCCACCTTCACCACAGGCTGGTTTAGGAAGCATGTGATAGACTCCCCTAAAAGATATCAGTGAGGCCTCACAAATGATGGAAAAGGTGTTCTAACTCGGGGATCTGTGATGATGCATTACTTTGTCTTCACCAAAACTGGACTGCATGATTTTTCTCCTAAACCAATTAATGAGTAAAAATAAAAATAAGGCAGCCCCATTCAGAGAAGAATTATCAGGGAGAGTCTTGACCTTTGTTTTCACTTCACTAAATTTATCATGGTCTTCTCATAGCTCTTTGTGACCACACACAAATGTTGTTATTCAAACTGAGGCTTGGCAGCAGTGTCCAAGCTTTTGGGATTGTGACAAATGTGTTGGGGCACTTTTATAATTCTCATGGTGATCAAAGGGCTCCAGCCTAGACACACTTAATATAGAACACCTATGTGCATTTTCAGATGTAAGGGGCCAGGCTGTCTCACTTTTAACTTGGTGCCTTGTTTTTTGAAGGGGGTGGGAAGCAATTATCTTATCAGTAATATAGATAATGAAAGAGAATAAGAGAGAGCTCTGTTTAAACTCATGACTTAGATTACAATCAACCTGTAAGATAGAAAACTACAAGAAATCCTTGCCAAATTCAAAAGGCACAGCAAACAGTGTTGTAAATCAGCGGGAGCAGCGGACTGTGTCCCGCCCAGCTCCTGTCCACATGGCCGCACGTCCACATGGCTATACCCGGAATACACAAATCACACACAAACTAGATTCATTTAAATACTGCCTGGCCCATCATTACCAGCCTCTTCTTGGCTAGCCCTTACATCATAAACTAACCCATTATAAAAGTCTGTATGTCACCACGAGGTGGTGACTTACTGGAAAAGTCTAACCTACATCCATCTGCGGCGGGAGCCTCATGGCAACTGGCACACTTCCTTTTTCTCTCTCCGCCTTCCGTTCTGTCTATTCCGCCCACCTAAGGGCTGTGTCCTATCTTACAGGCCAGGCATCCTTTTTATTTAACCAATCAAAGCACAGAAATACAGAAGAACCCTCCTACTCCAAAACAGTTGATTATTTAGAAGTTGGTTGTACCAAGAACTTTTGTGGTTCTCTGATTTGTGAGTAGGAATTTAATCTCTGGACAGAGGGGGGGATCTTGAACCTGCCTTTAGTAGTGGTAAGGTCTGCAGATGAACATCAGCATCAACTGATGAAGGCTGCTATTTCATTTGCTTTTATTTTCCAGAATTTTAGAGAGTATAGTTTTAGGTAAATTGTTTTTAATAATTGGCTAAAGTTAGTAAATCCATTGGAAGATTTCATAGTTAAAAAACAAAGTTCAACAGAGGCTAATTTAAGTGTTTGTTAAGCAAGCAGGGCTGTTTCTACTGAGCCTGGGAACACGGACTTGAATTAGTGTCAAATACGCACTGAGTAATCGTGGCAGAAAAGAGATTATGTTTATTAACCTTTATTTTGAGAAATACTCTAAATGACAGTAGAAATCCAGTAATAACTCTGTACCCATCTGAAAATGTGCGCAGTGGGGTGTCTGCCGTGTCCTCTGCCTGATACAGACGGGAATGGAGTCTTTGACTTATATATTAAGGGAAATGAAAAATTAAAAGTATCCAAGTGAGGTGAAAATGAGTTTAGGGAATGAATATTGCATATGCAAGCACCCCATTGCTATCAGGTTAAGAAGTTCCCAGGCTCCAGCCAAAATATCTTAGCATTCAAAATTAGAATCTGCACATTCAAAGTAAGTGGAATACAAAGTTTTTTTTTTTTAGTAAGAAATCTGTGAAAAGAAATAGCTAAGTTTCAAATGAGCACCAGAGGGCATAAAGCACTTTGGAATAACTGAACTGATAAATTGTATTTTAAATTCATTCAGCCCAGATGGTAAGACCTGAAAGGGTCATATTGTAGGCTTCAAGTTTTAAGCATATAACATGGGTAATTTTAGGACAGAAAAGAGCAAACACAATAGCTAAGCAATCACTTGACTTGGATTTGCATGAAGTTTGAGACTATATCTAAGATACCTATATGAAATTCTTATTAAAAACAAGCAACATGTAGCAATACCAAGGATACATGAATACCTAAGTCACAGAGTGTTTAGACCCTTAGATGCTATTGTTTTTTAGTGGTTAAGCACCATAGCAGACTATCAGTGATAGAACTGATATTTCACTTAAACATTATTTCACTTAAAAAGTCAACATCCTATCAAGAACAAGAGTTCCCCAGCTGTGAGTCTGGGAATTAGACAAACTCCCTCGCTGGCAAACAGAGGGATCATGGCTGCATAACAAAGGACTGCCTAAAAGGGTTTACTTTCTTCCTCACCCTCCTAAACCTGAAAAAAATGCCTGGGAGCTTAAAACAGAGGCCTTATAGGCTTTTGTCTCCCATCAATAAGCCCCGTGCTGATAGACTGGCTTAAGTAGAGACATGTTTATGTAACAACTGTGGACCAATCAGCAGCCAGCCTTTCTTCACACTGACCAACCCTAAATTAGAGGAGAAAGACCCCCAACTTTGGAGAAGAGACTGGATCCTTTTCTCTGTACATTTGTTGCATCATGTGTGTCCTCATCATCCCATAAACACTTTTCTTCAACTGATACTTTGGTCTACTTCTGTCTTCAGTGTTTGCTGTTTTAGATTGCTCTGTTGTACTGAAGATGATTACTGCCCATTTGATTCTTCATTTAACAGAGAAAACAAATCTGATCAAGACTTCTAAACTATATTGAAACATTTCGAGCTAACAAAATATTAATACTTTGAGAATTGTTGAAGACTTTAAGGAATATTTATTAATGGAATGTTTTCTCCTCTTGCTAAATTAAAAATTAAAGTGTGGACATTTACAAAACAAAAAATAAAAAAATACAAATGCACACTTCACTACCTATAAAGATAGTGATGTCATTACATGCTATCTGTGTGCTTAAGGAATGAAAGCTCAATTGAGAAATTGCTACAATTAGACTGACCTGAGGACTGTTAGGGTCCACGAGAAGTCCCATAAAAGACCTCTAGACACATATGCAATCAACAAGAGCTTTTAATTCTCAAGAGCAAAAATTCCAGCAAGCAGGAGTCAAACCATATGACAGTGGCAAAATGATGACCCTGAGAAAAGCTTATAGGCTCCTTTTAAGTAGGACTAGGGTAATTCCAGCTGTGATTAAGTGTACTTTGAAGTGATTGGGTATAAACCCTTCCTGGTACAAAAATCATTTTAGATTTGGCTGGTCAGAAACTGTGGTTGAAGTGTCAGGGATCTGTTTGTTGTGTCAGGGGTTTGTTTGACTAAAAATAAAACGAACAGTTCCTGTTTGTTGTGGGTTAAGACCCTGATTGACTACCAGACTGGACGTAATTCCTGAGGGTCTAGTTGAATCCAGACATGAGTTAAAACAGAATAGTGGGGTAATATGGGTCAGAGGTCTTAATTAAATTTGGCCCTGGAGAATAAAAACAACAATGAGAAAGTAATTGGTCATGTTAGGGTCAGTCCTGTTATAAAAAGTGGCCATGTCTTTGGTGGCATTTTCTTCATTGTTAATTGATTAAAGAGGGCCCAGCCCACTTTGAGTGGTCCCATCCCTGTGTAAGCCTGGAGTTTTGTTAGAAAAGTAGTTGGTCAAGTCAGAGGAAGCAAGTCAGTAAGCAGCATTCCTCTACAATTCCTGCCATCTGGTTCCTGCTTGAATTTATGTCCTGACTTCTTTCAATGACAGATTTTGACATGGAAGTGTAAGATGAAAGATTCCAGTTTCTCTCCAACTTGAAATTTTGGTCATTGTTTTTATCACAGCAACAGAAAGCAATCTAGAACAAGCATCAGTGTATCTTTCTTGTAAATGTATTCTCCTTCTTTACTTACTTTTGGATTAGCTTGTTTTGTTTTATTGTTTCTTCTTGCTGTTGAGTTACTTAAGTTCTTTATACACCTTAGAGATCTACCACTTACCTTTGGATACTTCCTTTCAGCCACTCTTTTTTGTGTTGTGCAGAAAGCTTTTAGTTAATTGCTTTTACACTTGTTTGTTTCTGTTTTTAAACTTTTACTTGTGCCTTTGGTGTCATAGCCATGTAATCATTTGAAAGGCCAGTGTCAGAGGACTTTAGTCATGTTTTTTAATCAAGGGTTTAGCATTTCAGGATTTCCATTGAAATCTATAGCCAATTTAGAGCTGACTTCCAACATGATATAAGATTCCATCATTTTTTTCTTTTTGACTAGATATCCAAATTTTCCAATTTCTCTTATTAAAGAAGCATCTTTTCCTTGTATATATGGGCACTTTTCTCAAATATTACTTATTTATGTGAAAGTAAAGTTTTTAGAAGTAGCATATAGTTGATTCATCAAGCTACTATCTTTTCATTGTACAGTTTAGTTCATTGACATTTTGCAATTTCTATGTGACACTATTATAGTTCATAAATGTTCTTTTTATAAAGCAAATTGATCATTTTTCATGGAAAAAATACCAAAAGGTAAACAGAAACCAAACTTAGACCAAGGAAAAGAGAATCCGTGAGTAGAAAATAAATGGAAAACCACTGGCTGCATCATGCTGCCAATACATCAGCTGAACGGGAGCCCAGTTTTCATAAAAGCTATAACAGTCTTGCAAACCCTTCTAATGGCGATGGGTGAAACATTAGCCTTTTTGAATAAAGACCAGAGTTGCTTAGTCAGTTTCGAGTTATTCTGAGCTGCACTGACTTCAGGGGGGTATACAAGGCTCAGACCCAAGGGCAGAGTGGATGCCCAGAATTGCTTGATACCCACATGGAAACTGGGATTTGTGAGCTATCATTCTTATTTTATTTCGCTTTATTTTTTCTTAGTTTTTCTTACATTCTCTAAGCTATACAATTGACCTGTGTTGGGAGTTATATGCCCTGACTAGGAATTTACTGGGTGCCTCCCCTCATTTGATCTGCAGTGTAGTCTGTGCAGCCCACAATGCCCTCCACAGCACAGCTGAAGTAGATGAGACTGCAGAGGTGAGACCCTGGCCTGGCCAAGGTCCCAGAGACTGAAAAAGGGAAAGTTTGAGTGCGTGTCTCATAATGTTTCTTTAATGTCCTGACTAAGTCAATGCCATATGTTGCAAAGTCTTTGTGGTTTTCTCTTATTATGTTTATACTGTTAGTAAATGTGCCTCTCGGTTCATATTTTCTGATGTTTAGGGTAAAACTACACTGCCTTGTAAAACTGTAGCTGCCATGCCATTTCATAGTGCACTTCATATAAATACACAGATTTCATCCACCATTCTCCAAAGCAAAATCTGGGAACTCAGGCACCTCAGCACAATGCCTTTTCTTCCCACCTCCCTACCACCTCAGCTGGGCCAGCTATGACTAAATTTGCCTTGTTGAGGAGGCTGTTCCTTACCACTTACCAGAGTCCCTTGGGTGCCACTGCAGAGCAATTGCTACTCTGGTAATAATTTAGAAAAACATAACACAGTTCTAAGATGAGTTAAGATCTCTTATTCTCTGCTCAGTGCCCAACTCTGCCTATTGTGCATGAGGCAGAAGATGAAGATAGACAGAACTATGAGGGTCAGATGATAATTCATGGATAAGATTTCACTCCTGAAATCTCCTGGGAGTCTACTGCGGCCTCACCTCTCTCTGATCACTGAGGGGAGAGTCTATGATATGCAACTTGGTCATTTAATACGAGTACCATGCATTCATTTGAAATACCAGGGCTGTGTCTTCTCTCAAGGAACATAATTCAATCTGCTCTTATGAATCACACATAATTTATAAAGTAGCTAATGCCTTAGACAGATGTTAGGTCAAGGCTGACATGTTTCCATGCTAAAGGTTTCAGATGTGGACACATGCAACAGGCATCCCTGTTCTCAGAGGCTAATGGAACACAGAGCCCCTTTCAGCTTTCCAGGCACACAATACGGGAGATTTCGGCATACTGTCAAACCCATTTGTTTCTTAAGAACAAAAAAGAAAATAAGAAAGCACGGATACAATTAGCTACTAGAACATGCTGCTTTATTTTTATATCAAACATTACATTCACAAAATGCATCCTTAGGGAAAAGAGGAGGTAAGTGAGCTCTGGGTTGGAGCATCTGGTTTCTGTTTATATCATTCTTCCGTTGCTCTGAGTTAGTTCTCTTTCTTTTATGGGGTCTGAGAACAGATGAGCTGGCTGGGTAACCAAAATGATCATCATGTGAAGGCAAAGTCACCTTGAAATCTCCCCTGAAGTTGTTTTTCCTCAGGGCCCGGCCTCAGGGCAGGCTCAGCCTGAGGGTAGACTCAGTCAGAACTGGTCTACTGTCAGCCAAGGAGTGGGTGGACAGTGGGTTATGAGCATAGGTAGGGGTGGGCTAGAATGAATCACAGGAGGAGGGACAGTGGAAGACAAGTGAGATTTTTGATGAATGAGAATGTTCAGATTCCCATATTAAAATCAGGACTATATCTTGGAACCCAGAGAGAGAGCAGGGCAGTTTCTGATGAGAAACATTGCTTTGCCAATTGCACTGCAGCAGTAGCGCAAAACATACAACATAGCAGCACATGCCCATGTGGGACAGATGTGCAGAACATGTCATGTGGGCATCAGAGCTGGAGACTACTCTGGTTTCTTCCAGAGCAGTGGTTCTCAACCTGTGGGTCATGACCCCGACCCTTTCACAGGGATTACCTATGATCGTTAGAAACACAGATATTTACCTTATGATTGATATCTATAGCAAAATTACAGTTATAAACAATAGTAAGCAACAAAATCTTATCCTTGGGGGTCACCACAATATAAGGAATTGTATTAAAAGATGGCAGCTTTGGGGAAGTTGAGAACCACTGCTCTAGCATCCAAGGAGCACAATGAAATACTCTCCCATGAGCTTAGTGGATTAGCCACTTTCTGTATGGTAGTGTTTCCCCTCCTCAGGAAAGTCTATCTTACTGGGGGTAAGAAGTCACTGCTCCCATGTTGCAAGGGAAGGCTGCTTGTTCGTGCCAGCTGCCCAGCTAGCTTAGCCCCAAAATAACCACACAGAAATTGTATTAATTAAATCACTGCTTGGCCCATTAGTTTTAGCCTTTTATTGGCTAACTTTCACAACTTGATTTGACCCATTTCTATTAATCTGTATATCACCACATGACAGTGGCTTATACTGGAAAAGATTCAGCATGTCTGTCTCTGGCAGCTCCATGGTGTTCCTCTTTCTCTGCCTTTGTTCCTCCCAGCATTCAGTTCTGTTTTCTCCATCTACCTAAGTTCTCCCCTATCAACTAGGCCAGGTCAGTTTCTTTATTCATTAGCCAATGAAAGCAACACACAAACAGAAGGAACTCCTACACCACTCCCATTGTTTCCCAGAGGTATGAGAATTGCCACCTCCCAGGAAAAGAAAAGAGTTGGTTCTGCGGAGACCATCAACACTGTGTTTAAGGTCTGAAGGAGACGATGGACTTTAAAGGATGCAACATTGGATTGCTGATTGGGTTTGCTGCTATTTCCTCTTGTTTCCTGAGCTATGGCACCTTGTGAATTCTTATTTCCTACCTCACATCAGATGGTTTTCCACCAGGGACTCATCCATATCCTAAGCTGTCATTTTCATCATGAGGAAATGAGAAAAATGAGAGATGAACTAAAGCAAAACTAATCTGTCATTGTAAAAAGTGTTATAGCACTCACAGAATTGGAAACAAACTTTGGAATTAGGGTGAATATTGAAAAGGAATCCACACTTTCCGTCTTTGGTGGAAGAATTAATAGACACCAGCAAATGGTCTAATGAAAATAGTAGAAATGGGATTTGGGGAGATGCTTAGGTCTATAAAGTACTTGCTACACATGTCTGGGAATCTGAAATCAATTCCCATCACTGGCATAAAATATGCCAAGTATGGTGGTTCATGTTTAATCCCAGAACCAGGGAGGTGCAGACCAGATGATTGCAGAGACTCACTAGTCTGCTTGCTTGGGCTGCTTGAGTGAGCTCCAGATCAATGAGAGACCCTGTTTTGACAAAGAAGGTGGACAGCGTCCAAAGAATAACATTTCCAACTTTCATATTCATACATGTACAACACACACACATACACAGGGAGTAGAGAGAAGGGGAGGAGAAAAGGAGAGACAGAGAGAGTGATAGAGACAAGCCATGGGTGGCAGTAGATACCTGTGAGCCAAGTATTTTACAGACTAAAGCAGGTAGGTCACAGATTTGAGTTCATCTAGACTAAGATCCTGCCACAGAATAAAATCCTCAAATAATAATAGCTAGTATTAGAAATGTTTGACAATATTTTTTCAATGATTGTAAATGATAATGCTGGTAAATTTTTAACATATCCACCACTTAAAAATTTTACTATTACTGTAATGATAAAAGTGAGTTACATCTAAGTGTTATACATTCAAATGTCTGAATCAAGTTGCATTTATATTATATTTTCCTTAATTTTTAATATAAAAATACTTTGCTAACATTATACTACTTTTCTCAAGTGCTAAGATAAATTTTTAGAGGATATTAATATAACTGGTGAATGAATTATATTATTATGCTATTTCTGATGTTTGGTAAAACAAGATATATAAAATATAATTTACTTCTGTATTCAGGAAGAAGACATGTGTTTTTAGTCACTTCTACCACTGGTCTGTAAAAGCCAGTTCTAGAGTTCATAAAATGTCAGAGTTTCATATGTCAAACAATCTCATTCCTTCTCCCAAATGAAACAACACATATGGTTCAAAATTAGGATTTTCATATTTAGTCCTAAATGGGATGTCTTTGTCAAACCACTCCCCTCAGGACTCAGGGACATATGTAGAAGAGGAAGCAGAAAGACTGTAAGACTCAAAGGTGTAGAAAACAGTGTCTTCCAGGCACAGATGAACTTAAGCATATATGCACCCACAGAGACTATGAGTATGTACAAGACTGTGAGTATGCACAGGGCCTGCACAGTCTAAGCCAGATGGGGTCCCAGCACTGAGAGGGGGAGTGGACACGGGCTCCCATCCCTGACCAAGCAGCTGTCTGTAATTGATAGCCACTGTCTTCTCCAGTGGAGTTTTATTTGATACACTAACCCTATTCAGGATAGGCCCCATGTCTAGGAGTAGTTGCCAACACAAAATGAACTCAAATGATACTTTTGTAGACTTTGGTTTTGTTTTGCCTTGTTTAGGCATTGTTTTTATGATTGTCTTTTGCTTATATATTTTGATTTCCATTTATATGCTTGTGTGTGTGTGTTTCTTTTTGTCGTTTGTTTTAAAGAGACAAAGGCCATGACATTGGGCTGATTTGGAGGTGGGGAGGACCTAGGAGGAGTTGGAGGAAGGGAAAATTGTGATCAGAATGTATTGCATGAAAATTTTTTAATTAAAAATTTAAAAAGACAAAATAATAATTAGGATTTTCAAGTCAGGGACAGCTCTCCATATCAGGAGAAGAGGTTGAACGTCAATCCAATGGAGTGGAATGGTCTCAGAGAAAACTGAATCCAATCCTTTGTTGAAAGTTCTGAAATGTAGTCATAGCATAAACCTCCGTGCTTGGCAATCTACTTCTACACCAAAATATCAAAGGGGAACTGTAGAGTTAGTGGAGTATGAACAATTTGATCTTGATTTTGTTACTTTTGAGTTAAAATATTTTTAAAAAGTCACTTCAGTGTAGCAACTTTTTAAAACTAGGTGATCAAGCTTGTCAGTCTTTGCACTGGGAAAAATGCACAACTGGCCAAAGTGCGTGTTAGATTTTACTAGAAACAACACAGTCCTTTGAGACAAAATGATAGCAGAAGCCCATCAATGCTTTCTAATGCTGCCCAGTAGAAATATGGGAGTCCCCTGCAGCTCTGCGAAAGGATGCTCTTGGAATAGAGTTGAAGCGCATAGAAATACTCTGCGTTGCTCTGTGAGAACTCTGAAGACTACACCATTTGGGTACGCAAAGCTTTCCAGAGCCTGAATTTTGTAAATTTTTTGAGGGTGATGACGTCATTAACCATTTTGTTGGTGCAAGTATGTTTTCTTCCTGCCTTCACATGTTTTTAAAAAATTTTTCAAACTTGAGTTTCTAAAACATAAACTCTAAAGCTTATTGTCATCCTTGTCATTGTCTACAAAACCATACTATTTGAGTTATGCAAACATATTTTTATATTGCGTTTAGTATGAAATGAAATTCCTAAGAAGCTACCTAGGTCATTTGGAGACTTGTAAACATTAAAGTAAGGGAAGATAGTAGTCCGCAGGACAAACATATCTCAGTAGATTATTTCCTGAGATGCTCAGTTTGCCTCTTCTGTCTGTCACTGTGCTTGAATTGAAGTTCGTCAATGAGCTAATGGCCTTGCTAGTGCTTCGTCACCAGCCACATTGTGGCCAACTGAATGCTGGTAGGCACAATATTGCCACTTTCCTTTTATTCTGGTCAACATGGGAGACATTAAAGGACTGGTGGTGCTCCAGAGGCCTCCAGTCTCATAACAGCAATTTCAACCCCTCCATGCATGCACGCATGCACACATGCATGCATAATTCACAGCTTTCCTCTGGACTCATTTTCCAGTATTTCCATAAAACATTCTGACTGACTTTCCATGTTATTTTGCAGTCTGTTCTCTTCTGAAATGTTCTAACTAAACAAGCTTATTGACTGAAGCATAGTGTTTCTCTGTGATGTTAAAAAACAGGAAAAATGTGGTTGAAATGTCATTTGATATACTAAGGTATCTGGCTGATTAAATACATGACAGGATCAGTCTTTGACTCTATGTTATATATTGGCTAATCTATTTGATCTTTATCTTGCATATTGGTTGATAAATTTCTATTAGCAGATTTTTCACAATCTGATTTAAAATTGATTAGGTGTAGTTTTGACAATTTTTTGATGACACCAGTGGATATACGACTTATCTAAAGTTTTATCCTTTGCATTAATGAAGTTCTGCCTAATAGCTAAAACATACATTTCCTGGTTCTGACATGATTCTATGGTAACCCAGTTTGAGGCTGAATGAGCATCCATCTACAAAACCACAGCTCTTGCTTGTGAACTGCATCTCAGAAACATGCTGGAAGTATGTAAGTAACTGGAAGATGCACTCCTGTCATGGCTACTTCAGAGATAAGATGTCTTATCATGTGTCTTTGTATATTCCTCAATGTCCCCCACCCCATTTTTGTGACAGTGTCTCTCACTGAACCTGGAGCTCATCAACACTGCTTGGCTGGCTGGCCAGTAAGCTTCTGAGACCTTTCAACCTTCCTTGAGCTTGAATTACAGAAGCCTGCTGCCATGCCCAGCATTTTATGTGGGTGCTCAGAAACTGAACTCAATGCCTCAGGCTTGCAAGTCAAGCCCTTTATCTATTGAGAAATCTCTCTAGCCCCAGATCCTTGGTGATCAATCAATGTAGGTATTTAGATTGAGAATGCTTGGATGTGAAATGCCCTCAACAGGTCCAGGCTTAGCTTTAGTATATGCATCGTGGGAAGGTGGTAAACATTCTGAAGCATACAGGCTATTGAAGGCTTTGTGCCATTGTAAGTATGCCCCTAAATGGGACAGTGGGATCTCAACATCTTAATCTTCTACATCTGGGCATATGTATTCTTCCACATCTGGTCCGTATGTATAACTCCACAACTGGGCCATATGTATATAATTCCACATCTGACCCACATGTATTCTTCCACATCTGGGCATATGTATATAATTCCACATTTGGCCCACATGTATACTTCCACATCTGAGCCATATGTATACTTCCACAGCTCAGCATATGTGTATTTCCATATCTGGACATATGTGTACTTTGATATCTAGGCATATGTATACTTTCCTATCTGGACATATGTGTACTTTCCTATCTGAACATATGTGTACTTTCATATCTGAACATATGTGTTACTTTCAAACCTGGGCCATGATGTGCTGCTTCACCAGAGGCCAAAAGTGGCACAACCAGCAGTCCTACAACAGAACTTCATAGAGGTCAGTGAACCACAGAAACCTTTCCTCTTTATAGGTGATTGTCTTAGGTATCTGTTACAGTCAAAGAACTCTGATTATCACAAAGGTTGTCTTAGACATTTCTCAGTCATTAGTTCACTAACCTGAATTAATGGTCTCTTCTCAGAATGCAGTGGGACTGTGACTTATGATCAGTTTAAGTTAATGTAGATTCCAGAGAGAGAGAGAGAAAGAGAAAAAGAGAAATAAAGTCAACAGAATTTCATAATAAAAGGGTTTGGTAAATGAGTATCTTCTGTGATTTGAGTGATATTAATGTATGCAGGTTAATGAAGTACTGAGAGAACACATTCTATTGTGAGACTATGTGAAGTTTCTGTAATCGTGAACACAGTGTTTCCATTGGCAATCTGAATGTAAGACCAGAGACAGATAGATGAAACCAGCAAGGATTATAACAGCCTGCCACTGATGGATTAAGGAGGTAATGGTCAAATTAGCCATATGGGAAAAACCCATGAAGATCTTCTTTCCTATGTGAAATAACAACAGTGTCTTTTGGTGTTCAGACTTTCTACCCTTCTTGTTGTTCTTTTTGGCACGGGTGACAAAGACATATAGAGAGACACACACAAATGAACCCACGTGGAGTTTATTAGGCTCCGTGGAAACGTGGAGAGTGAAGGGAAGGGAAGAGAGAGGAAAGATGGCGCCTCTGCCTTTTAAAGGCTGCCTTGCACATGGCACTAGGGTGGGTTGCATAGATATGTCAGATGCTGATGATGAAGATGGCAGGCGACCCATTCCTCACACATGTGAAGGGGTGGAGGTAGCCGCACATGCACGCATGTGAGTCACGCCCCCATGCAGCTGCCTTTAGGACCCAGGAGTGCAGCCTTATGGGTGATTAGATGATAACACTTCTAAAGACTGGATGAGATTCATCAGAAGATGCTTCCAGCCTCACTTTTCCACCAAATTCGTAACTCCTGTGGTGAAGCTTGCTAGCCCACAGAATCTAGGTCTGTCTATGGACAAACTCAGTCTTCTCAACAAAGCAAAGTGATGGGGCAGGTAGAGTTATGTTAATTCAGCAACCATGTATTGTGTGGGTTAAGGTATGTTGGCACCTAGCCGATTGCTGTGGAATCTGTTGGTAACTGATTTCAATTCTGTGTTTGAGGTACTTGATTTTGTCCCTTGTCCAATTGTCATTTGTTCTCCCCACTGAGGTATATATATGTTCTTGACTTCAGTGCTCCTGGGTCCTCAGCTGTTCCCACGGGTCCAGATTACTGGGGGTCTCCCTTGGAGACAGCTTTATCAGGACCAAGAATTTTAATTCGAATAAATTTTCACATCTGGTAAATCACTGACATAGAATTTCCCAAACTGGGTGAAAATTGTCGCCTGACAGGTGGCACAATGTTTTTTGAAAATATGTGACTAGAGAAACACCGACTTGTTGACATCATAACCTTGAGAACTGAGTCTCCAAAGGAAATAAATGTTTGTGTGTCTAACTTTTGTTATGTGTATTTGAGGAAACATTGAATGAGTTTTAAACATAGTTACCTGAAGCAGCTATTATGGACTATAAAATCCCAATAGGGTGAATTGAATTCTAGAAATTTCTGATGATCACAATGAAAGTTTTTAAAAGTCAGATTCAGTTCCTGGTCTTCTATTATTCTTGGAACCATACTCAGATCGGTGACCCTACAGAGAATGTAGCTTTTACATAGAGAAGGCTGCCTTAATAGAGGATCCACAATAACTCTGCAGGAGGGGACCGTAGCTGTGCCTGATGCAGACAGCAAGGGTCTGTGGCCAATTGTGTTAAAGAGGAGAGTGAGTGGAATATTCATATGCCTCAATATTTGAAATCATGTTTGCTATTTTTTCTTTTTTAAATTAAGGAAGAACAATAAATCTTCAAAATAGCACATGACTATAAATGAAACTGATTCATAAATAAGTTAATTCATTGTTGAAGTTATTAGTGTATTCAAGGATGTGAAATATGGGCTGTTTTACTTATTTGAGAATGATTAGATGTGATATAAATGCACTGTGACATTCTTCCTTTAAGGAGAATGTGGTAAATGTCTCTCTCTCTCTCTCTCTCTGTGTGTGTGTGTGTGTGTGTATGCAGGTGTGCTTGAATGTGTATATACTCACCTGGGTGGCCAGAGGATAATTTAGGTTCTTGTTTCTTATTTGTCACCCATCTTGTTTTTGAGACAGTCTCATATGCCTGGAACTTGTCAAATTTGCTACTCTGGTTGTCTTGTTGTCCCCCAGAGATCTGCCCGTCTGTACCTTCCGAGAGCTGAATCTACATGAGGGTGCCACCATGCCCAGATTTTTTTTTTAAAGTGAGGTTTGGGTATTCAACACAGGTTTTTGTACCTGTCAAATTGAACCATCTCTCAAGCCCATGGATGAGTGCCATAGAAAGCAATTTCAGCCCATTTTCATCTGATATTCTTCAGATTATTATATAAGACTAGGATAGAGTGGTCACTCAATTAACCTTTATGATATTCTGTACAGCAAGTATTCTGAGAGTGGTATAGGAGGGTTCTTTCTGTATTTCTTTGCTTTCATTGGTTAAATAAAGACTCTGCCTCGCCTATAGAATAGGACACAGCCCTTAGGTGGGCGGAGTAGACAGAACGGAAGGCAGTGAGAGAGAAGGAAGTGAGAGAGAGCTGCCATGAAGCTGCCATTGTCAGATGTGCTATATCTTCCCGGTAAGCCCACTACCTCATGATGACTTACTGACTATTAAAATGGGGTAAAATAAGATGTGAGAGTTAGCCGAGAAAAGGCTAGTGATAATGGGCCAGGCAGAGTTTAAATGAATACAGTTCTCATGTGGTTATTTCGGGCATAAGCTAGCTGGTGGCTGAGAGCCAGGCACTGGGAAAACGGCCCCACTTCTCTGTGGTGGGACACAGCTGCCCCCATTTACAACATGAGAGTAGTAAAGACATGATGATCATCTTCAGTTATATGTATGCTGCTTTAAGTCATCAAAAAGTAGACCCACACACATAATTTGTTGTGACACAACTTTGTGAGAAGAGAACAGACTGAATAAAACTCAGTTTATGAAATGCATCAGTCATATCACTGACCCTGCTGCTCCTACAAAAATGCTCTAAACAGATGAACTACTTTACCCTATGCTGTTAAGGGCCACTTAACTGAGAACAGCTTCTGATCAATGTCCCTGTTGGGCAGAAGACCTTTCTTGCCCAACCTTGCCTTTGCCAGCATTCTTTTCTGTATTATTAATGCTGCTCATAAAGGGAGGCAGTGCTGTAAGTCCCAAGTCCCATCACCTTGTTCTGTCCTTCGTACCCAGTGACAGCTCCATTGGAACAATGGGAAACATAATTAATTCACTACAACACCTGCCATATGCTCATTAATTGATTATTTTCTGGGGAAAAAAGTACACAAAGAAGGGTTCCAAAGTTTCAATGACCATGTTCTGGCTGGCAGAGAGGTTTGACAAGCAGATACACTTATCAATTGTAATGACATCAAAGAGATCAAAGACCATGTAAGCACCGGGAGGCTAAGGGTAGAGGTGTGCTCCCACTGGCCAGGTAAGGTAGGGACATGGGAGATAGCAATGCAATTGCTGCACATGTGAATGTGTCATCACTGCTTTGTCTTGTGGTTATTACACAGTGTGCACAATATAAAGATCACTTTATCTGTAATGTGGCTGCTAGTGAGTCTAAAAACAATGTTAGCACTGCAGGTAAGTGGACAGACCAACGAAATAGGAACACAGAGAGGCTACCTGGTACAGTGTCAAATAGGATAGCCTGGAAATTGAACATTTAAGGTATGACCTACAGAAATGGGCAATAAGAGTCAGAGATAGGAAAGTGTACTAGGCAGAAAGAATGGCAAGGGCAGACATACTGAGAAATAAGCCTTGCCTGAGTATTGAGCAGCAGGAAAGTCAGGTGCCTGGAACAAAGGAGAATGAGAATAGAAACATGAAATGAATTCCCAAAAGTGGTAGGTTGGAGCCCATTTCAACTCACCAGAGAAGTCTATGCGCAGTGGATGGTGGTCAAATTCAGGAGTCTCTGCAACCACCAGGGCCAGCAGAGGAACAATCAGTGGAAAACAAGAAGGTAGTATGATTCAACATGGCTCAGGAGCTACTGCTGGTGAGGTAGGTTCTAGAAATTGTCAAACACGTGATTAGGGTCTAGGGAAGGATCCTGTGTGGTCTCAGTCACAAAGTTAGTGCAAAGATCACCAGGCTATTAATACATTTGTTCCCTTGTTTCTAGGCAGGTAATAGGTTATCCATCCCTCTTTGAAGGGACAACCGTGTATTCTTATCATTCTGGTACCCTAGTGTTTATCTGTGAGCACAAGGACTTCTCTGCCTGCCACAGTCAAAGTGCAGAGGACAAGTATCTGTGGAGTGCTCAACCCCAAATGGGATATCTATACCTCTCTTCTCACCCCACATAACACATGCAAGGCTCAGGAACCAGTGAAGGAGAGGAAACAAAGATTTTAAAAACCAGAAGTCAGGAAAGACCAGAGAAAACCAGAGTCTTCTGGACATGGCAGGACCATTACATTCATGACTGAACAGCCACTTTAGTTCCCTGCACAAGACCTGTACAGAATCAAACCTGTTGGATATAACAATATGGAAGGGGAAGACTCACCAGTTCCTTCTGAGGAACTAGAAGCAGATGATGGTTTCTGGGGAATGGAGAGTCATTTATCTTTAAGGGTGTGTCCCTTGTTAAGGGTATGGGTCCTGTGCTAGGTAGACTTGCTCCAACCAATGGTTCCATACTAGTGAGTATAAGGCAGCACAAATTGGTCTTGGTGTACTTAAAAAAGAAAAACAACAGGACAGAAAGTTGAGAGTGTTAAGAAAAACTGAAATCTACTTTTTGTTAAGCTGTTAAAATCAAACTAGTAAAAATTTAAAATCTGCTTTTACTTCTGTCTAAAGATGCTGTGACATGCTTTATTGTTTAAATATAATTTTAAGTTTATGTTAAAAACATACTTTGAAGCACAGATATTTTGTGAATATGATTATGATAAAAATGTTTTAATTAAGTTTTTAAATTAATTCTGTATCCACAGAGAAATTTATTATCCAACAAAGAAAGCTTTCCTGGGAGAACTGCTGTAGATATACCTACCAATAAAACTGAGCATTGAGTCTTGAGGAAGGTTGTTTCCTAATTTTCTAAGAAATCTCCACACTGACATCCAAAGGGGTTGTACCAGCTTGCATTCCCACCAGCAATGCAGAAGTGTTCCCTTTTCCCCACACCCTCTCCAGCATAGGTTGTCATCAGTGTTTTTGATCTTGGCCATTCTTTCAGGTGTAAGATGGAATCTCAGAGTTGTTTTGATTTGCATTTCTCTGATGACTAAGGATGTTGAGCATTTCCTTAAGTGTCTTTCAGCCATTTTAGATTCCTCTGTTGAGAGTTCTCTGCTTAGGTCTTTACTCCATTTTTTTTTTATTGGATTATGTGATCTTTTGGTGTCCAATTTCTTAAGTTCTTTGTGCATTTTGGAGATCAGCCCTCTGTGTGATGTGGGGTTAGTGAAGATCTTTTCCCATTCTGTAGGCTGTCGTTGTGTCTTGTTGACCGTGTCCTTTGCTTTACAGAAGTTTTTCAGTGTCAGGAGGTCCCATTTATCAATTGTTTCTCTCAATGTCTGTGCTGCTGAGTTTCTATTTAGGAAGTGGTTCCCTGTGCCAATGCGTTCGAGTGTACTTCCCACTTTCTCTTCTATAAGGTTCAGTGTGGCTGGCTTTATGTTGAGGTCTTTGATCCATTTGGATTTGATTTTTGTGCATGGTGATAGATATGGGTCTATTTTTATTTTTCTACATGTTGATATCCAGTTATGCCAGCACCACTTGTTAAATATGCTTTCTTTTTTCCATTTGATATATTTTGCTTCCTTATCAAATATCAGGTGTTCGAAGATGTGTGGATTGATATCCAGATCTTCTATTCAGTTCCATTGGTCCTCCTGTCTGCTCTTATGCCAGTATCAGGCTGTTTTCAATACTATAGCTCTGTAGTAGAGTTTGAAGTCAGGGATTGTGATGCCTCCAAAAGTTCTTTTATTGCCCAGGATTGTTTTGGCTATTCTGGGTTTTTTGTTTTTCCAAATGAAGCTAAGTACTGTTTTTTTAAGGTCTTTGAAGAAATTTTCTGGGATTTTAATGGGCATTGCGTTAAATTTGTAGATTACTTTTGGTAGGATTGCCATTTTTACTATATTAATTCTATATGTCCTTGACCGAAGAATGGATAAAGAAATTGTGGTACATTTACACATTTCTGGAGTACTACACAGCAGAAAAAAATAACAACAGCTTAAATTTTGTAGGAAAATGGATAGAACTAGAAAACATTATTTTGAGTGAGGTAACCCAGACATAGAAAGACAATTGTCACATGTACTCACTCATAGGCGGTTTTTAAACATAAAACAAAGAAAGCCAGCCTACAAACCATAATCACAGAGAACTTAGACAACAATGAGGACACTAAGAGAGACTTACATAGACCTAATATACATGGGAAAGTATAAAAAGACAAGATCTCCTGAGTAAATTAGGAGCATAGGGACATTGGGGGAGGGCTGAAGGGAGGAGGGGAGAGGCAGGAAGGGGAGCAGAAAAAAATGCAGAGCTCAATGAATATCAATAAAGAAAAAAAAGTAAAAAAAAATTGAGCTTTGAAATAGAAAGTTTCTATATGTGACGTGAACTTTGGGAGACAAAGCCTCAGTCACAATGTGTACTAACTAGTTACTTCTCTCTTGGAGTGACAAGACACCACAGCCAAGGCAATTTACAGAAGAAAGGGTTAATTTGAGCTTAAGTTTCTAAAGAGGTATGAATGTCGGAGAAGTATGGCAGCACACA
This sequence comes from Dicrostonyx torquatus, assembly GCA_028555095.1. Classification (NCBI taxonomy): domain Eukaryota; kingdom Metazoa; phylum Chordata; class Mammalia; order Rodentia; family Cricetidae; genus Dicrostonyx; species Dicrostonyx torquatus. The sequence goes on from JAQHUG010000113.1 coordinate 227,078, forward strand.
CATGGTGGGAGGAGCAGAAAGGTGAGAGGTAATATCTTCAAACCCAAGCAGGAAGTAGAGGGAAGGAACTGGAAATGGAGTGAGATTACAAGTACTCAAAGTCCACCTCCAGAGATGTACTTCCTGTAGTAAGCACCACCTCCCAAAGCTTCCACAACCTTCCCAAAGAGCATCACCTCCTGGGGACCACATGCTCCAATCCCTGAGCCTATGGGGAGCATTCTCATTTAAGTCACAAGAGAATTTGTGATTTGTCCAAATCACCATAGTTTCTAGAACTTTTTCCTGCTCATTATTATATTATGCTATTCCTGGGTATATATTATAGGAGACATTGTGTCTGTGTGTGTGTGTGTGTGTGTGTGTGTGTATGTGTTCACATGTGTATGGGTATTCACTTGTAGAGGCCAGGTGTTAGCTTTTGTTTTCTTCCTCAATCACTTTATTTTTATTTTTTTGATTCTCTCGCTGAACTTACCAGCCAGACCCAGGGATACATCAGTCTCCACTTCCCGGCACCAGAGTTATAAGACTTCCCTCCTGTTCCTGGCTTGCTTTTTACCTACAGAATGAACTCTCCAAACAGGGACCTTTTTAAAGTGATTACATGTTGGCACCAGATATATGTGTTCTCAGTAATCTTGAGTACTATTGATCACACTGTTGTAAGATGCCACCCATCATTTACTCCTTCCTCAGCATAAATGCTAAAGCAACAATTTTGCCAAGCAAACCTCAATTTTAACAACCACAAATCAGCTTACTGATTCTGACCTACAGTGTACTTCGTTGCATAACTGTCAAGAAAGTTTTGGTTCTGTTGGTGAGCATACAGACTTAAATAACCAGCAGCCTTCCCTCTTACACTGTGCATGTGATAGTTCCACCCAGGAGTTTCTTCTTTCAAATGAATTTTTTCTATGGTGCAATTTCTTAAGCTGCATTTTCTCCTGTATACCTATAGAAATGAATCTTTGCTGCCAAGAACCACCGATCCCCCTGAAAGCCTAGAGGGAAGAACCAGCGGCTTCCTTTCCTGCCTGGTCAGCCAACCATGGAGGCCTGAGATTCCTGAGGTTTTGCAAAATGTCCATTTTGCCCCCGAAAAGCTATTATTTTGCGAAACATTTCCCAATTTAGTTTAAGCAGAACAACAGTCTAGCTATGAGTACAAAGGAGTAGTTTGTGGGTAAAATCATGTAGGGAAAGCTGTCTCAAGTTATTTCCCATCTATACGTGTGTGCTGTGTGGAAATTTGCATGTGTTGGCTATTACAGATCAAGAAAAGTTGAAGTAAAGACAGTTTAAAGTGTTTTTTAATCAGCAATCTTAGTAGCATCTCTCTCATTCTTGCATTCTGAGATGTATGGAATCTGTGAATGTCTCAGAAGCCTGCACTTTTTATACTCTGGGTCAACTATATACCCTCAGCCTATTCTGACTGAAAAGAAGGTGTGATTTAAATGTAGAAAGGTCTGTACTAAAGAATAAGAATTCAAGGGCGAAGTCAGTGGAGTTCCTTCCTGGAAAATGAACATACTTTAGTTTCTTAATGAACTAAAAGTATCAATATCCCAGTGTGTTTTTAAACACCAAAAGACATTATTAATTGTATATTGTTAGGTCGTTCAAGAAAAGGAAGGAAAACAAAGCTTTACCACATGAGTAGATATGGATCTGACAATAATACAGACACTCGAAAAGAAAATGGGCAGAAACACACAAGAGCCCTGACTCTGGAAAGCCAGAGGAAAAAAATGAATGAGTTAAATGTTTAAACAGATTTATCCTGAAAGCAGGTGACTCATCATAAACCAAGGTAAACGGAAATAGTGTCATCATAATTTTAATTCCATTTTAACTGAAGCAGCCTAAAGAATTTTGTAATAGTGTAAATCTTTTGCCAGTCCTTCCTATTTCCACCAGCCATTTGTTGGAGAAAAATGTATAGAAATATGCCACAGGAAACAGAAGCCGGATAAACACAAGAATTAGTTACTGAGCGGGAAGGATTGCAGGAAATTGGTTGTTTTTGTTTCCACGGTGTCCTGAGCGAGGCTCAGCAGTAAGGAGCAGAGTAGATTCACACTTGCAGAAGAGCCACTGTTGACATAATGCTGGCATTGAAGACTGGTCACATCACATCATGTTTCTAAAAACAGCGATAAACACAATCTGAAATTGAATATGGCTTGTAAAACATCTGTCTCTGAAAATGTGCAAACTCTGTTGTAGTTAGTTTTTGTTCTTGGAAATTAACATAAGGGAGAAAAATTTCATTTGAAAAGAAGGTAAGAATTTCGATCCCTAGTTGTAGAGCCCAGAGTTTAATAAAATATGATCACACAAGAATAGGGTTTAAGTATTGGTGAAGTTTTCAATATAAAACTCTATCAACTCAAGCAAGGGAAGCTTGGGGCATCAGATGATTAAAACAAATTTCAGCCACTCAGGGTAGTATTGTGGCCAGAAGACTGGATTAATTCAAATTTAAAATTTACCTAATCCTAAATCCTTTGCTTATTCCAAGTACTATTTAATTAATCTCTTTCTGTTATCTCCATACAACCCCTCAAGCATGAACTAAGGAGACAGCATGGGAGCATGGGATGTTCCTGCACTCATCTTTAAGTGGGATCTGGAAATATTTCTTACTACCTTTCTTTTCAGAATCAACTCGATCGTCACATGTCTGATGTGAGACTTTCTTGAGAAGGAGACACAGTGGCCTCTGTAATATGAGCATAGTTGGAGACAGCTACAAAGAGTTCTGTTTATAGCCAAGGGTGCCCAACTGTAACCAGAGAAGCCACCACAGCTTCCTGTGTCTAAATGTCATTTTGGGTTGGGAACCATAGGCCAGGAGGAAGAACCTGACTTGCAAGCAGGTGACTTTAGGTCTGTATTTGAGCTGTGTAATCTGAGACAACTTAATTAGCCTCTTCAAGGAAGCATTGGTTTTCTTATTTGCAAAATAAAGGCAAAAGTATGTATCTAGAGTTGCAATGAACGTTAAATGAGGTAATGGATAAGGTTCTGTAAAATAATGTCTGACATTTGGCTTAAAATGTCTTTATTCATACTGGCTGCAAGATTAGGATGTCATGATCAGTCCACTTGTCCCACTGTAACAGAACATGGAGAACAGGATAATTTGTAAAGAATCTACATTGATTTTCTCTCAGTGCTAGAGGCTGAGGCACCTAAGATGAATGTTTCAGCATGTGGCAGTGAGATCCAGCTATCTCCCTGTCCTCTGATGAATGGGGTGCCCTCACATACCAGAAGCTAGGAAGACAAAAAGGAGCCTTGCTATTTTGCTAGCTCTTATTTGGGGAATGAGAGAGAGAGAGAGAGAGAGAGAGAGAGAGAGAGAGAGAGAGAGAGAGAGAGAGAGAGAGAGAATATATTACTCTAAACATTTCACTCCCTGGTCCTAGGACATACTAGAAATGGTAAGTTAGACAAAGATAATAGGCTATGCAAAATTGTCCTTAATTTTTTCACACTTGCTTTGTCTCTCCCAGAGTGTTAATATGAGTAATTAGGAGAGCAAATATTATCTGGAAGGGATCCAGGTATGTGTAACATGAGGGTCCTGCTCATTGGGGTTACTATCCTGCCTGGTACCCCACAGCTGGCAAGCCCCAAAGAAAATCACACAGAGGTCTCCGTAAGATTATAAATTGACTGGTCCATTAGCTCAGTTTTCTTACTAGCTCTTGTAACTTATATTAACTCATTGTTCTTATCTATGTTAGCCACATGGCCAGTACCTTTCTCGTCACATGTTGCCTCTTCGGTGGTCTGCGCAGGAATGCCTAGGGAGCTTCCTGCTTCCCAGAACTTTCTTGTTCTCACCTCTACTTCCTGTCTGGTTTTCCCGCCTATACTCCCTGCCTGGCCAATCAGCATTTATTTAAAACATGATTGACAGAATACAGACAATTCTTCCACACCAGGTATGGATCCAAGAAACTGGGGTGACTTTACACTGTTAAAGCTAAGGCTGAGGCTGGTTGTAGTGTCATTATATGGTGGAATCATTTTAAGGTTCAAATAAAGGCTTTCTTACTCAAAGAACTCAAGTAAGCTGTATCTCTCAGTGAAACAAGGTTCTCATTTTTTAAAAATTTTTCTTAAATATACCATTGGGCCTATGCATTCGCCACTATAGAGTCATGTTTTGTTCCCTGGGATTATTCAAGAAGGTAAACCTGCTTGCACCCTGTGAGTGGCATGGTGAAATATTTATGCTGTCACTATGTTTGCTTATGAAAGTGTCTTTTGCTCCTCTGGCAGGTGGCAGGCTGTTCATGAATAACTGTGTAGGTGGCAGACCATGGCTCTTTTCTTGCAAGGTCATGGTGCAGGCAGAGCCACACAGTTCTGATGCTATTTTCTGGTTGTGCTTTGAATAGATTTTGTTCTGTGGAACATTTCTCAGCCAGACTTGAGTTTTGTGGTGATCTGCTCCCACTGCTCAAACTCTTGCCTCTAGCTATCTTTTAAAGATTCGACAATTTTTTTGCCTCTGGGCTCTTCATGCTTGTTTGTGACTTTCAGAAAGTTTTCCTACAGATAATGTGTTTTCTCTGAAAATCAATGCCAATGGGTTATTAGATAATGACAGGGAATGCAAGAGCCCTTGTTCAGGTTCAAGCTGCATCAAGTAGGCTACATGCAGCCAATTACTGCTCTCCTTAGGAACACCTTTTCAGCTAGTGCTGTGCAGCAGCAAACATTTGGGGTCAAAATTAGATTTCTTCTTAATTTTTAAAAATAATTAAGAGGTGGGACTTGGGAACTGAGAGATGAGCCTTCAATAAAGAGCACTTGCTGCTCATGCAGAGGACTGGAGTTCAGTTACCAGCACCCCTGATGGATAGCTTACATCCACCTGTAACCCTTTGCCACCCACACACCTGTGTATACACTTGTACACTCACACATAAATAATAAATCTTTTTTTTAAGATCAAGGAGGGACTAAAGGGATAGCTCAGCTGGTGAAGGATGTGCAGCCCAATTATCAGTCTTGAGTTTGATTTCCAACACACATGTAAAGAGTCAGGCTTAGAGGTACACATCTGTCACGCTAGCAGGTGGTAGGATGAGGTAGGCAGATTTGCCAAGTTTAATAGTAAGCCATTTCCCCCAACTGCTGAATTCTAGGTTCATGGAGAGACCCAGTCTTGGAAAATAAAGAGAACAATAGAGGGAGACACCCACCACTAGCCTTTGCCCTCCACATGTGTATACATGTGCAATATGCTCAAAGAAACACAAAAATAAAATCAAGGTAATTTTAAAAGTCAAGGAAAAAATACAGCTTAATATTATAGATTCCTTAAAATCGCATTTCTCTTATTCTCCCATGTCCGAGTAGCCCCGCAGGTAGTTTGTTTTTATCTCTAGGTGTGTTCTTCATGTGTCTATCCCCTCTCTTTTTCTGCTGACCTTCCTTTGAAGATTTGTCACGTCTGAATTTTCTATTGTCTGTACTGGCTTTCATACTTACCTCCTCCTCTTTTACAAGATATTTTTAAAATGTCACTAGAAAATTGTTACATGGTTACTTAACTTGCTTTCTTTAATTATTTCCAACCTTAGATTGACTCTCACATGTTATTTCTATTTTTCTAATTGCCTTTTCTTAGGTCATTTATTTTAGCCAACATTTCATTTAGTTTCTTATAATTACATTTGTATGATTTTGCTGGTAAATTTATATTAAAATTACAACCACCTGGAATTTTCCCTTATGATTTGCACAACTGAAGATATGTAATTTCCTATGTATAAATATATATATGCATGTGTTATATGCTCATGTGTGTACATATGTACATGTGTGCATGCATACACATGTACATGGAAGCCAGAACTCTAGGATGCTATTTATGAAGACTGCTGTACATCTTGGTTTCTGAAATAAGATCTTTCACTGCCCTAGAGTGCACTGATTTGGTCAGGCACCAAGGACCACTCATTTTCATAAGTGTGCAGCACCCTGCTCTTCCATGTTCTTAATGTGGGTTCTGATGACTGAACTCAGATCCTCTTGCTTGCACAGCAAACACCAAAACATTGTGCTGTTTTTTCAATTGAAGATGCACAGGTCTGCTGGTGGTATAACTAGAAGGAAGTTCTCAGGAGAGAGGGGGTGTCATCTGCTAAGGGTGTTTGAGGCTGTGTTAATGGACAGAACCAGATCATGTGCATGTATATATTTCTGTGAAAAATGACTCTTTACTGTACAGAGGTCACACAGCTGTACCTTTGTTGATCTTCTTTAAATAGCAATTTCCTTCCTCAAGTCCTTTAAAAATGTCACTTTTCTTGCATGTAACCATAAAGTCCTTTCACTGATGCTGACTATTTCCAGCATGGTTGTAGAAAAGAACAGAGCTCTTATTCACTTCCTGTGACCATACCACAGAAACTATACCTCCTGGATTCAGTGACCAGGTAAGCAAGGTCACGAGTCTGAGTCTAGTTGTGAAGTATGATCCATGTTAATGTCACGCCAAGTCTAAGCTTATCCTTCTGGCATTGTTAGACTGCCTTTCTAGGTTTAGAGAAGAGAACCAACCAATGAACTGGATCTGCAAGCCATGCTTCGAACATGGAGCTACAGGGAGGAAGGGTCTTTGTTCATCCTCCTGAGCAGAAAGTTACCCAACAGGAATGTTCTTACCAACACCCTGTGATTATGATGCTACGACTGTACAGGCTGCTGAGTTACACCAACTAATGCTCCTCTCAGTACAGCACCTTCCACAGGGGCATTAGAGCCAAATACAGATTGCCCTGCTAAACATGAATCCAAATTATAGCCAGCCAGGAACAATTGTCTTCTGTTCAATATGAAAGCATCTCATGTGGTACTGGAATGCAGTTAAGCCCCCAAAAGAGAGGTTACTTAAAATACAAATTATTGCATTTTTGTATTTGTGAAATCTGAAAACATTTAAGAATAGAAGGAAATTAGACTCTGGAGAACAAAGACTGCTTTTGTTACTGCCTCCCCAGCAGGCTTAGACCCATGAAAAATACTCAATTTTTTTCCTATGTGGATGTCAGACTGAGCATGGGAGGAGAAAGCCACTGTGGTACACCTTTTCAGAGTAGTCTTTACTGCTTTTCAGTGATATTTTTCAGTACTGAAGTTCCTTAGACTATGTGTCCAATAGCCTTGTTAATATTCCACAGTTTACCTTTTGGCTTTACTGTCCTTGATGGCTAGTTTGATGGCACTTCTCTTGTCACGTTATTTTGTTCATCATTATCTACTATAGACATATATGCAAACATGTATGTGTAAATAAATTATGTCACAGATTTGTGAAGAGCTGTGTTAAGCTCTGAAGGTAAAGCAAGAATAAAGAAATGGGACCAGGGATGAAGCTCAGTGGTAAAGCAAGTGCTAGTGTATACATGGCCCAGGTTCCATTAAAAAGAAAAAGAAAGTACAAACTTTTATATTTAAAACACCTGGGACACATCTGGAGACATCTATGAACAACTAAGTCCTTGCACACAATGAGCATGGGGACAATTGCAGTCTGCTGTGTAGATGAGCTCCAGTTATTTTTCCAACGCACTGCAACATCTTCAGCAAAGCACATGCAGGTGATCCACTACACAGAGTTTGACAATCATTGATGAATGCTGTTCTGAGAGAGGTTTACATTACAAAAATACAACACTATGTTTTCATGGGTGACTTGTTTTATTCTTTTTAGGGCTTTGGAATTTCATACAGAGCCTGGGAACCCAGTGTTAAATAATGTTCACTTATGATGCTTTTATACAAGATATAATATGTAACCTGGTTAGTCTTTTTATGTAATGTATATTCAGGATTTAATTTTCAAAAGCAAGAAAAATACTTTTCTTTTTTTAAAATTTTTATTTCCCTCTATTTCCCCATCAGAATTTAATTTATTATGTTTCTTAATTTAATGCAATTTCTATAACCATATCACAGCCTGTAAAAATGCACATCAATTTAATTTTTACTTAATGAGCACATGACCAGTCAAAACAAAAAAACAAAAAGCCAAAAATCTTGGATTAAGTAATTACTGTAGATGATTATTGATTGACACTCAAACGGGGAGGAAGGAGTCACTGGGAGTACATTTCTCCAAGTCTCAGCACAATTGCTTGTGTGGTTAGCTTTGACCAGACTGCATATATTTTGTACCACCCTTACTTTGCAACCATGTGGACAGATTTCAGTAAATGTAGACATTTCTGATGACGGTGTTTGTCACCAGATCCTGGAGTCTAACACTTGATGAGTCTTGTGTGTTCTGGTGAAGCTTCACCTCAGCCTCTGGCATCCATATATCCAAGGAGTTTTAATTGTTCTTGTGGAAGTTCTACCCCAAGCCCTCCTCCATCTCTCCAAAACCTGCCACATCTCAGAAAGTCCACCAAATGATGACTCCTTCCCCAGAGATGCTCAACCACTCCCACTAGGAAACAGTCATGGGTTTCTCAGTCTCTCTTTTCTGTCTTCTCTTTGGGGGACTGGAAAAATCACCTGGGAGCATTTTATCCACTAAACCTGTTTTTTTTCCCTAATTTGATTTGATTTGGTCTGATTTGAATTGCTTCATCAGTGGAGACAATTATAGGGGTGCAGAAACTTTTTACTGTCTTGGGGCTCAGGGGCTCCAGGGTACAAGACTCCAGCTCAGCATCAAGACTCACCATGAGTTTTTAACAATGTACGCATCTTCCTCAAGGTTCCACCCCCCCCCCCTTCACCCACAGGCAAGCCATGTGTTTCTTGAACATTGTCTTCTCTTAGAGGAAAAAACATCGGGCAAGCCCAGGAACAGCATTGCTGTCAGCTGACTCGGTCAGAACTGTAAATATCACCCCATAATTTCAAACAAGCAAGATGAAATAACAGCTATTTTCCATCTCCTCTTCCCCTGGAGATCCATTCCTAGCAATGCTGTGAAGTCAGTTTTCAGCAGCTCCCAGAATTCCTCCTCTGACCTATGTGCTGGAGTCGTAAACACAGCAACTCCTTCTGGTTTGTTTTACACTTCTTCAAGCAAGTCTGTGATTTGGAGCAGAACCCCTCACTTGACACATCTCCAGTGAGTGCAGATCGTGCTGTGGTTGATCCTGGATCTGGGATGAATAATTGATGCTGTCCTGTTCTTTGATGAATTAGAACTTGGGATGTAATTAGTGCTCTTCATTCTGGCTTCTATGGTTAACTCCGATCTGCTTCACACAACTGAGACCATACCAGATGATAGCTGGTTCTATGAAGAAGGCTTTGGCTTCTACCATGCCACATTTTGTTGTATCTGGGATGCCAGCTAGATGATGCCAAGTTTAAGAATTGTTCTCTCTTCTAGGTCATAATGGTTGGATTTGGTGGAGATTAGAATTTCTTTGACTATGTTGGTTCACTGCAGGTCAGAAAGTGCTGTTAAAGGTGTAACTAAGGGCATCTTTCCAGATCACTGCACTGTTTGTTAAAGAAGCAGCTCTCATTCCTAAAACAGGGATGCAAGTAGCAGTGTTGAGGTCCCAAGAGTTTAACTTAATGGTATTTCAAAGAGTAAGTAACCATCTCAGCTTAGACATTTCTCAATAGCAAAGGCTTTTCTCTATGTTAGGGAATGTCTAAAGCATAGGATCCCCGCTTGGGAAGGGGTGATCTACTACATAGCAAATCTTTCTGTAACAACTGGAGACCCATGTTCTGGAAATGTGTTTCCACTCCTAAAGCCACATGGCTTCTAGCTAAATGGACATAAGATTCTGAGAATTGGCAACTAGCAGGCACCCTTTCAGATACACAGAAGATGGAGCATGCTAAAATGGGGAGTCTCCAGGGACACAGAGGGACTTGAAATTTAGTGTGAGAAGCAGTCATACAATACAGAAATATTACACAGAAAAAAATACACAAGTTTGTTACAATGTGACTCAACCTGGGTGGAAAATACATATATTTCATTAAGTACCAAATAAAAGAATTTGGCAGCCATTGCTCTGACTACATTATCTTAGGTGAAGAAGAGACTTTAAAACAAGCTGAAGCCCTCACATATGCACCCTTTGTCCGTTTATTAATTGCCCATAGCTATAGCAGACAGCAGACAGGCATTAACTCTGTAACAGATGATACTTTTAGTATCATAACACTACGAATAAAGACTCTCCCAGGCCCCGAGCCCAGGTTGGCAACCCGGTCTGGCTGTTTGGATTGTGAAAATTTCTGTTTAGAACACAACCCACCCTGTCCAGGTGTTCCTGTCTTGACTCTTCTGATGAGTGACTCTTAGTCGCAAGACGTACTCATTAAAACCTTTTTCATCCAGAACTGAAGTCCATATAGATAGTGGAGGTTTTACATAATGATGCAGACATGCACCATGTCTTTAAATCTATTAAATGAAGTTATCAAACACTGGTTGAGAGTAAATAAGTGTTTTTCATTTCTAGAAGCTTTTTTAAAAAAGCTATTTAAAACACAAGTATTTAAAGTTATTTCTATGTGACATCAAAATGTTAGATGAGACCAGGTGTGGTGACTCATGTCTGTGATTACAACACTAGAGAGGCTGAGGCAGGTGAATTTCTGCTTCACTTTTGAGGCCAACTGGGCCATAAGACAGCTCCATGGCTGTAGAGTGAGACCCTTTCTCAAAAGAATACGCATGTGTGTGTGTGTGTGAAGCTTCAAACCATAATATGGCCTTTTTTTGTCTAGTTTTTATTCAAATGAAAACCACAATATTTCCAAATATGAACATATACACATGTAAATTTGTTGTTCTATAACAAAATAAAAAATAATAAAATGAAATTTAAAATATATCATGGTAATTGTAATTCAAGAAAACTAGAATTCATTCTCTTTCATAGTGTATCCGTAGTTCTTAAATGGAAAAGTACACAAATCCAGAAAGGTTTATAGTGTCTTAAGCACTTGGCCACATTATCAGAATGTTATATTTTACCTTTAGAAAGTCATTGCTACAGTAAAGATAACAGAAAATATTGACAGAATCTGTGGTTCTTCAGGACAGATTCCTGGAACTCCTTCCCTACTCTGTGCGTGTGAATGTGTGTGGGGGGCATGTGTGTGTGTTGGCATGTGTGGGAAATGTGTGTATCAGTTATGTGTGAGTGTGATCATGTGGGGGGCATGTGTATGTCAGTGTGTATATGGGGCATGTGTGTCGGCTTATGTGGGGATGGGAATGTGTGTCGGCATATGTGAGTGTGGGCATGTGTGTGTGTTGGCATGTGTAAGTGTGGGTATGTGTGTGTGTGTTGGCATGTGGGGGGCCTCGTAGAAAACAGAGGTGTCAAGCAGGTCTGCTTTCTGTTCCTTCTTACATTAAAAAGTAGCAAGTGGGACTCAGACAGCAGAGGGTGGTAGTCTCATGCTTCTCAATATTTCCCACATTCTTACAGTGGTTTCTAGTGACTGTATTGGAGAACCCAGAGTTCTTAATAGTGCTAGTGCTGAGTACATGGTGGCACTTTTAAATTCCTGATTAACTGCTATATAAGAACTCCAGGGGCACCTTTTGGTACCACGAAAGCTAGGGAAGAGGTTTTCAGGTCAGTTTTAGCTCAGGTTCTCAGGATCCTGTGTTTGGAGTGCATGGTATTTTCAGAAATAAGGATTTACCTTCCACCTTGGGGTGATCAGAGGCAACCAAGGGCAGTACCAATAGCTTGTAATGTTTTCAGAGTCTCTTGGATAACCCCGGACCTCTCAAAAGCAGGTTTCTCATGCCTGATGTTAGGGGTTTTACTAGACAGTCTTTGGCTCCTAGAGGGAACATTGTAGCCCAGATGAGAAATTTTTATTTAAACTATATATGTATATTTATATACCAACTTAACATATATAAAGGATGTTTTAGGTAGATAGTTAATAGTATGATTCCTTATGACATTTTCTGATCTCTTTACTCTTATTTTACCCTCTTCCAGCCTTCTATATCCATCCTAATTAGAGACTTCCTTGCTGCCCCCCATATTTTCTCTTTTGTTATTCTCCTTGCTATTGTTCTATACCCCCAGCAATGGTCCCATTTTACTTTACTGGTTTCTGCCTTTACTCCAGAGATAGGAGCTTCAGGTGAGAGATAGTTTGTCTTTCTGGATCTGAGTTATCTCACTCAATATGATCTTTTTTCTTCCATTTATCTGTGAAGTTTCATTTTTCTTTACAACTGAATAGAATTCCATAGTGTGCATGTGCCAAGATTTTACTACCCATTCATCAGTTGAAGAACATTTAGGTTGCTTCCATTTCCTAGCTATTGTGAATAGAGCAGCAATGAGTGGACTGAAACAGTTATCTGTAAAGTAGGGTGTCCTTCTTGGGTAAGCTAGCATAACTTCCTAAACATGAGTTGAACAAGGACAACAATGGACACACTAGCGTGGAAGTGGGGAAGCTCATGAGACTTCAACCCTATACAAAGATCTATAGGAAACTAAGAAATGCTGAGGGGAGGAGAAATAGTTTTTTTCATGGAAGAGCACATCAATTGTCTATCTGATACCAAAAGGCCAGCTATGAAAACTTAAATACATGTAATATTATGCAGACTGAGCAAGTTGTACTTATGTGTTTAGGTGTGTGTGTGTGTGTGTGTGTGTGTGTGTGACAGCAATTAATGAAAAAAGAAGTCTTGAATTTTAAAACAAGTTCAGGGAGGTACATATGGGAGGGCTTGGTGGGAGGAAAGGGGAATTAAAACATTAAACAAAGAAAAAGCCCAGTGGCAATATACACATGTGGTCTTAATGACATACTCTCAAGCACCTGCACAGGCTTTGGTTCATTCATTCATTCACTCACCCATTCACTCATTTCTTCATTCATCCTGCCTGTGGCAAGCAACATGTACACAAAGACAAGAAAACCTCTTCTAAAACACCTCATTTTGACCAACAGTATTTCTGACTTTTTCCTACATAGATGACAGTCCATCAAACTAGCAATAGAAATTTAAGATGACTTAGCAACAGTAATATAATCAAGGTCCAGAAGCCAAAATAAGTTCTAGAGTATAAAGCATGTTTAAAATTGGGGAGGTGGAAGTTTAGGTAATGACTTTGTCTGTAAAATGTGTATTTTGCAAGTGTGAGGATCTGAGTTTGATTCCCAGAACCCAAGTACAAAACAAACAATGGTGATGCACATATATTATCCTAATGCTGGGGTAGCAGAAATGGGGGAAGTCTTGCATCTGGTAAGGCTAGCCTAAGGGATGAGCTTCAGGGAAGTCAAAGAGCCTTTTCTCAAAAACAGGGTGAGCAATACCTGAGGAACACTAGCCAAGATTATCCCATGACCTGAGCACAAGTGATACATACAGTGTGCATTCTCAGACATGCACACATGTGCATGTCCTCCCCCTGCACACACTCAAATTATGACATTTCATATGTTTCTACAACATTTTTCTCTGTTCGAACTACCCAGTTTCAGCAAATAGGTGTTTAGGTCAGTGTGGTAATATATAGCACTTTTCTTTCTTGAAGGTACTAAATTTTAATTTAATAAAAAGTCTTTGTATTTGTAATACATTTGCCCTTTCCCTTTTCTTCAGGTCCTGTTTGGTGAATTTCTTTAAAATTCACAAAATGTTTCCTGGTTACCTTTGACCGAGGGTCCGTCCCTGCTGCACAGCATTCACCTCCCCAGTTGGAGGCGCTCTAATGTGCATCCTCATATTACCATCCTCCTTCCTTGTCCCAGGCCCTCAAGCTCTTGCCTGAAACTATTACATAACGCCCATCTTTGCAGAGAGAAAGTTCAACAGAAACAAGAACACTTACTGCCTGTCCTTTCATTCCACAGAACCTCACACAGGGAAGGACTCAGAAAACCAGTAGAGAAATGCTTTCCAATTCTGGAATTTGTAAATGCTAAGAACTCAGCATGACTCACAAACACCTGACATCTCTAAGAAGAGTCAGCTTCTTACTATCTAGAAGATGAAAAGCAATGGAAAAACAGACTTTTTTTTAAAAACTGAGATCCAAATTCAAACTGAAAGGTTGAGGTGGGGGGGGGTGCCTTTCTTCCTCAAGTCACCCTCCAAGGAGAAGTGGGCTGGAAAGAAAATGCCTGGTTTGTATGTTACGATCAGAATGGCTTCTTCTAGATTCTTGCATGCAGGGGATTCCCAATATGTATTCCTAACCCTAAACTCCTAACACTGGTAGTTCTCGTTTTGCATGTCGCTGGTTGTGTAATCCTTGACTAAGAAGACCCCAGAATGAGTACAAAGGACGTCTGCAGAGTGACAGGTCATTGTGTAAATAAGAGAAAGCTTTGCTCCAAGGAGCTGAGGCAATACAGTTTGAAAGTAGTGGACACAAAGGAACTTCTGTTGGGGACAACTCTGAAATTTTGCACAAAATTCCCAAAGTGTTTTCTTTCTAGCATTCTATTATTTGGGTGGAAAGGCTGTACCCTTCCCTACCTCTTTCACAATAACAGAATGGTCATTCATGTTGTTGGCTCCAACTACTTCAAGCCTGCAGCACTCTGATCTTTGTATAGCACCTCAAATCATACCTGTTATCCTAAATGATTCAGAAAGTGTCTTAACAAGCAGAACACACATTCTACATGACATTTCTTGACAATTCATACATTCCCATTTTGATTTCTGGAAAGCCAGGATATTCCCACAATATACTTCATATTTATTCTAAATGCCCAAACCTAGGAGACTTGCAGCCTAGGGGCCACACTGTAGCAATCTGGCACCAGAAATCAGTGTGGCTTCCTGACCCTAATGACTGTTTCTTTGCATTAATTAATTCATTGTATCCACAGTTACTAGATAACAATTGTTAGGAATAAATGTTGACATTATTGTAAATAACCACTTAACCCATTTAATTTCTTTTAGTCTCCTGTTGTTCATGAAACTTTGGTTTAGTAGCAAGCACATGAGAATAAGATTAGGAACATTTCCCCACGCTCATGGCCTAAACAGTCCCCTATATTTTAGAATCTCTTGGTTCCCCCAAAACATGTGCATAAATGTATTCATGTGTGTGGGGTTGTGGGATGTGTTTGTGTGTGCACATGTATGTGGAAACCAGAGATCAACTTCGAGTATCATTCTTCAGGTGCTATCCACCTTTGCTTTGGTGGAAGTTTTTCTCATTGGCTTGAGAGTTGCTAATTAGGCTAGTCAGGGATTCATCTGCCTCTGTCTGTCCCTCTAGTGTTGAGATTACAAGCAAGGGCCACCATGCCCAGTGTTACGTGGGTTCTGAGCCCAGAACCTGATGCCTGTGCAGCCAGTATTTTTTCAATTGATCCATCTCTCCAGCCTGACATACGTTAATTTGATTTAGCTGACATCCCTAGATCAATCATTTACTCCTTTTAGATAGTAAAATGTTTATGAAATTCTATCTTGACCATTAATATACAAAGCTTCTGAGACACCCCTTAAGACCCCACATAGGCTTATCAGCTTTTCAGATTCAGTGAAAACATCTTCTGTGAGCTTGCCAAGGATACAAACCTGAGAGGCCAGCCTTCAACTGAGACATTTGAAGGGTTAAATGAGGGTGTCAAACAGCTGTTGTGGTGATGATGGACCCTATGGGAGGGGGGAGATATTTCAAAGAAATATGAAGGAAAGTAGGGGAAGAACAAAGTTAGAGGTTGGGGTGGAAGTACCCCACTGCAGATGGTTGGAATAACAAGTTCTAGTGTTCTTGGAACAGCAAGTGATTATGAGCTTTCGTGGACTTTATGAACATCTAGGCGCTTGACTGGGAAGATGCAAACAGGCATCTCTTCACCCCTGACAGGCTCCAGTAGTAGGCCAGAGAAAAAGTTCTACCCAAGTCCAGCCTAGTGAACCACTGAGTGCATTTCACTTACTCAAGGATATAGATGAGCCAAAGGCAACCATAACACCACCAATAGAAGTGACAACTCAAGGCTACTGCAGCCCTGGAGCTAACTTACAGACAACTCTGAAAGTGGGAAGTCCTCTCTTTGCAGGCCTTGTTGCTTATCTAACCTTGGGGTAGGCATGCAGTTTTCCTTCTTCACACTTCAGAGGATCTGACAGCATCATATAATTTTGTACTCTACTGTGGGCTTGTTCTGTTTCTTTCCTGTGATGGCTCTTTTACCCAAGCTGTGTCTCCCAGATGTATTGGGAGAGTGGGGAACAACCTTAGCACTAAGACAAATAAATATGGGTAGAAGACCTGAATTCATTCTCCCCAGGTCACCTGAGTATTAATCACTTTGCTGGAGAGATACTGCTGTGGTCATCATATACACTCCTAGGCTGCTGGGTTTTCAGGGCCTATAGCCTATGACAAACAGACGACTACAAAATTCAATACACATGTTAGCTACAAATCTGTCAGACTCCAACGGCAATTCTCTGTTGATAAGGTCTACTCCCAGATGCCACAGGTAGGGCCAGCTCTCCTTAAACGTGTTCCAGCCTGAGCCAGTCTTCTGCCACCTGCGTCCTTCAATCTATAATGTCCAACCTCTGTCCTTTCTTTCAATGTGACAAAATGGTATTTCCATGCATAACTGACCCACCAATTGAAGGAATAGCTGTTTAATCAAAACCTGCAAGTGGATTTGAGGCTCTGGGGACTGTGGGATTGGCCTGTCTCTGCCTGACTTACTTCTAGGAGGTCTCCCTTGTGCCCATCTAGGGATGTGTTCAGCTTCTTGACATGATAACTGTATTGCTGTTCTTTTATTGATTTTCTGCAGCATGTGGATTTCTGAAGCTTTTCCTCTTTTTCTTTATCTGAGATAAAGTCTATTTTTAATTATTTTGGCCCTCTGCCACTGGTTCACACAGTGGCAGCCTCCAGTCCATTACCTTACCTGAAATCCTCTGCACTGAGCTCTTAAGCAACATACCATATGGTGGCCATGGTAATCTCATGAGTGAAGTGTCCCAGTACATATGTAGTAAGAATCTATTAGCCTGTCATTGATATTGAATGTTTCATTTTTATGAAGAATAATGCCAAAATATAAAACACATTTTACTTTGTTAATGAATATCTTTGACATAAAATCTATTTAGTAGTATTATTAAAATATTGGACACCTGGTCCCTGATCACACTGCATATATTTGTGTCTATTCATTGCAAGTGCCTGTCAACACCACAAGTTAACTTATGATTTCCAAACTTGTGTTTGATGTCTTAGTCTCTATTGTGTTAATGCTGCAGCAATAAGGTTTCTAAGCTTGTGGTATGCACTTAAACACAGCCACCTTAACATGCAAAATGTGCTGAGACAGGACAAGGATCACAGGACATTCAGAATGTACCGCAGAGGCCTGGACCCCAAACTCAGGAAGTTCCTAGAGCCAGATAAGAAGGGTTATGAAGAAGGAAAGTATGACAGAGGCCTGGTGTGAGGGAGAACAGGCATGTCCCCAGGAAAGGGGAGTTGAGTGGGGGAGCTGCAGTGAGATGGAGTAAGGGGAGGAATATCAGGGAAGGTCATGAGAACTGTGCCCAAGATTTGAAGCCACACTAAGGAGATTGCATTAATGACTATAAAATTTCCATTTGATTACTCCCAAGAAATTCTGGAATCTGTGTTCTCATTGCCCACTTAAAAATTATGTCCCTTATTGTGAAGCACAGTAGATTCCTCCTTGAGGCTCACTGCTGACTCCCCTGCTGCTTAGAGCGCAGGCTCTGAGCAGACAGGACAACCATGTTCTTTTGAATGGCTCAGTATCAGAACCAGGATCACAGCTCTTTCTGATTGCTGCTTCCCAGAAAGACGCTCGGGAGCAGCAGGCAGCAGGGACAGTGATGCTGGCTCCAGGCACCTTCAAAGGCCTGCACCAGACCCTGTGAAGCTGGCCAATTCTCCATCTGAAGAGGCTTCTTCCCGTTAACTCTGAGTGATGATGGCTTGAGGAGGTGACCTGACCATTCTGGAAATAGACTAAAGTCATTGGAAAATAAATCAAATAGATTGGATTACCCTCCTTAAAGCTCATCAAAATTAAATATTTGAGATAAATGACTAAAGGAGTGTGTACGATTTTTCTATGATGTTTTATAAAAAAATTTTAAAAACTTCAACCCAGAAACTCTAGCCAAATATTTAACAAGAGAAATAATTTATTGTTTTTGATGTGAACCCTATATTGTGAAATATAATCAAAAAGAGAGAACATTTTGTTCAGATAAATATTAAATTGTCTATCACAGTTAATTTATGTCACTATTTCACTGACCTTAAAATTACCATGCATTGGTTTTGCTTTTCTCAAAATGTAAAAAAGAAACATGACTGACTAAATGGACCATACATGCTGATGGGTGAAGGACTTCAATTTCAATGAAAAATAAAATAAGAGACCTTCTACGACATTAACTGTTTTCAGCATGATATCTGTATTTGGTACTTTGAGTTAAATCATATTATTCTTCCTAAAACTTCATTCTTGAACTCAAATTTGTTGTAAAATAACATAATTTCAGTTTGTAAAATATGATTTGTTTCTAGAGTTTTGGGCAGTTTCTTGACAATAAGATGTGTAGAGCATACCTTATAAAAACACACTTAGAGTCACTGAAATGTTTAGATGATAATTTAAGTCTTTTATAAATAGTTTTAGAACAAACTAGCGTTCTTTGTGGATATTAGTAGATGGTGTAGGTTCCCCCAAAATTCAATATAATCCCTGAATGAAGGATTTATAAATGAGGACTGATATGTTTTACTAAGAAAGATCAGTGAACATGAATTGTTGCTGCTGAATCTGGGCTTTTAGAGAAATTCTTGCTTTTAAAAACACAAGTATTGATATCTAGACAGAAGATAACTACTGTGTGTAAAGGAGTGTGAAGACTAAAAAAATGCATGTAAATATCATCATGAAAATAAACAGGAAGACTGAATATTACTTAGAAGAAATAAAGGAAAGAAAGAAATGAAGAAAAAAACAAGGGAAAAATAAAGCATGAAGAAATAGGGGTTAGGGAGGGAGCTCAGGACTGGACTCCTCCCCTGGCTGCCAGGTAGAAGGCCCAGGCTTTCCCAGGTGCTGAATATAAGACAGAAACAGAGAGCAGTGTCGCTCATTTCACAAATTAACTTGGAAAGATGACGTCTGTAGAGAATAATTGGGTTGGAAGGCTAGATCAGTGTTGCTTCTGACTACAGAAAATTGAACTTACAGCTGATTGTATGGAGAGCTGTGGCTCTTACAGATCAGACATGACATCTCAGTACACTTGTGGCCTTGAGGCCATCTGAAGTCATTGCAGGGTTAATGTATTTATATTACATATTTGTAAAAATTTTCAGATTCTTAAATCTTCCTGGTCCTGTTTAGTTATGAATAGTCTATGTAAATAGGTTTTAAACATGTAAACTAAATGTTTGGACTTAAATATGCAATTCAAATATCCAAACTAATTTAAAGATAGTATTTAAAACTAAAAGTGTGGCTGCAAATTTATTGTCAGTTAATTGTTTTGAAAATTAAAGAAGGTTGAAAATATTCTCATAGCAATGACATTTTCTATTTTTATTTCTAGTTGCATATAAAGTACTTGTCACGAAAGAAAGCTGAAGACAGAAGGATCAAATGGGAAGAAGGCAGACACTAGTCTGTTTAAGCATTTATTATAAAACCTCTTCATTATCTATATTTTTTTTAGGCTATAAATTGATTGGGCCATTAACTCAATCTTCTTACTAGCTCTTATAACTTATATTAACCCATTGTTCTTATCTATGTTGGCCGGTACCTTTTCTCAGTCAGGCAGCTCACATGTTGCCTCCTTGGTGGTCTGTGCAGGAATGCCAAGGAAGCTTCCTGCTTCCCAAATTCTCCTGTTCTCCCCTCTACTTCCTGTCTTGTTTTCCCGCCTATTCTTCCTGCCTGGCCAATCAGCATTTATTTAAAACATGATATCTATATTTTTAATGCCACTTTGCTAGTATGTTTACTTGAGAAGTCACTATATCTGCATTCAAGAGCAGAAGTACATTTCCCCCTAGTATATGTTTTGGTTCATGCTGTCTTCTAACTGCTCTGTATGATTTTGTTCACTTAGACCTACAGATGAGGGTATTTGAATGTGCTAGCTAGGCAAATGTTACACACTGTGTCATATCTGAATCTGAGACATTCATTTTATGACTTTTTCAAAACCTATTTCTCTCTCCTATGAAGAATCTGAATGAAAGGGATCCCAGATGTATGGTGTGTGTGTGTGTGTGTGTGTGTGTGTGTGTGTGTGTGTGTGTGTAGGTCTCTCCCTCTCCTATGTAGAAGTCAGGAAAGAGTGGTGGCCACCTGTAATACCAGCACCTGGGAAGCAAAGACAGGGGAATCTCTGAAGTAAACTGACTATCCATCTCTGTGCTAGCCAAGAGGTCCTGCTTCAATAATTAAGTAGAAAGTGTCAATTATGACATTGATGTCAACATATACATTAGGCTTCCACATGTTCACGCACACATGAACACCCACACACATGTGAGCATACATACACCACAAACACATCAACACACACCCCAAAAGTAAGATAGCAATATAGGAAGGGAACTGTGAGAGAGAAGGAAGTAATCCTAAGGGAATTGGGAGAAGGGAAAGAAGGTATGACATGAAAACAGAAGGATAAACTTGGGGAAGAAAGGGACAAGCAGAGAGGACAGGGAAGGGAGGTGGCAGGGGTTGGGCATACACTGGAACAAAGTTAGTGGTGTACAGGTATCAGAAAGCCACAATGAAACCTATTACTTTATACCTAACTGCAATCGATTTAAAGATACAGGCTTAGTCTCTCTGCTGGCTCACCACAATGAATACCTTAGGTGTCTTCCCATGAGTTCACTCCTGGGCAGTGATGATCCAATTAATCATACTACATTTCTGCATTAAATAGTCAAACAATAATAAAAACTTTGTCTCACTGACTTATAAGTAATGACATTATTTTATAGAAAGGTTTGAAAATAAGGTCTATTTCATAATTGGACATGATTGCTCCTATTTAAGTTCAGTGGGTTGTGTGGGTTTGCTGTAGCAGATCCATTTGATTTAAACAAAATACATGTGCTCAGGTTGTTTAAGATGTACAGTTCTATGTAGTTGAAGTCTCTCCTAAACTTTGGTTAACTGTTTCCATTTCTTGAGAAAAGGAGAAAAAATTGGAATGAAGGAAGACACACTTCAAGTTATGATTTCAGTACAAGCTGACTTGCAGACTCGTTTACTGATTTATGAAAAATTGAAACACAGAATGCTGGTTATGCAGACATACTTCAACTCTCAGTGGGTAAGGATTAAATCAGTTAACTGTGTCTATTTAAAATGCTGTAAGATTTAATGTCACCATGACATTTCTGCTTCCTCTGCTATTAGGTGTGAACTCCAGTCAGGGTTTATAAAGGTGTTTGGGGACAGACAAAATGCAATCTTTGCCAAGCCTGACTCAGGACAGTTTACAGAGGAGGATTTGTGTGACTTAAGTCAATAAAGTCCCCAAATGGTACCGAGACCATCTGGAATCGATAATCTTACAGGGCTGGTTTTCTCCGCTCAGCTTCTCTTTCATTTTTTTTCTTTCTGGCAAGTTACCCAGGCTATAACTCAAGGAATTATGTTAGTTTGGAGACACAGCTGCAAACACCAGCTCAGGGTCAGAACGAGATCAACTGTGCACAGAATTTAGGAGATGGGAGAAGAAAATCATTTTGTTTGTGTTTTTTTTTCAACTACAGAATAGAACCATCATAAGAAATAATAGCATTTTTTGAAAACTCAGCTTTTAAACGAAACAAACTTAGACCTTCTATAAAAACAAGCAAGACTTGATGAAAAATGTCCGGTTTGTGTGTTAATCTGATTTGTCTCAGTGAAGGTCCAAGTGGTGAAACAGAAAGGGGCATTTAACCTAATCTCATAAAGCATGGTCATATTGAGTTGAGCCGAATCAGGAGCCTGGGAGGAAAAGAGTCTTCTGCTTCCCTTTAGAGTGTATTACCACTGTTTACCTAGCTGCTCAGGCCAAAAAAAAAAGACATATCTTGGCTTCTCTCCTAGCAAAACTTTCCATATGTCTGGGGCTGTAGCTCAGTGGTAGAGCATGCAGGAGCCCCTGGGCTTCTGCAGCAGCACCACAAGAGTGATGACAGGGATGAACACTGTTCCTCTATAGAACACGTATAATGAGGACTCAAGACACTTTCTCATCCAATTTCTCTGTCACTTGCACTGTGGGTTGGCTCCTCCAGTGCCATTTACCATGTTTCTTGGGACAGGAATGCTCATTGCCCTGGAACCTGACAAAAAGGCTACAGTGGCTGGCTGATGAGCTCCAGAGAGCTGCCTGTCTCCACTTCCCTGGTGCTGGGCTCACTATATGCACTGTTTGTGTGTTATGTGTGTGTGGGGGGGCTGGGTTCTATGGGTTAAACTCAGTCCAAGAGCTTGCAAGGCAGCTACTTTCCTACCTGAACCACTTCTTACTTTATTGTCTTTATAGAGTATACAGATCACATCAGTGACATCTCTGAAGAAGAGCAACACACACATGGCAACATCCCCCCATCACTAAAGAAACCACACAGAAGTCTGCCACTTTGCGGGAGTTACTTGCTTACTAAGATTTGCTGCTCACATCTGCTGCTATCTCTCTTCATTTGTCCTCCAAATGCTCTATTTGGAAGAAAAGCTGAAATGTCAGCACAAACAGAGAAAGCAATAGCCTCATGGCACTACCTGGGCATCAGTCAAGTCTGAAATAGGATCAGGGAGTGATGAAAGGGATCCCAAATATATGGATTTGGGCAATAGAACCCTATTCACAATCATTCTGGAAATGTCCCCAAAGCTCTACCCAACAAACCATTATTACTCTTTCAAAAGTGTCTAAGATAGAAAAGAGGTGTGGGGTTTCCCATACTCTGGCTTTTCCTTGTAATGTGATGTGTATATATGCACAATTATGTGCATACATTCATTGTGCTCATAAAGAACCTAGGTTCTCAATGTCTGATGTCTTTTTTGTTCTATTTCTCTCCAACTTATTTTTTGAATTGAGGTTTTTCATAGAACCTGGGGCATGAACAAGCACCCAGGTATCTGTCTATCTCTAGGACTGGGGTGACAGACATGTGCCATCTCACACAGCTTTTGTGTGGGTGCTGGCATCTGAACCCAGGTCCTCCAATATGAACAGCAAGTCCTTCATCAACTGAAACCATCTCCCATGTCCCTTCTCGTTGCATTCTGTCTAAAGTTCTGCTACTTGGGTGAACGGATTGAATCTGAGACACAAAGTGGGGACTCACTCCATACTCCAAACCGATCAGAGGTTGGGAACAGCATCACAGCCCTGTAGCCTAAAGAGATCACCACCAAGATTGACAGAATAGTGACTGCCTTCTTCTAACATGAGACTCCAAACCTTGACCAGCACCCATTTAGATAGAGATATCGGTAGATAGTGCCCAGAAAGTAAGGAAAGAATGACAGAACAACAGAAGTGCACATGTGCCCCAAAGTCAGGATAACCTGTCTTCCAAGTACA
The DNA here is from genome assembly GCA_028555095.1 of Dicrostonyx torquatus. Classification (NCBI taxonomy): domain Eukaryota; kingdom Metazoa; phylum Chordata; class Mammalia; order Rodentia; family Cricetidae; genus Dicrostonyx; species Dicrostonyx torquatus. The sequence goes on from JAQHUG010000113.1 coordinate 250,683, forward strand.
GCACTGGGATAACATTCTGAGATGTAATCAAATCAATGATTCAGGCCAGTAAGACGTCTCAGTGGATAAAGGTGCCTATCCACAAACCTGATGGTCTACATGCCATCTCCAGAACCGAGGTAAAAAGTCAGTTTTGAAATCCTTCTATGACTCTTGAGATAGAGACAGGATGATGGACCATAAGTTTGCTAGCCAGCAAGTCTGGAGTACACAGCACTGAGGCAAAAGCAAAAGCAACCTTACATCTGCAAGGTGGAAGGTGTGAATTCACTCCTGAAAGTATTTCTCTGACCTTCACATCTGAACTGTGATGTTCATGTGTGCACACTAAACATAAACAAAAGAAAATTGAGGGAAAAAAACCCAAAGCTCAAATAGAAACTACACGTTTCTCTGTTAATGTCAATTTGGATGTTTATTCTAATAGCAGAAGAAATCGCTTAATCTTTAGTTGCTTTAGATTGTTCACTTGCAAACTGGCTTTCAAAAGGGTTAAAATAATTCCAGCAGAATTCTTCTGCATAGGGAAATTATCAGAAACACTGAGTGCCCTGGAGTTTATGTTCAACTCAGGTCAGTTCTGCTAACTTGAATTAGTTCTGTTAGTGCAAGCAGCATTCATAAATCCTGATTAATGAGTAAATATCGATGTTGTTTTATAAAAAGTGCTATTAATTCTGATCAAAGTGCTCAGCCACTGTGTTGATGCTGACACCTGTTATTTCATGGAAAGCATCTGTTAAGACTGATTGGACTTGACTTGTCTTCTAGAACGGGAATATCATTTCCATAGTCTTTAATAAATTTGGAATGTGTTTTAGCTTTTCAGACTACTCCAACACTCTTTCACTGTGGAATACCTCTAATGATTTAGTGACACAATATATCAACTGTTTTATTGTGGCTCAATAGTTTAAAATACATGTGTTATTTAAAATGTTCCTCATTGCACTGTTACACAGTAGAGGTTGAATGAGTTGTTACATTAATCAGGTGCACCTGGATTAATGTTTTAGTAAAGTTTTCATTTCAGATCAGCTTTATTTGTAGAAGTTTAAAATCATACACAGAGTTACCAAAGAGGTTCCCCACATACCCCATATTCAACTACTGTTGTCCACAATTTGCCTGGGGATGGGACACTTGTCATAGATAATAAACTACACTGACATGTCTTTATGTAACAAAAGTCTATACTTGATTTAGAATTGTGTAATTATTCCCTGATAACAGACTCCCATGCAAAATAACATGCTTCCTTTCTACAGTGATAATTCCTCAAGCTTCTCTTGTTTGGAATGATCTTAGCATATTGAGGATTGCTAACTAAGTATTTGGTAGACCCTCTCTCTCAATGGACATTTTTATGGTGCTGTTTTCCTGATTAGACTGAGTTATAGGCTTGAGAAAAGAAGATCAGAGAGAGAAAAGGCCATTCCCAGGTCACCATATCAATGTGGGTAACTGGAGATAATTTCAATCCTCTGCACTCCAATGAAGATAGCTGAGCCTGCTTCCCACACCCAAGTATGCTCCATCCCAGTGCCTGCCTTAAACCAAATAAGGCCATCTTGATATCTCTATCCTTGTTCACCATCCACAACTCTTTTTGGCTTCCTCCCCTTTCCTGCTGGAACCTCAAACAGCAGCACCAAGAAACCTGATCCTCAACTGCACTATGCATTTGTTCCCATGTGACATTCTAGTTCCCAGGTGCATTAGTCCTGATTCTCCAGGAAACAGGATCAATGGCTTCTAGATAGACACATGAGAAGAGTTTGTTATAAGAATCTCTTCATACCATGAATAAAGAGGTGGCCTGTTACCTGTAATTCTGAGGTCCTGAAGATCTAGAAGTATTGACTTGGTCTGTGTTTAGAGGTCTGCGAACTTGGGGAATGACTGATGTCACTCCTACTCAAGATTTTTTTGCCTGAACACTACTGCATGGGTCTGTTCTAGAATCCAAAAGCCCAGATAGGTAGAGCACTGGTGTCCAGAAGAGAGAGCAAATTCATCCTTTCAGTGCATCTCAGGACTGCCTGACCCTCACAGACTAGACAGTGCCTGCCTACTTCATGCTAGATAAATCTTCATTGTTTGGTCTACCTAATTCACTGTGAAGTTCTTCCAAAACGTTTTCACAGATATACTTAGAAGTGATGTTCATCTGCAGTTTTGGAATCCTCTATCACAATCTAGACATATGATTATCAGCTAGCATAATTCTTGTTGTTAATAACCCACAATTCTGTGAGTACTGTTACCAACTAGACTAAAATGTTTAGAAAGAATTGTTCTTGTCCATAGTATTACAATATTCCCACACAACTTCGGGAGGCAGGTTCCTACTGTGTCACCTGTACATTGTTTTACCAGTCCTATGTCCTTTTACTTCATGAAGAATACAGTTCATTGGTCTGTCCCACATTGAAAGATCTCTTAGTAGTTTGAGATTATGAGTCAAGTTATTATGAATATTTGAGTTCAAGCTATCAAAAGGATATAATATTTAGCATTTTAGTTATATTATCTTTGTTCTAGTCAAAACCATGACCAAGGGAACTCACAAGAGGAAAGACATGGGTTTACAGTTCATGAAGGACAAGAGTCCTTCATGGAGACTCATGACTGAACAGTAGCAGGGGCAACAAGCAGAGAGTTCACATCTTGTACTACAGAAAGCAGAGAATGTTCTGGGGACAGCACTTTGAAGACCCTAAAAAGACTGACCCCAATGACTTACTTCCTTCAGCAAGGTCATACCTTCTAAGCCTCCCCAAAAGGTACCACCAACTGTGGACCAAGTATTTAAAGGCCTGTGACTACTGACAGACATTTCACTCAAACCACCATATGTAGGACTGTGGGAAACTTTTACTCATTAGCAAAAACTGCCTGTCTCCCTTCCAAAGCAACGTTATCATTTTGCATGCCCACCAGCAATGATGCTCAACATGCCAACTTGACATTGGTGTCCTCATGTGTCTTTCTTTCAGGTTCTTTGTGTTTTAGTTTGATTCGATTTTTAAAAAATAGTTATACTGTGTTTCCCCATGACTACATAAACTGTAGAGTCCTGATGATCAATCAGTGAGAAGTAACCAGGATACTCCCAAAACAGACTGGATTCAAGAAGATTAACACGTGTACTTTAATCTGAATTGTGCCAGAAAACATCTTATCAAATCATCTAAACAATAAGATTATCTAAGCACACACAGTTGTTATCTACTACAGACTCATTTGACCATATTGTCTATAGTCTCTGAATAGAACACGGTATTTTTAAATAGGACACCCTCATTCTTTCATGTGTCTATGTTGGGCCAAGGATCTATACAAATTTTCAAAGTCAAGTTGAAGGTTTATCCAAAAGACCTCGAAAATGAGAAAAATGTTCAGTTACTGAGGATTAGAATGCAAAGGGAAAAAAGGACTATATTCAAATTACAATTATGGGGTTGGAGAGACGGCTTTGTGCTTTTGAGGATTTTCTGTGCAGTGCAGGGTTTGATTCCCAGAATAAGCATAACAAAGCCGGCATTGCATAGATCCTTGTAACTTCAGTTTTGTGTGATCCCATACCTCCTTCCAGATTCCAGAAGCACACAGGAACTCACACCTACCTACAGACATGTTTATCCACACACACAAAATAGATAGTTGTTTTAAAAAATAGAAATACTTGCACTTTTCGCAAAAATAAAATTTGGAAAGACTGGGTAGTTAGGTAGAATATGGTTTTGCCAATTCTTTTAAGCTGAATTACATGAAATTTTATCATATTAAAAGTGGAGGCAAAAAAAAAAAAGTGAGCCTATTTCCACTTTGTCTGATGATCAGAGAACTTGGAGGTTGCTCAAAATAGTTGACAAGCATAGCTGCACATCCCAACTGAGGATGTGAATACTTGGTTCTTTTGACATTAAGATAGCTCATACAAGTCGATCCATTCCATCCTGACAGATGGTCAGGATATGCAAACGTACTTCTGCTCCTTCTTTTGTAATTATGAGGTCACTTGGGGAGTGGCTGTCTTCAGGATACCTGGTCTATGGTAGCTTTAAGGCCTACACAACAGAATGCTAATGATTTGATGTCTCAAAGTGTTAAAGCAATTAACTGTTTGAGTTTTCCTTTGTATAATATTAATAAAGTCTTTTGTTACCGTCTTCCCCATTTTTAATTTGGTATAAAAGCATAGGGAAGAATAAGTGTGGGCAATTTCAGTATTCACTGGAATGCCCTCCTGGTAGTGTTCTATGGCTTCTGTTTTATTATTTTCAAATGCATCTTCATATTCTTTACTAGTATTTCTAAATCCATGCGCCCCTACTCAGGTAAAAAGTGGTTTTGTTGAGGCCAGTCCCTGACAGTTAAACAGTAGTGTCATTTTAGGTAAGTTAGGGTGTTCATTATTGCATAAATTACTCGTAAATCTCAACAACTTAATTATCTCAATATAATTCAGCTATCTGTCCTTCCAAAATTACAGATTCTCTTTTATAATTTTCACTAAGACATATAGGACAAATGGGGTAACTGGATTCATGTGTGCAACTGTAATGATCAAGTCAGGGTGATTAGCATTTTCCTACTTTGCAACCATATTTTAACACATTAGTACTATATACACAAGGGTCAAATATAGTGTGTAAAACTGAAAACAGGTCTTATATTATGGCTGATCTTTCCCCTAAAATTTTATCTAACAGTGATAAACATTTACTGACATAGAAAAACTTTTCAAAAGGTGATGTTTCAATAGAGTGCCATGTTTTTACAGCTGCCAGTGCTGTATAGTTCCTCACAAATTCTGCTCACTTACACACTGGGCTGTAACCTCAGAAACAATTAGGGAAGTATGTCTCTTTGAGCCGGATAATTAAATGCCAAGAAAACTCACCACTCAATATGTAATTCACTCAACAACATGTTGTTTGAAGGAGCCAGTGTTTAGCGTAGGATGGATTGAGTTCCTAACAACATCTGGCATGAGCAATAGGCTTGGCCCTGGTGTAATAGCATTACGCTCATGGTCAGAATGACAGCCACATGGATGGATGGAGCTGGACTCTAATGGGGTGGATTCATGGCTAGAGCATAATGAATCAGAGCGTTCTAACCTCTGGTCATATCCACCCTGCCCTGTGGCTCCCTACAAGCTCTATCAGGGGAGAGAGAGTAAATTTCTCTTGTCAGATCTAATGGTGAAAGATTCCGGCTTCTAACTTTCTGAGAAAGCAAAGTAAGGTTTCCACTCCAATAGTCTGGATCAAAACATTTCCTCATGGCTGCAGTCAATTTATTCTGTCACTTAATTAAACCCAAAGCATTGCAAATTCTGTATGTCACCTCTGTGGCCTTCAAGCTAGTTCTTGACACACACAGTTAACACAGTTGCTCAAGTTCTAGGATTTGCAAGAGAGCTGACGTTTTCTCCAAGGCTTTTCCATGGGATAAATAGGAATTAAAACGAATAGCAAACAAAAAAAAATTACAAGAGAAATCAGAACACAAGAGAGAATTCTCATGAAATGACGCAAAGTAGAATTCCCCCACAACTCCTCGCACAGGATAAAAAGCAGAAACACAAGGTCAAGGGAAGAGAAGCACAGCTCTGGCCTCCTGAGCATTCCCTTAAGCAAGAGAAAGAGAGTTCTGTTTCCTGAGTTGAGAGCTCTTATATTTTGGAAATAAATACTACCTATTAGGTTATTCATTCATTCGTTTTCTGATTGGATTTTTTTTGGGGGGTAAGCTTCTACTGTGGTGTGTCTGTCATTTTCTTAAATCTCTTTTTAGTCTTTGAAAAAATCTGTAGAGAAACATTCTTTAAGGAAAATACCCAAATTGATCTATCATAAAATTTGAAATAAAGACATCGTTTCAGTATATCCTTCCAATTGGTATATGCAAACTTTCACACAAACCACTTGCATGAAGGACAGCTACAATAATGCAGCTTTGGAGATGCCTGCGGGGAAATATCAGTTTATATATTGAAATGTCCTTGTCACTCTCACACTGTCACTATTTAGGCTGAGCTCATGTTTGTGGGTGCCTGCTATTCATATGCACCGAGTGACTAGTTTTACACTGCTCTGAACTTTCCATTCTCTCCTTGGAGTTTAAAGACATGATGATTTGCCTCAGGAGAAAAGCTGTTTCCTGACCACATATTTATTATGGATATGTGTGGGAGCTCTGGGGAGAGGCAGCACGTGCTCTGACTTAGAGGGTCTAGCACGTTTCATAATGACTACTTTCTGACCCACAGAGCAAGGTGTGGGGTTCACCCCATATTTTAAAGCAGAAAGTTATCATTCCGGTAGTTTTAAGATGAATGTGCAACTATTTTATTAAGAAAAAAAATCATTGCACAAATGGTCATGCAACTGATAGATGCACATGGAGGTTTGAACATCCTACAAGTGACTCCATAGTACACATTCTGGAAATGCTGTGACCACAGACAAAGGAGCAGAGAGAAAGGGAGAGAAACCACCAGTTCTTTTCCAATGAGTTCAAATCACTCAACATGTAGATTTCTGATTATGAAAAACAGGTTTCTGGGTGTGAAAACAGCAGGACCTACAACTTGCATCTCGGTATATTATTATTGTCATTATTATTATTATTTATTTTATATCCCAACCACAGTTTTCCCTCCCTTCTCTCCACCCATTTCCTCCCATGTACTTTGGTTTTTGTTTCAGTCAATAACAGAAGGCATTATAAAACAGTTTAAAGCACTGAGTGATTATGTCTGGGAAGGTTTGATAACTAAAGAAATAAAAATAATAGTGCACTATTCATCAATATATCTGGAAGGCTTTTTGATCCTCTAGAACCTATATGTGTAAATGGCCAGATAGATGCTATCGATTTGCTGAAATAACAACTGTTATAGGTCTAAATATTGAAGGATGTGTTTTTTAATTTCATAGAAAAAATAAAGAGAAAGTGATGTCCTGTATCCTATACTCTAGAATGTAAAATATATCATCAGTATTTTATTGATGAGTAAATTCATATATGAGACACCAAGAAGTGGTCAATATACTTTACTTACAATTACCAACTGCAAAATGGGTTTTCTGTTATAAGTATTATTTAGAGATGAGTTTTTACTATGTTACCAAGGTTGACCTCACCTTTTAGGCTCAAAGATCCCCTTGCCTTAGTCTCCTAAGTAGCTAGGATGCAGAAATCTACCACCATGATGATTTTGGGAGATAACCCATTTTAAAGGGCAATGCAGTGAGATGAAGAAGTGTCTTTCTCTAGTATTTAGCAATGCAGACAAGATGATGGGTAAGATGGAACTTATTATTGTCAAAGTTGTAGTGCCTGGGCTGGAGAGATAGCTCAGCTGTTAAGAGCACAGGCTAATTTTCCAGAAGACCAGGGTTCAATTCTCAGCACTCACATGCCATCTCACAACTGCCTGTAATTTCAGTCTCAAGGATTCTGATGATCTCTTCTGGGCTTGAGCACTGAATACTGATTGTACACTTAAAATCACATGCAGTCAAAACACTCATACACATAAAAATTGAAATATGAAAAACAGATCAAACAAACAATCTGTGATCCCACTCTTTTAGACATTTTCTCTCTTTTATGCCCCTAACATTCTGGAGGAAGAGGACAGGTAAACTCCAGAAAAGTGAATTGATTGGCTCATTTTTAAAAGCCATCAACATTCTAAAGAAAAAAAAACAAAAACAAAACACCCAAGGAAATCTGGTCAGAAAGATGGGACACACAAAAGACACAGCAAGAATGAGCCATACTACCTCCCTAGCCACTCTTTCCTGTAGTGGACTCCAAAGATGGGGAAGACAGATTTGCTACTGAGGTTAAAAACAAAAAATACAGTAGCCTTGTGGTTTTGTCTTTTTAAGCTTCTGCAAAATGTGACTCGTGGCCATTTTCTGGAAACAGAGATAGACTTCTCTAGAATCCATCATTCTGGCCAGTATTTAATTAAAGCTTGCTTCAAATTGGATCAAAAATTGTGCAATTGATTTTTTTCTCTAGCGGTTTTTAGGATTAATGTTACCAACAGTGTAGAAATTCCAGGCTGTAATAAAATCCAGGAGATGGATTCCTAAGATGGAGTAGTCATTCACAAATACATACACATATATTTACTGATTACAGTGGAGCTGGTGTATTGAAATGGTTCTGAGAGTTATTCCAGAGCTGAAGACAATATACCTGAGCCATTGGCTCACATAATCCACCCATAGAATTGGGAACTTCTGGAGGCAGGCAGACAAAGAAGAATCTATTATACTGACGACACAACTGGGAGACTAACTGCTTGCTATTTCTTCCTTCTCAACTTGCTTGTTTCCTTCTTTCTGTTCTTCCTTCCTCCTTCTTCCCTTTCTCCCTCCCTTTCTTCCTTTCCTCACTGTTGGGTACAACAAAAATACCTCTCACCAGGGTAAGGGCATGGGGATTTAGAAAGAATATGAAGACACAAATAAAAATAATAAAATGGAGAAATATATAGGATAGTAGTAGGAGGGAATTTTCCAGTGAGTACTGAAAATTCACCTGTGTTTAGTTTTCAACTGCTTAAAATACCCCTCATCCCAAAAGGTAGGAGTAAGACAAGAGACTACATTAATATGATACAAAGAAATGAACATACCAATTGAAAGTCATGGGCTACATTCATAGTTAAACATTGTAGAAAAGAGCAGTAGCAGGCTGTGTCTTATCGCTTAGCTCCCAGCCATGGACCTGCTTTTGGTCCTGGTGCCTGGCTAGCTTAACTCCCGAAATAATTAACAGAAACTGTATTCATACTGCCTGGCCAATTAGCTCTAGCCTCTTATTGGCTAACTCTCACATATTCATTTAACCCATTTCTAATAATCTGTGTGTCACCCCAAGTCATGGCTTACCAGGAAAGATTCAGCATGTCTGACCTGGCAGCTTCATGATGGGTGGCCCTGACTCTGCCTTCTCTATCCCAGAATTCCATTCTGTCTACTACCTCCACCTAAGGGCTGCCCTATCAAAAGGCCAAGGCAGTCTCTTTATTCAACCAATGAAAGCAACCCAAATATAGAAGGACCTCCTACATCAAATATTCTGTTGCTAGGACTAAACAAGTCAAGCTTACACCCTAGACCAAAACATTCTGTAGGCAAACCACTCTCTGGGTTGAATCCCAAGTTATTTCCATAAAGGGAACTGGAACTTGGTTGGATCCTTAACTTTTGTTTGAGGTAGGAACAAACTACTTCCCTGGTTGAGGAGTACAAGGTCTGGCAATTAGCCACACCTGTTGACAATAACCTTGAGAGAGCAGATACCACTTGGAGGGACCAAGGTCTGAGGCAGAAGCTCATTAACAATGAAGGAACTAGAAATAGTCCCAGCTCTCTGACCTTTGGCCTTTTGGGGCCTCAACACCTCACTCCCTTTCTTCCCTTCTTTCTTTCTCTTCCTTACTCATTATGAGTTTCTTAGTCAATGTTTCAGGGAAATGAAACAATTGAGTGGAAGCAAGCTTAAGAAAAATGGCATCACTCTGTCTTTCTAGATCTTTCTAGATCTTAGGAAAGTAAGGCAATAAATAACACACTTGAGGGACAGGACTTCAGGAAGAAATATGTGCACGAAGAAGAAACAGGCTTCAGTACAGGTTAGAGAGGCAAGATCAGGTAAACAATGATAAAGAGAAAGATTTGTCTACAAGGTGAAGGTGTGCCACTGTGATGGTAATGGTGAAAATAAAATGGCACTGTTCCCTGAGGGGTGGCAGTGGATAGCGGGCCAAGAGGGCCAGTGAGTCCCAGGCAGGGAGCCATGTGGCAAGTAAGAGACCTCAGCAGGGCAGCCGGGTCCCACGAGGAGCCATGGAGGGTGAGAGACAGAGATGGATAGGCATGCCCTGCAAAGAATGTGGGTATTTAGTTAGTGGGTTATGGAGGGGAAAGGGAAAGGAGGAAAGGGGGAAGATCAGAGAGAGAGAAGCAGAGAGAAAGAGAGAGAGAGAGAGAGAGAGAGAGAGAGAGAGAGAGAGAGAGAGAGAGAGAGAGAGAGGAGGTGGGGAGAGGAAAGGAGAAGCTACCTCTTTGGGGGAGAGACAGAAAGAGAGAAAGCTCTTAGGCTGGAAGCAGAAGGAAGAGCCATTTGCCTTGGCAGAAAAGGAGGGGAGTTGGCAGGGCTTGTCTCTTAAAGGGACAGGACAGACCATTACAGTGATGGTTAGCTTTTACTGCTGACACCACCTAGACTTTCCCATTTAAGAGTTTCAGTGAGGGATTTTTCTATATCAGGTTGGACTATGGGCTTGTCTGTGATGAAATTACATTACCTGTGTGTGCATGGCACCTTTTCATGGGCTGGGCCCTGAACTGTGCACAGAGAAGAAATTTGAGCACAATCAAGCAAGTGGGTATATCCATTCATTTCTCTCTATTCTTGATTGTAGACGGGATGTGACCAGCTATTTGAAGTCCTACCACCCTGATTTCCTATTATCACAGATTAACCTAGAGCTCTGAGCCAAAATGAACCCCTCTCCCCAAGGTGTTTTCAGCTTGGGTATTTTATCACACCCACAGAAATGAAAGTAGAACAGTTTGCTCTGGAGACTATCAGGAGAATGTAACACAGACTTGGAGCAGGAGCAAAGAGAGGTTTAGTATGTTTATTGGTAGTCAAGGCTTGAGGACAAAGTGCAGTATTTGGCTCCAAGATGCTAGCGAACAGGTATGACAGAAAGCACATCTGTGCCCTTCAACAGAGTTGCTGTGTGGTGTCTGCCTGATCCATTTTTAGACAGTGAAGACTTTCTTTTTCTCAGCAAGCCATGGCCTTGTTCATTCCTAAGTCAAACATGAAACTTCTAGAAACAACAGAACCCCATGGAAGCACAGATGTGCACAGACACACTCAGCTCAGGCAGTATTCTGGAAGTGCTATTAATTTTTTAGTCCCCTCCCACCCCTCAATGTTTCATGAATTATTTTAAATCACATTTTATTTATTTATTTGTGTGTGTGTGTGTGTGTTTATGTCGTGATTGTGGAGGCTAAAAGGTAATTTGTATGAGTCAGTTCTCTCTTTCTACCAAGTGGGTCCCTGGGATCAAATTCAAGTAGCCAGGCTTGGTGACAGTGCCTTAACCCATCACACTATCTCACCAGTGTGGAGCTATATTTTAATGAGGCAACCTGAGGACTCTATGTGCTCTGTTTCTATTGGGAAATTGATTAAAAGTTTAAACAGCTGGTTTTATAATGGACTTTCAGAAACAAGCTCATCTATAGGCTGGGGACATTGTACTGCCCAAGTTTGTTTTAATGGCAAAAAAAGAGAAATCAACAAAAAACAAAACCAATCAACCAACAACAGAACTCCCCACATGTTAACATGTGTGGCTAAGTATTAATCAATGGATCTTGTACACATATTTCAATGGATTGTCTTTTCTTGAGTAATTTTTGAATACCTTAAAACAGAATGTTAAGCAGTTAATAATAGTTCTTCATGAGGTATTTGTATGATTGCCCTGAGGTAGATGGACAGTGTGTCCTCTAAGTTTATCAGGTCTTACTGTGCTTTAAACAGCCTCTTATTTGTTTCTTTGTGTGTGGTGTGCATGTGTGAACTTATGTGTGTGTTCACCTGTACATTGTGTACATGCATGTGAAACTCATAGTTCAGTATCAAGTGTCAATCTCTGGTTTATATTTTGAATTTTTTTATTTATTGGTGATTTTGAGGCTTTTCTCTGTAGAGTCATGTACTTTTACATTCATAGAGGGATAAGGGGAGATGACATAATCATCTATCCATCATGCAGGTTTCCAGTAGCAGAAAATTCCTAAAGTCAATAAATATTTTTTCTTCAGTTCCCAGCAATGCCTGGAGCTCTGTCATTGTAGAGATCCCACTCTGAGTACATTGCTGCCAACATAACTTGAAAACAGCTTATGTGGCATTCAGTTATTCTGGTAGCAGTGAGGGCAGGATCTTAGAGGCAGCACACAAGGACCATAGTAGTGGTTACTGGGCAGCAGGTTGCAGAAAGGACTCTGTTTGTCACTCTTCTCAAGGCTATGGCAAAACACTGAATACAAGAAACTTAACGGAAACAAGATTTATTTTGAATCATAGTTCAATGGTGCAATCAATTATGGCAGGGAAGGCATATCAGTAGGATCCTGAGGCACTTGGTCACATTGCATCTAGATTATGATGAATTCCACTTCTCAGCCTCAGCCCACAGGATGTTGCCCAATCTGGAAACTCCCTCACATCATGCTCAGAGCTCTGTTTCCTAGGTGATCCTAGATTCCATTAACTATCACAATTTCTCTACAGAATTCTTACAGATTCTCACCTAGGTCTGCAGATGCTAGACTCAAAGTTCTGTCTGGAGGGGTTTTAGAGAAGCATTACAATCACAGATTTTCTAGAGCTTGATTCTATTCCAAATGTACTATCATAAGACTCCACCTTCTGTACCTTTACTGAAAGTGGAGAACAGCTCTGCCAATTAACAGTCCTGCTGTGAAAGGAGCTTGGTCTCAGAGGAGCCGCTTATCTGAGCCCTAAGCATGAAGCTTGCTGCTAGTGGCCTGCATATTTCCATAGGTGAGAGAATGAAATGGTTTTTCTTTGTTAATCTGTCTGGTGATTTTCTCAACTCCACCTCCCCATCCAACTCCTTTTTGTTGTTGTTGTTTTGTTTTGTTTTGTTTTTTTCATCCAACTCTTTCTAAGGCTGAAAGATGAGAGGGAATACAGAGGAAGGGGGATGTAGTCCCTAGTCCAACAAACCCCAGTTTAAACATAGACTGAGACAAGACTGGCTGCCAGTGAAGGCTAGTGCTTCCTCATATGTCCTGAATCTGGATACAGTGTTGAAAGAGAATGAAACCTCAGGGTGTGACTGTGAGCAGTGTATTTGTGTGTCTGTGTTTCTGTCGATGGTGGGATGCAGGAAAAGAACATGTAAACATAAGATGTGCTTCACAGTAAAGTCACATGCCACCCAAGTGAAGGAGCAAACAGTATTTCTCCTGCTGATTGTAAGACATCACAGGTGGGCCAGTTGTTTGGTCTTGTAGCTCTTTCATCATCAACCCAATCTCCTGCTGCAGCTTAAGGGCACATTTGGCTTCTCCTGCAAGACATTTATATCCAATAATGTGCTGGTGACTGGCTGGGGGGGGGAGGTTTATGAAATCTTCATGTACAGCATCTGACAATTTCCATTGTGTGAACTTCCCCGTTGTGGCCAATTTAGGCTAGAGATTTTCCACCAAACAGATGGCAACAATACTGATTCTTTAACGGACTGCTCCCCTGAGCTGTGATAGTCAGCTGTAGTCCTTTATCTCTCTGGGTAAACAAAACCAAACAGCCCAAACTGAGTAAAATATAGAAATGCCTCTAGTGTATGTTGTAGAAAAATAAGATTTGTGCTATAAATGATGGTATGTTGTTGAATTTATAGTAATAGTTATTCAAAATCAAATCCTTTCTGAAAGAGTAAAACATTAACCTTCGAATCCTGCATATTTTACTGCTCTAGGAGGGGCACTGAATAAATAATTAAGGAAATACAAACAATTCTTAAAGGCACTAGAAGAGAAAGATGCCAGTCCTGGCTAAAGCTGCCTGTAACCCCACACTTGGAAGGCTGAGGCAGAAGAACTGCAAATACCAAGCAAGCCCACCTGGAATACAGTGTGCACAAACTCTGAGCAACATAGAAAGACTTGTCTCAAAAACAAGCAACAAAAAATCCAATGTTTTACATAGACTTTACAAAGGACTTTTATTCTGCTGTAAAGAATGAACTGATGATATTCACGGAGAAGTAGATAGAAATGGAGATTATTAGGCCAAGTTAAACACACCAGACTTAGAAAGAAGAAAAACTGCATGCTTTCTCTCACGTGCAAAATCTAGATGTAACTTTATATACATGACATATAGAAAGGCATGAAGATAAAAATGGAATCATAAGGAGAGAAAAGGTCTAAGAAGAGGCAGAGGAGAAACAAGATTGGTAATGAGGTATATATATGTCATGAAACAGAAGAGGGTGCTGTCTGGGAGGAAGATGGGGCCTGTGAGAGGGGGAGAGTGTGTAGGGGAGGATGAAGGGTAGGAATAAAAAATATGATATGTCTGAAAATGTCTAAGTGAAACTCAGTCTAGGTGAAACTTTGCATGCTAATCGAATTTCAAAAGTGGCAGAATGTCCCTAATCACTGTACATACACCTAAACTTACATTCTGCAAGTTGAGCACTTTTTCAGAGGCAACCTAGTTTGCTATTGTTATTTGGATGTCAGGCTTTCCCCAATTAAAGGGTAAGTCTCCCAAGGTTGAGATCCAGGTGTCAGGTTTTATCCCCATTTCTCATGGAGGCTTGCCCTCCAAGAATGTGAACCAAGCCAATGAAAAGCAGATGTTGAAATCCCCGAGGCTCAGACTCACTTGCTTTCCAGTTGGCAAGCCTGCACGCCCTCACTCTATCCACTTTCATGAGGATGAATGTCTAGTGAAAACACAGAGAGCATAGAATGCACAAGTTTCTGTCTAATCATTGAATTTAAGGGTCCCTGGAGTCATGGAGGAAGAAGGAAGAATGGCCTGGAACTCTGTAAGAAGCTGATCTCCTCAGGTGTGATACCTTTTAAGCAGCCCAAAGACAATGGCTGCAGAATAGGAGAAAGGCTGCCTGAGCTCAGGGAAGGGAGGAGTGCTATGGAAAGCTGAGGGACAGAGGCCAGCAGAGAGAGGAAATGGGAAATTCACAGAGGGCCAACAGCTGAATGCATTATTCAGGGCCTGTGTGAAGGAACAAGCTCAAGAACACAATCCTAGAACTCTATGGAAAAAGGACTTGACACTCATAGTATATCATGCTGACCAAGGAGAGGAAGATAACAGAGGTGTTGTTTTAATCCCATTGCATGAAAATTCACAGAGGACGTAATGGATTTTAAAACCAATGCACACTGAAAGGAGAGATATAAACAGTACCTGATCCTGTCCTCAGAGCAGAAGTGCACTTGGTGGCACAGTCATGGTGGAACTGTGATGTAAACAAAGAGCACAGAAGAGCATCTCTTAGTTACTCAAGATGTCCAGCAAGAGGGACCTTCTGAACTGAGTTTAAAACTCAGACCTGCAAAGCATATGTTGGGCAAGTCAGGTGGTAGACTAGCCTCCCTTACTATTAGCATATTTCACTAGGAAAAAATCAAGTTCCATCACTTGAGAGTTTTCTTGGGTCTCACTGTTTATAAACACACATTTGTTTGTCAGCATATACTCATATGGGGCTCCACAAGGCAATTCTAGCAGCACAACTAAGATGTCAACTGTAAAAAGTCTTTTTCTGTCCTGCCATACAGCTCCCAAATAATGACACAGAAACTTCTTACTAATTGTGAAAGTTTGACCTTTTAGGCTTGTTTTTAACTAGTTTTTATAGCTTAACCAATTTTCGTTTATCTGTGTGCTGCCACATGGCTCATGGATTTAATATCTCCTCCTACATGTCCTGTTTCCTCTGTATCTAGCTGGAGATCCTCCCTTTCTTCTTCCCTGAAGAAGCTGTTTTCTGTTGGCTCCCTAGGAATTTCCCATTTCCTCTCTCTGCTGGCCTCTGTCCCTCAGTTTTTCATAACACTCCTCTCCTCCCTGAGCTCATGCTGCCTTTCTCTTCTCTGTAGTCAGAAGTCCCACCTAACATCTTCCTGCCTAACTATTGGCCATTAAGCTCTTTATTAAACCAATCACAGTGACATATTATTACATAGTATAAAAATATTCTGTAACATTTCCCCTTTTTGTCTAAATAAAATGGAAAGTTTTAATTATAACGTAATAAAACTATAAAGAATAGGAACAATTATCAAGTAAGAATTACATTCACAATTTATATTTAGCAAATTTAGAAAAATATGCCATTATTTATTCTCTCTTAATGAGTACAACGTTTTATACCTAATTTATTTTCTATTGTGACTAAAGCAAACTGTAACTATAGTGATCTAATCTGCAATCTCATCAAAGACCCCAGAAGGATATACTATTACCTGAGTAAATAGGAAGTGGAGAGCAAGCAGCTCCCAAAATTATGGGAAATAACAGAATCTCCCAATGAAAGTCACCCAAGGTTTTTCTGTAAGTTTGGGGCATCTATCTTCAGCCTAGAGGACTAGTATATTTGATAGACTTTTCTGTGAAGCAGGAATTTTGATGGACTGTCAAACCTTATCTTGGTAAAGTTTGGCAGTTGTTTTGTTTTATGCTCTGCTTGTCCAAATTGGACTGTGTGCTATCAGCAGTCAAGACAAGGTCAGTCTCTTTGCCCAAATGGCTAGCTTTTGCCACAAAGAATGCAAACTCCATATGGAGGTGATTTGATACCCATAATCTTATCTGAAGTAAATTGGTGCTGATAGTTGATGCGGGATTCCTCACTGTATGTTGTGAATGTTTTATTACCATTGGTTAATAAGGAAACTGCTTTGGCCTATGGTAGGGCAGAATAAATTCAGGCAGGAAATCTGATCAGAGATATATAGAGAAGTAGGCAGATTTAATGAAATGCTATGCAACTGCCAAATGAGAAAGATGCCAGAATCTTGCCCAGTAAGTCACAGTTTTATGGCAATACACCGATTAGTAAAAAATGGGTCAAATTAAGATATAAGAGCTCGCTAGGAATATGCCTAAGCCAATGGCCAAGTAGTGTTGTAATTAATATAGTTTCTGTGGATTATTCAGGTCTGGGCAACCAGGAAATGAAGGCACAGTCACCACTTACAAAATGGCATCCAAGTGTTTGGGGCTAACTTGCATGGCTTGCCACCCACTTCAGTCCAGGTGCTTGTATGACCAATTAGGGTCAGGAGGTACTTAGCTGAAAGCACATCTGTGAGACTCAGCACTCTTTGCCTAGGTAAGTTGCAAGATCAGATCTATTAGGTGTGCACAGGCAAAAGAGCAAGGAGGATTCTTACTGCCATACTCAGAGGCATTTTCAGGCTTTACAGTGTGCTACATGCCAGATTTAGCTTTTATTTAGATGATGTTCTGCATGCTGCATCCCAGAATTGAGGTGGTAAGCACAGCTCCCACCCACTGGTCCCAGAGCTGGCAGTAAAGGTACCTCCACCATATTGAAATGCTGAGAGAGGCAGAGACAGCATCTAGGGCCACAGCAACCAAACCACTTACCATTTTAAAATGTTTCTTGTCAGTAAAGGATTTCAGATACATAACAGGACAGATTCAGACATAAAAGAGCTCTAAAGGAGACACAATGCATTTAAAAAATATATACATAGGCTTGGGAGAGAGGAGAAAAAAGTAGTTTTAAAATAGTTTTAAAAAATAAAACAGTCTTTAAAGAGATGGTAAAGTAAAAGTAATATAAAAGAGTACAGAGAGTCATAGATTAAAGGAGTAAGGAAAAATAGGCCACATAAAGATAGAAAATACATAGTCTAGATTATGTATACTATTGTGTTTTCTTTAAAATTTTTGACTGTTAATGAGCTAACTGCCAAGAGACATTAGATTGTGGAGGCTACTAAACTTAACCAACATATATATTTTAAAGGTATCTCGACTTCAAAATTCAAAATTCAAGTCTAAGGATATGCTACTTTGGAAAAGAAATTCTGCTTCTGTTTCAATAGATGAGAATCTGTGGATTCCTTCCAGACTAATGTGGTTTGATAGAGCAAGACCCTCTGAAAAGTCACCATGAACCCTAAAAATACTTTGTCTAACAAATAGCAGGAAGCAATTTAGAGAAACAATCCCCAAATTTCCAAAATGAGTGTTTATAGATGTTCATTTTCATTTGAAGGGGGTTAATTATAAGTTATTAATGGTCACCGTCAATCCCTTTCTTAGAAAAGAGGGGAGGAAGATATGATATAAAAATGAATATGTTACATTGGTATGGACTAATACAAACTTAAGGTCAGTTTTGTTATATGTATATTAATACTCCTGTTTAACATATTATGTTTATATAGCTCATTTAAAATTGTAAAGTATAGTTAAGAAACAGAGATTAATATGTAGTCACCTATAATAATCAAACTTTTAATTATTTTATTAGGCATTCTAGATATACAGAGATATTTTAGATAATCTTCAATACTTCAAAGACCTAAAGAATGTGGCATTTAAAATGTCTTACGAACTTAGACTTTTCTCAACAGTGAGACATATCTGCTTCTGGGAGCACCAATTACTTCAGAGAGGTTGATGGGAATTGAAGAAGCTCATTATGGAATTTGCATTTAATGTGACAAGTCTAGCCATTTGGGCAAGTAACTTCTCTTGCCTAGACTGCTTGATATAAACTGGACATGCAGGATCCACAAAAAAATGCTGAAATTGCCTAAAGAAGGTGAGACTTCAAGAGTCCTGATTCATAAAAGGTTCTGCCAGTTATTCTGTAGGACACAGAAGAAAGTAACTGACAAACTACCAATATAAGCAAACAGTCTCTCAAATTTCCTGCTTCATGGAAAAGTTCATACTATGGGCCTGTATGTTGAAAACGGATACCCTAACGTTACAGAAGAACATGGGGTGACTGTCCAGGCAGCAGGATGTCTCTGTCAATTCTAGAGGTTTGAAAGTTGCTTATAATGCACTTTCTCTTTACTTAGGTAATATTATCTCTTTCTGGGGTCTTTCATGGAGTTGAAGACAGATATGGTTTCCATTAATTATATTAAAAGATAAATTAGATATGAAACTTTAAACTCACAAAGATAAGATAGATGATAGAATATTTTCTTTAATTTTGGCCTAATACAAATAGACTAAATATTTTAAATAATTTTTTGTTGATAATTGTTTTGTTATGTGTAATGTTACTATGTTAAAGTTAAAACCTTTCTTTCTATTTAGACAGAAAAGGGGAGATGATGTGGGATTTTCCTCTGTATGCTGTGAATATTTTTATATTTTATGGTTGTGAGCCTAGCCTTTAACGGCTGAGCTATCCCTCCAGGCCTGTGAATATTTTATTACCATTTGCTAATAAAGAAGTTGCTTTGGTCTATGGCATGACAGAATAAGCCAGGTGGGAAATTCTAAGAGGAATTTATATATAGATACACATATGTGTATATAGGCACAGTCAAGGATATACCATGTAGCTGAGAAAGATGCCAGAACCTTGCCCTATAAGCCACAGCCTCATGATGATACACTAATTAATAGAAATGGGTTGATTAAGATATAAGAACTAAGAAGAAATATGCATAAGCCATTGGCCAAGTGGTCTTCTAATTAATATAGTTTCTGTGTGATTTTTTTGGATCTGGGTGGCCTGGAAGTGAAGGCACGGTCTCCAGTTACAGTCAGGGGCAGATGTGTTTTACTGTCAATGAAAGCCTTACCTTATTAAACATTATGTCATATTTAAATACCATATTCTGTAAGTCTCTGAAGTGTTTGAAGATCTATCTAAAATATATCTGTGCATGACCTTGAAAACATACCTAATGTAGCTATAGGTTTGATTGTTATAGATGACTATTAACCTGTATTTTTTTTATTATCCTAAGTAGCTTTTAAGGACTAAACTTTTGTTATATTTTAAAGTGAGCTGTCGAGGTGCAATACTTTAAATAAGAATAGAAACATATATACAGTATAACAAAAATATTTTTAAAGTTATATCATTATACATAAATTCATACCAATGTTAAATATTAGTGGTTATTCAAAAGTAGACTCAACAATCCAACATTTTATCCTATCATTTCTATACGGTATCTACCATTTTTCCCTTCAGAAAAAGATCCCTGAATCTAGTCCCCTTATCCAGCTTTTTTTCCTGACCATGACCAATAACAACTTATAACTAATCCTCAAAAATGATAACAAACATCTATAATCCACTGAATGATCAAAACCACCCACACCACTTCTTGGGAATGTGGACATCATGTTCTCTGGACTGTTTTCTGTTGTCTATGGATGATGGCATCTTTAGGAGACCCTGAGAAAACTGGGTTAATGATCAAGACCTGGGAGAGCTAGCTGTATCATTTTTTGTCCAGTATCTGTGTAATGAGAAAGTGTGGGGTTTATCTGAAGTCCTTGTGAGAGTAATCTGTGAGGCTGGACCATCATAACTAGCCACCTTGAAGTTGTTCTTGGTGTAGAAACTTGAGAAAACTGAGAGGCAGTGTCAACTGGATCACCTGATTTCTTTGGAATCTGGTCCCATTGCTCTGAAAACATATAAACTTTCGAAGGTAACATATACCTACATTAACACAAGTATGGACTGTGTGTTGTACATAAGCCAGTCAAAGATGATTTTTTTTTGTTTTATGTTTGAGCAGGTAAAATATATGTCACCTGTCTTGTAATTTTTCTATGTCTATTTCTTGTGCCTGCAGTCAGGATTTTCATGGGGTTGCTCCAATCAAACCAGAACTCTATCAAACTTGAAGAAATACACAACCTTTCACTTTCTGTGGGAACATAAGCATAACTTCTTCCCCAAAGCAATATATTTTCTGACTTCTATTTTAAAGTTAAGGTATTCCTAAGGCATCTAGACTGGTAATATAATTTAATATAGCAGTCTCTTTTACAATCCCATGTCTCTCAGCAGTTATTGGTCTCTCATCAGGAATCAAAAAATTTAAAGTTAACAAGATACATATTATATCCAGACTCCCTATATATTTCCCATTTTTATGTGATTTATCCATTATACTATTTTATTTTTTAAATGATGCCATTTTATTAGTTATAAACTATTTTTCTTTCTTTCTTTCTTTCTTTTTTTTTTTTTTTTTTTTTTGGTTTTTCGAGACCGGGTTTCTCTGCAGCTTTGGAGCCTGTCCTGGAACTAGCTCTTGTAGTCCAGGCTGGCCTTGAACTCACAGAGATACACCTGTCTCTGCCTCCCGAGTGCTGGGATTAAAAGTGTGCGCCACCACCACCCAGCATTATAAACTATTTTTCTATTACTGTCCATACTCTTTTTTTCTTTTTCTTTTTTCTTTTTTCTTTTTAATCTAAACCTCTTTCTCTTTTTTTTCTAAACACATTTTTAAGCATACTATAGCTGTGCAGAGGTTTTTTTTCAGTCTGAATAGGTTTACTAAGTGTCTTCAACTGCACTTACAGTGTTCTCTGACACACATGAGCCAAACTTTTAACTGCTAAGAAGCAGCCAGGCCCACCCCTGCTAGCACATGGCCTGATGGCTGCCTCTGACCTGAACAGAGCCTCATATCTGTGGGCTTGGCCTGGAGTTGGTCTATCTGCTCCAGCTCCAGCAGGCACTTCTATCAAGTCTCCTGCCACAAAGTACCATGCTGCCCTTCACTCATAAACCCATTTATGTGCTCAGTATCATGACCTCTTAAAAGAGCCGTACCTCTATGTAGAGCCTACCTAAGACAGCTTTTTCAGGCCCTATGTGGAAATACATGCCCCCACATTGGATGCTGTTTGTAACCAGTCTTTTCTTGTCCCATCTGCCAACTCCCAAATAACAACACAGAGATATCTCATTAACTATGAATGGTTGGCCTTAGCTTAGACTTATTTCTAACTAGTTTTTATAACTTAAATTGGTCTGTATCTTTTAATCTACATTCTTTTACAAGCTCAGCTACCTTTACTCTGTACTGCTTATCCTGCTTCTTTGTGCCTGTCAACTCTTCCTTTCTCTTCCCCAAGATCTCTCAGTCTCCAAAATTCCCATCTAACTTCTTTCTGCCTAACTATTGATCATTCATTTATCAAACTAACCATGGTGACACATCTTTACACAGTGTAGAGGAATATTCTGAAATGGTCATCTAAACAGAAGGACAAGTCTAGGTTGAAAGAGGGGAGGTCTGGGGTGTCCAGAGGAGGCTGAGCTCTATGTGAAGGGATGAGGGCAACAAACAAGACAGACAGTCAGTGTTAGCCCAAGGAGGAGTGGGGTTCAAGAGATAAATCAAGGTGGACAGTCCTTCAGGCAGAGTTTATTAGAGAGCCAGAGAGAGTTGCAGGCTCTATTATGCCAATAAGCAGCACCAGGGGAGTCTGAAGGAGAACTTCAGCCCACCCAAGGAGAGCACAGCCTGGGGAGTACAGAGCCTGTTCTTTCAAGTTCCATTGTGAGAGAGTAGGGAGTAGGGGAGCTGCTGTGCCAGGAAGAAATGGGCTTAAGGTTGCTGACAGCAGATAACAGCCTTGCAGACATTATGTTTCCTTGTACCTCTGCTGATGCAGGTATTTAAAGGTCCCAAAAAATTTCTGGTTAAGCAACCTCTGGGGAAACAATGGCCCTTTTAGTAGTGTAGACCTTCTCTGTTTACGACTGTGCTGGCTAGTTTTATGTCAACTTGACATAAACTAGAGTTATTTTAGAAAATGGAATCTCATCTCAGTTGAGAAAATGCCCCCACTAGATTGGCCTGTAAACAAATCTGTGGAACAGCTTTTTGATTGAAAATAGATGTGGAAGGGCCCATCCCACTGTGAGCAGTGTCTCCCCTGAGCTGGTGGTACTGGGTGCTGTAAAAATGAAAGCCGAGGAAGTCCTAAGAAGTAAATTAGCAAACAGCACTGTTCCATGATGTCTACAACAGCTCCTGCTTCCTGGCTCCTTCCTTGATTGCTTTAGATGATGAACTGTTATATGGAAATGTGAGGAAAATAAACTCTTTCCTCCCCAAGTTGCTTTTTGGTTATGGTGTTTTAGCATAACAAGAGAAACCACAACTAAGACAAGGGCTTTGTAATTTGAAGAACCTGTCTCTATGAGAAGGGGAGGGACAGCTGCTTGCCTAAAAGATTTAGAAGTGATAGCAAGGCAGAGGTGGCATAAGCCTTTAACCCAGCACTTACTCAAGAGACAGAAGCAGGTAGACTTCTGTGAGCTCAAGAGCAGCCTGGTCTATAAAGCAAGTTCCAGGATAGCCAGAGTTACAAAGAGAAATCAGGTCTCAAAAATAAAATGAAACAAACGAAAACCCCAACAAACAACAAACCAAAACCAAAGCAAGCAAACAAGCAAACAAATAAAAAAGATCTGTCAGTGAGCACTCAGGAAGAGACAATACAGGGCAGCTCTGAGTTGAGATAGCCCACTGTTGCAATCACTATGATCTTACTCTTTTTATTCTTTGCTTTTCAATTATCCAGCCCTGTCTTCTCCACTTGTCTTTTACAGCTAGGAAGCTCTATAGCCATTGCTTGATTTCAAATTATAATGTTCTTCCAACAGAACAGATTCTTCAAGTTATGCTAATAAACTGGTTGTACAATGAAAAGGGAACTAAAGATACTGTTTCCTACCTTCAAATCTCTACCATGTTTTTGAGAAAATGCCTTTCTTATCCTGTTACTTTCTTTTTATTCTGGATGACAAATAGATACAAGAAAAAGTAGAAATTATTTCAAACTCAACAAAATAACACACTGATAAATATATACAAATGATGTGGGAGTGTTCTCCTGTATTTTGTATTACTCTCATTGGTTGAATAAAGAAGCTGCCTGGCTTGTAAGATAGGTCAGCCCTTAGGTGGCGGAGTAGACAGAACGGAAGTTCTGAGAAGAAAGGAAGTGGGTCAGTCGCCATGAGGCTCCCACCGCAGATGGATACAGGTTAGACTTTTCCAGTAAGTCACCACCTCCTGGTGACATACAGACTTTTATAATGGGTTAGTTTATGATGTGAGGGCTAGCCAAGAAAAGGCTGGTGATGATGGGCCAGGAAGAGTTTAAATGAATATAATCGTCATGAGGTTATTTCGGGCATAAGCAAACAACCAGCGGCTGAGCAGGCTGGCGGCTGGGGGCTGAAAGCTGGGTGCCGGGAATACAACCCACACCTCTCCTCCCCTTATACAACATACAATTTATCTTTTTTCCCATTGTAAAAATTTCTGAATAACACCATTACTTCAGTTGTGAGTGTGGAAGGTCCTCATTGGATTATTTTAAAATAATATTGCAAAATAATATTTTAATATACAAAGATATTTTAATCAACAGAATCCTCAATGCTAAGGATGACTGTTTATGGTGCTATGGAAGAGACATTCTACCATCACTCCTCAGTATGCATGGAAAGGGAGTCTCTTTGAGAGGAGACTCCCATTGGCTCCCAGAGTGAGGAGAAACTCGAGGAGGACCTGGCTGATGTGGATTCAAATGCCAGGCTCTGTTCAAAAAGTCTTCACATTTCCTGACCCAGGAAAGATAGGACGAGATGTTACTGGTAAGTTCACTGGGTATAAATCACTGAGTGGATGGAAGTATGTAGCTAAACCATAAACTATTGAGTTCCATATACAATTAGGTCACATTTAGAAATATTCCTGTTTAAATTTAAGGTATTTTACTGATGACTTCAAATCACAGTAAGTAAAAGCATTTAGTCAGACTGACTACCTAACTCCGACCCAAGCTTCTCAAAGCTAATGTGCACTGGTGACTAGAGTACCAGAGAGCCCAGGTTCTATTATCTGACCATTTTCCTTTTTTCTTTTTCTCTTTTCTTGAATTTTACTAACTGTTCAATTTACAGTTTCTAACATCCAAACCCTAGTTCTCTTCTAAGTTCCTTCCTCTTTACAGAACCTCAAAGAGAAGCTTCCCTGCATTTTCTAGTTTCTCAGTTCATCCTCATCTATTGGGCATGCCTGTAAATCCATTCAACAGGTGTCCATATCCTTCCTGTAGTCACTCACTAACCAGCTCATCACCTGAAGCTCAGTATGCCTCTGTGAGCTAGTACCATTTCATAGCAGAGATGAGCACTTTCCACACTGTATACCAAGAGCGCAGATGTCAGTATTTAGTTCTTCCTGTCTACCCATTGTCTCAAGTAGCATACCCACTTATAAGCATTCTCAAGTTGGGTATTTCATTTCCTTAAC
This sequence comes from Dicrostonyx torquatus, assembly GCA_028555095.1. Taxonomy (NCBI): domain Eukaryota; kingdom Metazoa; phylum Chordata; class Mammalia; order Rodentia; family Cricetidae; genus Dicrostonyx; species Dicrostonyx torquatus. The sequence goes on from JAQHUG010000113.1 coordinate 275,633, forward strand.
TGACCTTTAATATTTTCAAAGTATCTTCTTTAAAATACTGATTTTATATATCACCATATATTTATACATATAAATTGTTCTTCAGTAGCTATTCTATTTGATCTGAATAGGAACAACCACAGTTTAAACTGTTTCTGTGAAGTCTAGAAAACATTTCGGAATACTGGGACTGTAACTCCAGCTCTTATAGCCACATAAAATCATGGAACTCACCAGAACTTCCTTCCCAGGGAGTGCATCTCCTCCATGGCATCTTTTCTAACATCGTTCTCTCTATGCCTTTGAAAGAAAGAAGACTGATTTTGTTCTAGACAACTTACATTGACAAATAGTAGTCATACTTTAGTCTATACACATATTCCTTACCCTTTTATAGTGTGTATGTTTGTGTGTCTGTGTGTTTGCGAGTGTGTGATGTGTATGAATAGGAAAAAGGAGGAGATATTTTACAATACCTACTATATTATCTATTCAGTGTTTTTTTATACAATATCTGTTTGATAAATTTAACTAAAATTAACAGATGCTTTTCAAGCATCAATAGCAGTCACATTTTGGAGAACAATGCAGAAGTCCCCAACTCCATCTCCAGAGTGTTATAGCACCTAGCAAAAACATTGCGAAGAAAGTGTTCAAAAGTCTGTGGGTTTTCTGTTTGAAGTTGTTGCTTTGTCTCTATAATGCTTAGAAAATTATACAATAATTCAAAGGAACTTTCTATACTGGGTACTGTCATTGACCACTTATCCTCTCAGCATGTTCTCTCTCAGTACTTTCTGTGACAATGTCCTGTAGTTCTCTGCCTCAGGTTCATTGGCTCTGGAACCTACTAAGGCTTGGGATATACAGAGAACAGAACATGGCAGTCATGCTTCCAAGGAGCATTCTTACCAGTGAGATTCAGGACCCAAGGTGTAATTATACCCCACTATTTTAGCTGCCCTGAAGAGCAAGGCAGAGGGGAGGTTCCAGGGAGCATCCTGAGAAACCAATGGCAAAAGAAGACTGAAACTCCCTTCTCTGGTTATTGGCTACAAGTAACAAAGCAGAGCAAGTGTAGAAGTGTGTGATATGTAAATGAGCCACAGAAAGGTGGCTCCTCCCAGCTTGGAGGCTTGACCCTCTCCAGTTCTGGCTTACATCCAATCCTGGAAGTATGCCTTTCCTTTTAGAAACTACCTCACTTTCTGTTACTGTTGCTTTGGTTTTATTTAAACCTTTGTTTCAAGACATCAGAACCTGGGCATCTCAGCACGTGTGCCCTAAACTCAGGCCCATGGTCACAACAGGAGAAACAACTGCTCCATGAGTCTTGCAGGCCCCACCTTTTCCTACGCCACTTGTCTGAAGCAGGAATCCACACAGGAGATTTCTTCCTCTTTGCTCTCCGAACTCTCTTTTCTTACATCTGGAAGAACACTTCCCACAGAGTCTACCAGCATCCAAAATTCCTGTGTGTTCTTCTGGATCTGCACCTCATACCGAGGGATTTTGTGCAGCTGGGAATCACAATGATGGGCTGCTTGTCATTCTGTGCTGTCATGGCCCAGACTTCATTTGATACCTGCAGTGTAATTCTTCTAAAGAAATATTGAAATGGCAGAACACATCAATTCAAATCCCAGTTCTCCTTTATACTGAGGTGACTGCCTGAAACTCATGACTTAGCTTCCTCTTAAGTCTAAGAAGAGTGATGTGGTCTCTGGCTCATGGGAATGTGGGAGGATTCGCTACACATACAAGTGAGGCATCTTCTTTTTTTAATATATGATTAATTTTGTTTCATAATTTTGTTCATGTTTTCTCCTCCCCAAATTTTTCCTGGATTCTCTCCATTTCCCTGCCAATGCAACTATTTATTCTTTACCTTAAAAAAAACCTCACAAAACAGAAATAAAACAAACAAAAGGCCAATATGATAAGGTGGTAAAAGGGGTAAAAATAAAAATAGTTTGCATTAAAAAGGAATTAGTTTTCAATTGATGATATCCTTTTATATTTTTAAACTACCACCATTGTTAGGTAAGAAATTTAGAGTGTAAAATTTAGAAGTAATTGGATGAAATATTTTGTGTGATACCAGGCACAATGATAATGAGCAATAAATATCATCTGTTAACTTTAATATCTACATATTTGATGCATCCCAGAGGTTTTTATCTTACATATATAGAACACTTTAGAATATACAACATACATTTTTTGGAGGTCTGGATTGACATCAGGGGCTGAACTACCCCAAAGCTTGTCTTCCCATGAAGGACTGGTGCCACACTGTGGGCTCCACACCACAGTCCTAGGCAGTTGCTCAAAGGTCTGCAGTGGATTACTGTGGAGATTTCCAAATTAGTAGAATAATTTTGTGAGCAAGCTGTATATACTAAATATTCAGAAAATCAATTACTCATAGGTACTTTCAAGACTCAAAGTATTTTATATTATTGTGGAGATTATAAAATATACTTAAGGAAATATTAGAGATTGTTTACTGAAGATAAATGTTTTCCACAGAGACATAAATTGGCCAGAAGTTTTTCATGGAAAATGAGATTCCATTTCTTTTTCACTCAGTAGTATGAACTTTTGGTTCCTTTTTTTGGTTATTATTTCTGGGTGGGTACAAAGCTCATGATTTATGTGAGAAGCTATTGAAATTTCACAGAAGAAATTGTTGGAAAATATTCCAGTCCCCAAAGTTGTTGTAACAACATTCCTTAAAAAGGATTTCAGTGAAGTGTGGAGATTTTCTTGTTCCCACTAGATAACTTAACGAAATCACTATCAGCTACAGGGAAATTATAGACACTAAGATCTCCTGGGTCCTCTATGTTTAGGTCAGCCAACATGTGCCAATTTATTTTTTGTACATCTAGTCTTTCCTCAATTTCTAGTTCATGTTATTCAGACACTCCCTTTCTTCTCTAACCTCATGTTGATGTTGCAGAGTCTCCTGAACACTGCTGCTTCTAGTGCACCATGGGAGTCCGGGTATCTCCACCTCTTCTGCCTTCCCAGCATAGGATAAAAGCAACCAAGAGCTTCAGTAGAAAATCAGAGAAAAGGAAGGACTGGGGAGATGGGTGTGGCAGTAAAGTACTTGCTACACAAGCATGAAGACCTGACTCATTCTCTAGAATACACCCCAAAAGCCAGGCATGGTGGAGATCGCAGTGCTGGAGAATGGAGACAGATAGATTCTTGGGGCCCTTTGGCCATCCAGTTTGGTCTATTTGTGACTTGGAGGCCAATGAGAGAGCTCATTTAAAAGAACAAGGTGTCTACGACTTGAGGAGCAACAATCAAGTTTGACTTCTAGCTTTCATGCACCACTCACACTTGTGCACCTGCACACACACACACACACACACACACACACACACACACACACATGTATGGGTATGTGCCCCAGCACACCTATGTGACCCATATCCTCACACACTGGTATACAAAACACAAAGAATTACAGAAAATGCAGAGGATGATTTTTTGCTGAAGGAGGGCCTGACATAGAGGAAGACAAGGAAGAAACAAAGACAATAGGAAATTATCTTGGGAAACAACAGAAAAGAGCATTCCTCAAGGACAGCATGAAGAAGGGATGCTAGCAGAGATCACAAACTGGGAAGAGGAACTGTGTGATCAAAGGAAGGCCTGGAGGCAGTCTTCCAGAAGCAGGGACCAACAGGAACTCAGGAAAGACAAATGGATGGTAATGGAGATTGTGGTGCAGTGTGATTTGTTTGCATTTGTTCAAGATGTCCCCAGCTCTCTGCTCACCCATCATCTACCTTGGATTCTCACTAGCAAGGTGACTGCAGAAAACTTCTTCTCAAGGATGAGGCTGGTAATGTGGACATGAAACTGGGATGAACATTTTGTCTAGATTTTCAGCCATGTCTTTATATCTATACTATATCTCTATCTATCTATCTATCTATCTATCTATCTATCTATCTATCTATCTATCTATCTACATACATACATACCTACACACACACACACATATATATATACATATATATACATATATATATGTGTGTGTGTATATATATATATATATATATGTATATATATATATATATATATAGAGAGAGAGAGAGAGAGAGAAAGCGAGCAAATTTCTGAACACTGACATGGTTAGTACACTGCAATTCTTTTTCTTTCCACCCATGACATTACAAATAGACAAAACACACACACACACACACACCACACACACAGGCATGCATGTGTGCACACACACTACACACACACATCACTTTGAGTATTTCTTCCAACAGTGCATGCATGGTAAGCAATGTTCTTGAGAGGGTAAAGGAGGAAGAAATCTCAAAGTCAATAAGAGTTTCTATTTCAGGGAAGAGTGTCAGACCACTCAGCATGATGTGTGGAACAGTGCCAAACCTAGCAGTCCAGCGTAGTTTTTCCATGGCTACACTGGAAGAGCAGGGACGATTTTCCCATCATCGGAGAACCTCAAGGCCACCAAAGAACCTAGCTCTACTGCCAACTATGTTTTTTAGAATGTCCTTTAGGAGCTAGTAGCTCACACCTCCAACCCAGCACTCAAAAGCCAAGACAGGAAGATTGCTAACCTGGGCTACATAGTGAGTCTCAGACTAACCTGAGCTAAAGTGTGAAATCTTCTCCCAAAAGATCCCCACCTCCAAATATTAAGTAAAATATCTTATTGTTAGCAAATATGGCACTGTGGAAATTTATTTGGGAAAGGGCACAGGTACAGTACCGGAAAGGGCTCCTCTATAGATGCAGACAAGCCAGACAGGTCGGCGGTCCACGCAGAGAGAGAGCTCTCTGCCTGGGTTCCCAATATTTATACACCTCCTGGGACTCGGTGACC
>JAQHUG010000113.1:281562-294286 GCA_028555095.1 Dicrostonyx torquatus
CACAGTTGGTGTGTGTGTGTGTGTGTGTGTGTGTGTGTAGGAACATTTATGTATAGACATATGTGGGGACCAGAGGTCACCTTGGGGGTTGTTCCTCAAGCATTGTCTACTTTTTCTATGTGAGATGAAGTCTCTTCATTGGCCTATAACCCACTAAGTTGGCTAGGCAGGCTGGCTATTGAGCCTCATGGGTCTACCAGTCTCTGGCTCCCCAGGCTTTCTTTCTTTCTTTCTTTCTTTCTTTCTTTCTTTTTCCTTCCTTTCTTTCTTTTTTTCTTTTATTTCTAAACATGGGTTCTAGAGATTGCACTCAAGTACTATGGTAACTAAATATCTCCACAGACCCCAGTCCAAAATTTAAAATAATAATAATAATCTGCTATAGGTTTCAGTCATTTTCATAGGCACCCAGGGGACCATAGCAGGACTCTATTGAAAGGTGTCATCCCCATTAAGGGAGGCAGCAAGCTGAAGTCCTGGCAAGAGATAAGCAGGAAAGAGTGGACTAGAGAGCCAGAGCTACAGTTATGATATCACCAGAGCCTTTGCTTCCCAGGTTGAGGGGGTGAATTTCTCCAGGGACCCCACTCCCCTTTAGAAACACACTATTGGGAAAGAAAGAGATGATTCACAAGCGTGTGCACTACTTTGGAGAGCTCAGCCTGCATTAGTATGAGCTTGATCTGTCCAGTGGGTGAATCTTTAATGTTTGATGAAATCTTTTGAGTAGCAGGGGTGGCCAGGGACCTAAGAAAACACAGCTCAGATGGGCACTGGCACCCTCTCTTAAGAGCTTCCTTTGTCCACTCCAAGGAAACTGCTTGATTTGTTCTAACAAGTATTGCAGGCTCTCAGACCAACCCAATACCAATGTATTTAAGTGTCAGTTTTCAATGTCTTGGAAAGCCATGCAGAACAGGATGAGTCTTTTTACCATTCTTTCTGCTATACACTTGGGGTTTTCCCATGAGCTCTATCCTAGCCATATGATCTTCACTATTTCCTAAACAGACATTTTATTCTACAATGAGCTTAATTAATAAAAATGGTTTGAAATTTGTTCCTTTGCTATCAGTGCTGATATGAATTCCCCAGTTATGGTGAAATCACTGTTGAGTTGGTCATGTTTTTATTTGCTTTTTTTAAAAAAAATAAAGCAGAGTTTTACATATTTGAGACAGATATTCACATATCACAAACTAGTCTTGAATTCTTTATGTAGCCCAAGAAGACCTTGGCTATCTGTTTCTCCTGCCTGTACTTCCTCAGTGTTGGGATTACAAACATGCATCACAACCCTAGCTTGTATGGCACTGGGATGTGACTTGGAGCTTAGTCCACGAGAGCTAAGCACTCTATAAAATAAACTATATCCCCACACCTGAGCTGGTGACTTTTGTAAGATATTTCATTAATTCCCTTAACTAAAGAATGTACCTGGCATGACAATAGAAGTGAAATAAATGTTTAATTGATGAATGAAGAAGTCTTTTGAGACTTGTAAATGCTAATAGGGCATGATGGCACACACCTGTTATTGTCCCAACACTCTGGAGGCTGAGACCACAGTTTGAGGACAGCCTGAGATACAAAGCTTTTGAAATTCTGACCTGTCTCAAAAACAAAAACAAACAAACAAAAAAACCTCAAGCAAACAAGTAAATAAAAAAAGGGGGGAATAGAAATCATTAAAATATATTGGGGAGGGCATTATAACATGTGTAGTATGCAGGAGGCACAAATATCTTCAAATTTAACATCTCTGTTTATGAGGAAGAATATTGGGATCTATTGTATCTACTACACAGGATTGGGCCAAAAGCTAAAATCTAAAACTAAAAGGAGTTTATCTAAGAAGGAAATGGAGCTGGAGGGATGGCCCAGCAGTTACAAGCACTTTTAGTCCCAGCACTCACATGGTAGATCATAAATCTGTAGCTGTTAATTTCAGGGTATCCGACAGCCTTTTCTCTTTTTCATGAGCATCAGGCACACATGTGGTACCATACCTACACACATGAAAGTAAAACACACAATCCCAAAAAGTTGTTGAAAGGAGAGAGGGCCTGCTTTTCGTCCCGTCTGTCTGGCTAGCTTAACCCCCGAAATAATCATACAGTAACTGTATTCATTTAAACACTGCCTGGCCCATTAGTTCCAGCCTCTTATTGGCTAAATCTCACATCTTGATTCAACCCATTTCTAATAATCTGTGTTCACCATGAGGTCATGGATTACCGAGAAAGATTCAGCATGTCTGACCTGGCAGCTCCATGGTAGCTCTCTCTGTGTCTTTCTTCCCAGCATTCAGTTCTGTCTACTCTGCCTACCTAAGTGCTGCCCTATCAAAAGGCCAAGGCAGTTTCTTTATTCAGTCAATGAAAGCAACACATAGACAGAAGAACCTCCTATACCATAAAGTAAAAATAAAATTTAAAAAGAAAAGCATCTTGGACATCTTTCTGTTAAGCAATTACCCAACCATACTTTGACTCACATTCCTGCCTTCCAAAAGTCATCTTGGAGGTATCAGAATTGACATTTATTCTGGCTCTCTTTCTCTCAAATAATCCTGTGCTAAAGAAGTTTAACTGTGGGCTGGGGATGTGGTTCAGTTGGTAGAGTGCTTTTCTGGTACACACAAGGCCCTGGGTTCCATCTCCAGAGTAATATAAAATGGATATATATATATATATATTCCCAGAACTCAGAAAGTGGAGGCAGGAGAATAAGAAGTTTAAGATCATCCTTACTACATAGTGAGCTTGAGGCCAGCCTGGGCAATGCATCTGGAGATGGGGGGGGGGAGTTTTAATGTAGTCTCTGTCTTTGTCTATACATATGTAAGTTTATTTGAGAGGGGCAGGTCTACAGCTCCTCTGCCTGATCACTTGGAAAACGAATTCTCCACATAAATAAATTCACAAAGTGAGTAACAGACCTAACATGTGTTGTCTGTGGAAAACTTGTAGGAAATGTAAAAATGAGACAGAGAAAGAACTTTGGAATGGGCTGTCAGTCAACATAAATGGCCCTTTACAATTACACAAACAAAACAGACTGCGCCACAGGAGATTTTAGTAAGAAGATCTAAATATCTATACAGCAGAGCATAAGAAATGAAACGTTCTTTATTCCTCCTCCTATGGATGGCTCTGGGGATGGAATCCAGGGCCTCGTGCATGCTAAACAAGTGCTTTACCACTGAGCTACATACTCAGGGTTGACATTTTGTTTCTTACATGAGCACTTTATTTAATGATTTGCCAACTGCCAAATGTTATAAGCTTGGGCACCTACTGATACTTCCAGACTCTTCTGCATCTTGACAATGAATTGTGGATAACTAAAGGAAATAGCTTGTTAACAGAGACACACAGACAAACATAGAATTGCACCAGACCAGGATGATGGTCCAACTCCAAGACAGAAAGTTGATGGGTCCTTCAAGACTCTTGAGGAAGTCATTTACAAGCTCTGTCAGAATTCAGGAAGTGCCCAGTCTTCCTCTTCCCTCCTTTTCAGTCAGTCCCTAACATCCTCTCTCTCGCCCTAGCCCCAGCTTTCTTACCTAACGAGTATATGTCAAAGATGGATGCTGCCCTAACAAAGTCTCAGACACTGATCTTTGCCCTTGAGAAAAGGAACATTCAAGGAGTGAAATATGGCAATCAGGAATTAAACAAGAGTTTCCTTTCAGAGATCTACATCAGGACCAAGATAGCAGAGTCTCTTGAGCAGGCTGAGGATGAGGAGGAAAAAGAAAAGGAAGGGTTCACAGCCTCACTGTGGGGTAAGGGAGGGAGGGTCCTTTCAAGTGGGAACTCAGCAGGGTGAACTGGGGCTCAGAAATAAACTCAGACCCCAGATGTCTTAGTTGGGGTTTCTATTGCTGCAACAAAACACCATGACCAAAAAGCAAGTTGTGGAGGAAAGGGTTTATTTGGTTAACACTTTCACGGTTCTGTTCAACACTAAAGCAAGTCAGTACAGGAACTGAAATAGGCCAGGGTCTTGGGGACAGGAACTGATGCAGAGGCCATGAAAGAGTGCTGCTGACTGACTTGCTTCACATGACTTGCTCAGTCTGCTTTCTTATAAAACCCAGAACCTGAAGCCCAGGGATGACACCACCCACAATGAGCTGGGCCCTTCTCCATTGATCACTATTTGAGAAAATGCACTTACTGCTGGATCTCATGGAGTATTTGCTCAACTGTAGCTCCTTTCTCTCTGATGATTCTGACTTGTGCCAAGTTGACACACAAAGTTAATCAGTCCACCGGGTGTCTGTAGGCCAAAGAAGCATTTAGCAACTTCCGGTCCCTGTAGATCAAGGCCAAACAGGATGAACTGGGCTCAGGCCCAACTCCAAGCAGGTGACAAGAAAAGCACCCACTCTCACTCCCAGACTTCTGGAAAGCTGCCACCTGAATGCTCCAGTCTTATTTCAAGTAGACAAACATTCCTGGTGTCCAAGGTCATGACCTTCAGGAGGCAGCAATTTGTTAGTATTTACTGGAGATAGGGAGAAAGACTCAAATGGCTGTAATTAGAATAAAACTTGAGGAAGGTTTTTATTTATTCATCCAAAAGAGTGACTTTTCCTTCAGTGAGGTCCAGGGGCATGAGTCCCTCTGTGGTCTGTTTTTGCCTGGTGATGACCTCAGGGACTGTTTAAGGAAAGAAACAGATTTAATCCAAGCTTGAGGATGAGTGCTATTTCAGATGCTTAAAATTCTTAAGTGCTTCCCCCACCCAACCCCACCCCATCAAAGGAAACAATGGGTTTAAATGTTTATTTTTAAATCTTCTGATGTCTGTCATGTATGGAATTGAACTGACCCCCCAGGTGTCTATTGCCCTGCTGGAGAAGAAACTTTCCCAAAGATGGAGCAGGCCCTTCCTTGAGCTGGGTAAGTGTGAGGTGGCTAACAGGTCCTTCCCCACCCCCACCCCCATGACCTCAGATGAAAGTCAGCTTCCTGGGTGCTGCTAAAATTAATAGAAGGATTTTCAGCCAAGAGTCATTTGCACTGACTCAACATGAAAATCTTTCCCGACTTCTTATTCTAAGCTAATTCTAAGGTTAGGAGGTTTTCCAGTGCTTTCTACTGACTCAGTGTGCAGAATAACTCAGGGTTCCTATTCACCATGTGGATATCAGATCTCAGAACTGTCCAAGGCACTGTGAGCTTTGGGATGCTTAGAAACTTGGTCTTTGTTTTTGTTTCTGAGACACTGGGCAGGGTGTAAAGTATCCCAGACTTAACTCTACATAGCTGAGGATGATCTTGAACGTTTGATTCCACTGCCTCTGTCTCTTTAGTGCTAGGATTTGAGATGTTCACTGTGCCATAGCAGGTTTATGCAGATCTGGGGATGGAACTCAGGACTTCATGAATGAGTCAGTAGAGGGCTTGAGAGGGCTACTTTTTCAAACTTTCCACAGTTTCTCTTGCTTTACAGTCTGCGCACATGTAGAAACAGAGATAAATTTTGCTTTTGTTTTCCCCCAGAAATCTTGCTAAAATCAATAATTTGTCCTTCAATTTAGTAATGAACTATAACGCTCCTTTTTATTTTTTGATTTTTGAGTTTTGAGACAGTGTCTCTCTTATAGCTCTGGTTGTCCTGGTAGTCATTAAGAAGACCAGGCCTTGAACTCACAGAGATCCACCTGCCTCTCTTTCCTAAGTGTGGGGTTTAAAGGTGTGAGTCACCATGCCAGACTTTCTAATTTCTTAACACTGTTAATAATTGTTCCTGAGAGTCTCTTACTCATTTAATTCTTTTTATTGTTATTTCTTTTTATTGTGGGCTACAGCATCAAGTGTAATTTGTAATTGAATGTTAATAGACTTGGGAGTCTCAGGCATTTTATATTAACTCTACCTACCAAAAGAGCTTTCTTTACCCACTCATTTCAGGTAGGTGAGATACCAGCTGCAAGCTTTTTTTTTTAAATGTGTTTTATAGGAAGAAGCAAACTTGCTTACTACATAATAATAATAATAATAGTAAGATGATGACTTTTACCACTGAGAGTTTGAATTTTGCCAGAATTCTTTTGGAATCAATTGGGATATGTATCCCTAGCTTGAATGGAACTCACTATGTAGATGATGTTAGTCTCCAACTCAGAGATCTGCCTGCCTCTGTCTGCTGAGTGCTGGCAATGCTGTTATTTTTAAATTCATAGTTGAATCCCAAGCATTCCCCTGGCTCTGTCTTTTCAGTGCTAGAATTACAGGTGCACACTGCCACAGCCAGTATTTTACTTGGGCGCTAGAGGAATGAACTCATGTTCTGAATGCATGAAGTGCTTGCTGGGCTAGTAAGAGGACCTGAGTTAGATCAACCAGGCATCATTCTAGCCAAAAACACAAGCTCTAGTCTTATAGAGCGATCCTTTCTCAAAAGAAAATAAGGTGAAGCGTGTTTGAGAAAGAAATCTGGTGCCAACCTCTGTGCCTGTGTATGTGCGCGCACACACACACACGCAGAGAGAGAGAGAGAGAGAGAGAGAGAGAGAGAGAGAGAGAGAGAGAAACATGTACTCAAATGTACCTTATCACAGAGGCACACAGAAATTTATAATGTTAGACTAGATTTATTCCTATATTCTTTGTAAACACTGATGAAATCAGCTGTCCTGGAGGAACCAGTATCCCCTCTGAGGGACACTTTAGAGAGTCCAACTCCTTTAATGGTTTTGGGACTAAGCAGAGTTTTTATTTTTTCTTGGATTAGTTTTTCTATGCTGTGCATTGCCTTTCAAGGTATATTTCCATGTGGTAGGCATGATGAATTGTTGTCCTGCGTCTTCATGACTTCAGTCTTCAGTTAGGTCTTCTCCACATTGGGTATTAGCCTCTACCTCTTTTTTTTTACCAACACTTTGAAAGGTATTTCAGCTTTATTCATCTTTTCCAAGAGACATCTCTTTAATTCTTTGATATTTCCTACTAATCAAACATCTTCTAGCTCATTGATATCTGTTGTACCTTTGATATCTCATATCTTTGATATGTTTCATAATCTTTCCTCATTTGGGAAGGTTTCCAGATTTCTTTTTTGTAATTCATTTCCAACTCAATTAAATTGTGTGTTTCTAGAATATACCCTATATTATTTCAATTTGAAATATTCTAAGGGATGATTTATGATCCAGGATTTCAGTTAGTATGTTTTCTCATTATATGTTCAAGAAGCACATGTATTATACAATTCTCAAGTATAGAGACTTGTTTTTTCTTTTCTGTATAACCTTTTACTGATGCTTGCTGACTATATTGCCCACTTTTATTCATTGCCACAATTACTATGGGGCTATAATAGCATCTTCTATTTTGTTTTCAATTTATTTTTATTTATATTAATTTTAATTTATGTAACTTAAGATTTGGGCTTTTTAAATAATTTGTTTATTTTTATTTTATGCTACGAATGTTTGCCTACCTGTGTGATTTTGCACCGTGTGTGTGCCTGGAACCTGCATCCTAGAACTGGAGTTGTAGATAGTTATGAGCTGCCATGAGGATGCTGGGAACCAAGCTCATTTCATCTACATGAGCAGCAAGTGCTCTTAACTAATGAGTCATCTTTTCAATCCTGAGATTCTGATTTGAGAAGCATAAAATCTTAAACATTTTTCTTTGTTTTGATTATTTTAATAATTACAACTTCATCATAAGGAACTTACAAATAAAAACCATTACGCAGCCAGGTAAAAATTTTATTAATACTAAGTGTTCTCCCAAGGTATTTTTTCCTTAAAATGTCCCATGTTACTTCTAGAAGTATTTTTACACAGTTTTTTTTTTCGGTTGTTGTTGCTATTAATAAAACCTACACTGTTACTAATTGTTTTCTGACTACCAGACATCATATTAGAGTCTTAGTCCTCTTGACAAGTGTCTACTACTGAGCAACTACATCCCCATACCATTTTTATTTTCATTTTGGGGCCTGGTCTTGCCGAATCACTCATACTGACCTTGAGCATGTTATACAACCAAGACTGACTTTGAATTAATGAGTGTCTTCATTCCATCTTTTGATTGACTGGACTTACAGGTCTGTACTATCAGACCCGGCATCTGCTGTTATTTAATTTTGAGTCATTTTCAACTTTCCTGCTTCTTCATGATTTAGACAAGAGAAAGTAGACAAAACAGAAAACAAAGAAAGCAAAAAACAAAACAAAAGAGCAAAAAGCTTTACAAAATCAACAACAATAAAAAAATAGCTCTTGAAAAATAATGCTTCCTCTTTAACTAGAGAAAAGATTTACTTCGTATTTTTGTAGTTACTCATATCATTTCATAGTTTGGTCTTACCTGCTTAGTTTTCATTTTCTGTTTCAATGCTTGCATTCACATTCAGCCATTTTAAACCATCCCTTATTTTTCTTGATATTTGTATATTTAACTTTATTTTTCTGTACAAGTTAGCAGAATAATTTCAGCTTTTATTAAAATTTAGAGCTAACAGCTTCATTATCTTCTTGAACCAAAACTTGAATTGTAGAATACTTTAAAATCTGTTCTTTCTAGTTCAGGGCACAGTGGCAAATGCCTTTAATCCCAGTATTCAGAAGGTAGAGGCAGGTGGATCCCTGTGAGTTTGAGGCCATCCTGATCTACAAAGCAAGTGCTAGGGCTATTATACAGAGAAAGCCAGTCTAGAAAAAAAAATCTATTCTTAATTTGATTTTATAGCATCATTTATTTCATTTTTGCCTTGCCTGGTTTTGTTAGTCTCACGTTCTTGTTTCTTTTGATAAAGACAAATTCCTTTGCTTTAGTTTATCTGCCTCTCTGCTAGCATCTTCCTCTAAAACTTGTATCACCTAAACAAATACCTGAAGAAACACCTGGTCAAGCCTGTGCTTCACTCCTTCCTTGCTCACATTACAGAATTCTGTCATGGGCCTGGACACTATAAACAAGTGTGTATTTACTCACAAACAGAGGGCAAGTGACAACTGCCACATACGAAATAAGTATTTGGGAGATGACTATGGAAATTTTCATCTTTTTGTTTTTGTTCTTTTTGTTTTTTGTGATTTTGTTTTGTTTTTGAGACAGTATCTCTCTCTATAGCCCTGGCTGTCCTGGAACTCACTAAGAAGACCAGGCTGATCTTGAACTTACAGAGATCCTCCTGTCTCTGCCTCCCAAGTATTAGGATTAAAGGTGTACACCACCACTATCGAGAAAGCATAGTCAAATAGTGCTGGCATAACTGGATATCAGCATGTAGAAGAATAAAAATAGGTCCATATCCTTTGCCATGCACAAAACTCAAATTCAAATGGATCAAAGACCTCAACATAAAACCAACCACACTGAACATCATAGAAGAGAAAGGGGAAGTACAGTTGAATGCATTGACACAGGAGACCACTTCCTTAAATATAACTCTAGTAACACAGACAGTGAGTAAACAATTAATAAATGGGACCTCCTGAGAAGAGTCTGTGAAGCAAAGGACATGGTCGACAAGACAAAACTGCAGCCTACAGAATGGGGAAAGATCTTCACCAAACCCACATCAGACAGAGGGCTGGTCTCCAAAATATACAAAGAAATCAAGAAATTGGTCATCAAAAGAAGAAATAACTCAATAAAAAATGGAGATGCAGACCAAAACAGAGATCTCTCAATAGATGAGTCTAAAATGGCTGCAAGACACTTAAGGAAATGCTCAACATCCTTAGCCATCAAAGAAATGCAAATCAAAACAACTCTGAGATTTCATCTTAAACCTGTAAGAGTGGCCAAGATCAAAAACACTGATGACATCTTATGCTGGAGAAGATATGGGGTAAAGGGAACATCCCTCTATTGCTGGTGGGAGTGCAAATTTGTACAGCCACTTTGAAAATCAGTATGGTGATTTCTCAGAAAACTAGGAAACAATTTACCTCATGACCCTGCAATACTACTTTGGGGTATATACCCAAAGGATGTGTACCACAAGGACTTGTGCTCAACTATGTTTACAGCAGCATTATTTGTCATAGCCATAACCTGAAAACAACCTAAATGTCCCTTGCCCGAAGAATGGATAAAGAAGATGTGGTACATTTACACAACGAAGTACTACACAGCCGAAAAAAAATATTGACATCTTGAAATTTGCGGGTAAATAGATTGATCTAGAAAACATCATATTGAGTGAGGTAACCCAGACCCAGAAAAACAAATATAATTTGTACTCACTCATAAGTGACTTTTAGACATAAAGCAAAAAAACAAAACAACAACAAAAAACCCAGCCTACAATTCAAAATCAGCAAAGAGGATCCCTAAGAGAGGCATACATTGATTTAATCTACATGGGAAGCAGAAAAAGACAAGATCTGCTGAGTAAATTTGGAGAGTGGGGGATCATGGCTGAGGGTAGAACAGGAGGAGAGGGGAAGGGAGAGGAGCAGAGAAAAAGAAATAGCTCAATGAAAAAGAAAAAGACAGGAAAAGTTCAAAACATAGAATCAAACACAGCTTCTTGTTGACCAAGGTCTCTCAAGTAGGCTTGGCATACAGAGACTACCTGTGCTCTGAAGCCAGCTGCTGACACCACGTGTCAGTGAGCCTCATCAGTGTTTGGCATAGTAGTTTAAAATTTGTCTCACGTGATCCAGGAGTGCTGTAAGTGCTAAGTAAAGACAGATTCAGATGATCCAGAAAGGATAAGACCTCTAACAGCTTACAGTGGATTTAAAAATATGCATAGGGTTAAGAAAGAAAATGATATGAGTATAAACAGTCATAGAAAAAAGTAAATAGTTTATAAATAACAAAAGAAGAATGATCCACATAGAGATGGAAAATACACAGGGAGTCTGCATCCTGTATGGTGTTATATTGACTTTAAAGTGTTTGATTGTTGATGATCAAGCAATAGCTGCTGAGAGACGTTCGATTATAAAAACTTGTAAATTAAACTAACACATATATTTTTTAAAATGTCTTAACTTTAAAATTGAAGTCATTGAGGAAGAGGTTACACATTTTTCCCACAAAAAATGAAAGGTTGTAGATATATTCAAGATTGATAGAGATCAAATTTGATCAGGGAAGAATCCCCGAAAATCCTGACTGTAGACACAAGAAATAAACCTAGCAAAGCTACAAGACTGGTGACATATATCTTACCTACTCAAACAAAACAAAAAAAAAATCATCTTTGTCTGGCTTGTATACAACACACAGTCCATACTTGTGTTAATGCAGAAATGTATGTTACCTTTAAAATTTCATGTGTTTTCAGAGCAAGGGAACCAGACACTGATAAAAATGGGTGTCCCAGGTGATCCAGCCTCTCCCGCGCCTCTATTGCCGTTTCCTCAGACTTCTGCATCCAGAAGAGTTTCAAGGCTGTGGATGAGATAGTGTAGCCTCACAGACTATTCTAACAAGGAATTGATCATTATCCTAATTTTCTTGGGATTCCTCAAGATGCCAGTGCCCCCAGATAACAGGTAGCAGTCTAGAGAACATTATGCCCATATTCCTAAGAGTTGGGATGGGTGGTTTTTAGTTATTTGGTGAGTTATAGATATTTGTCATTGTTTATGAGGGTTGGTTACAAACTGTTTTTGGTCATGGTCAGAAAAAAAAACTGAACAAAGGAGATTAGATTTAGAGATCTCATTCTGAAGGGAAAAAGGAGAAACATAATAAAGAAATAATAGATTTAAAAAGTATAGATTGTTGATTCTACTCTTAAACAACAGCTTGTCTCAAATTTTTACATTACTATGGATATTTGTATATTAATACAAATTAATACAATACACAAATTTTTGTATATTGATACAAGGTTATTTTTGTTATATTGTATATATGTTTCTATTCTTGTTTAAGTTATGGTGACTGTACAGCTCATTTAAAAATGTAGTGTAAGCTTTTAATTCTTAAAATTTATTTAGGATATTACTTTGTATAATAAAGGATAATAGTCATTTATAACAAATTTATAGTTATGTTAGGTATGTTTTCAAGATCATATATATATATTTAGATAAACAGGTGATCTTCAAACACTTTGAAGAGTGACAGAATATGGTATTTAAATGTTTTACTAACATAAGACTTTTTATGACAATGAGATATGTCTGCTCCTGGAAGCACCAATTTTCTTCAAAAACAGATGATAAGCATCAAAGAAACTCCAATTGTAGTTTACTTTCTTTGTGGCACAAGCTACCCATTTGTGCAAGAAACTAATCTTGCCTCAACTGGTATCCAAAGTGGACAAATAGGACACAAAAAAGTGACAATTGAACTTTTTCAAGACTGGGTAGGACAGTTCTTCAGAAATTTGTTACCTCACAGAAAAATCTGTCAGATAGTGTTGGTCTATAGGCTGAGGATGTCTTCAGGCAGCCAGCTGTTTCTCCCATCTCTATAGTTTTGGAAGCTGTTTGCTCTGTACATCCTGTTTACTCAAGTAATATTTTGAAGCATGATTAATAAAAGTTCAGGATCAGAAATTGGGGTTCAACCTGAAGATCTGAAAAGCAAAACAGCCAGCCACTGGCTCTTACATTGACCTCAGTCTGAAATGGTGATCCTGCTTCCTTGAATCTCAGAAGGAGGCTGTCTGAAAGCTGTCTTGTCCCATCTTATATTCTTCTCTACAGTTGGGATCAAAAGCATGCACTATTAGGATCAAAGGCATGCACCACTTGATTTCTATAGCAACTAGGGTG
>JAQHUG010000113.1:295696-309399 GCA_028555095.1 Dicrostonyx torquatus
TAAATTATTTCTAAAAGTGAAATGGAATAATAAGGTAAATATGGAAGGACAAGGAGATAAGAAGTCAGAATTTATTTGTTATTTCTTGAAACAAGGCATTAGTTTTTCCTGCTGTGTTTATTCCTGACAGTTGAGGTGCTTATGTGGAATGCAGGGGCTTTTCATTTCAGCATGGTTTTCACACAGGATTAACTTACTGCAGCGATATATTAGTATAAGAACTAAACTGGACCTCAGGCTTTCCTCCTGTGGCTGAAGTTTTGCCTTCTTTAGGGATTTGTGTGGTCTACTGCTCAGGCTGTGGCCAGTTAGAGAAGCCAAATATTCTCCAATGCTTTAACATCCTAAGACACTTCCAGAGTCATTCCAGTGTGAGGTTTCAGGAATACAGAAAGGGGACCCAACCAAATTCTGGCTTACAGTTGCCCACTCCTGTCAAGTCTCTAGGCCCATACACAAATCTGTTTTTCACACACACTAAAATTAGTGCAACCACTGGTTCGTTCCTATCAAGGGATCCAAGGTGGTGCCACATGGGATGGAAAATTCCTTTGGAGATACCTGATTACATTCCTGAGACTCAGTTTCATGATACAGAATAAGGTGATGGTCACTGCTTGTACTGTTTAGGGGACAATACACAGTCAGAGTATATCATGGAGAGCATGGTTAGTGCTGCCAAAGGTATCATTAATACATAATCATCATCTTCATCATAATCATAATTTATTAGCTCTTAAAAATAAAAACTATATGCAGCTGCTATGCCTATGTATTTCTAAATATCTTAAAGATTCACAAACCAGAATAATAAATATTCAAAATAATTTAATATATAACTTGTTAAAAATATATGACTTCTACACAAACCAATGACTTGTTATCACTTTGGTTCATGGAGTGATGCAAGCAGACTGTGAACTCAAGAATAAAGGTAGTTTCAACAGTATTTTGAACAGAAGAAACTAAGTAAAGAACACACAAACTTCTTTGTTAATGGAAAAGCTTAGGTTGCCAGATCAGAGGCCATGACCATCGTAGAAGAGAATGTTTCACATACTTGCCTCCTCAGTCAGATCCAGGTTTTTTCCTCTCTTTACTTTCCCAGGTCCTTCTGCCAGGAAGCCCTCGATCTCCTGTGATGGATCTCTCTATAACTTCCTCTCACTTAGAAACTACTTGGCAACACAAGGACTGCTTCCTCTCTTTTCTGCAGCTCCCTGGACCTAGCCTTCAACATGCATCACTTTTTTTTATAGAGTTGGTCCATGGTAGGTCTCCTAACAGACACTGTACTTTATTTAATGAGCACTGTAAAAGTCCATTCACCTGCAGTCCTATGGTCCCATCTCCATAACCCAAACCTTTGGCGCAGGGAAAGAAAGGCTTCCCACTGAGCCACTCTTCAGGAAAAGCTTCATGATGGCTGGTGGAAAGGGACCACCCCACGATCAGAATCACACCACTGTTTTTAACTGATAAGACGTGGGTCAAACGAAGGACCAGACATGGTATGATCTAGCATCCTTATTCACACTGTCATGTTTATGAGACGTTCTTCTCTGATAAAGTCATCTAGATGAATGAAACTGTCTTTGAGGCAGAGGAGAAATACTCTGGAAACTCCTAATGTGATATGTCAGTGTGACATGAGATCCATTTGATGGTCTTGTGAGTGTCCAAGGCAACACATTGAGTGAGTGGTAGAGATGACCTATGACCTCCTGTCTAAGATTTGTGGGAATGTCTTCTTAGAGAGATTTTTTTTTAATTTATCACATTCTTCCACCGCTTCTCTCTCTCTTCCTTTCTCCTTTCCCTTCCTTCCCTCCTAACATAAGCACATTGAGTGTGTGTATGCGTCTGTGTGTGTGTGTGTGTGTGTGTGTCAGAGGACAAACAAAAAAAAAGAGTTTTTCTTCTTCTTCTAACTTGTGCGTTCCAGGACTTTAACTCAGTACAGCTTGAAAGCAACTGTTTTGTCTACCAAACAATCCCATGATGTCTACAAGATTTTAAAATATCACATAATATTTAACAATATGTGGAGGAAAAGAATTGAAAGTTGAAATATGTACACCCATTTTCTAATGGCTTCCACATTGTCCACACTCTTTCTGACTCAATATTTAATTGAACAGACAGTCACATCTTTGGGCCTCAGAATTTGGAACACACACTCACATGCAGGGAGACACACATATACATGAACATGCACACACAGACACGCACCGCAAATGTAAACCTAGATAGGATTAGCAAGGCTTGAGAAGCCTTAACTATGGATCAAGAGGGTTTAACTGTTGTTATTTGCTAAGTAGACTTTGGGATTTGTTCTTGCTTGCCAAGCACTTCATGTAAATAGTTGGCTTAATAAAAAAAAGGCTTGAGAAAGAGTCTGACTTTGAAAAAGAGATTATGATTAAAATTCTTAGAATGGCAGCTCAGCAGGATGAATATTATTATGGAATATTTAATATGGAGAAATAATTTACTTTAAAAGTCAACTCTCCTGATTAAGTTCCAAATTTACCCACCAGGATCTGGTTTAATTAATAATTTTATAGACACACAGACTGTTCACATGGAAGATATGGAGGAGAGGCTTCCTGAGCACCTGAGCCACCAGTCACTTTTGCCCAAAGTTGGCAAGGATGGAGAGAGAAACACTGTTGGATAATGAGGATTTAAGAGAAGACTAAAGAGTGCTGATGTTGTTAAAAAGGATATCTACTGATGTGGGAATCTGCCAGCTAGAGTGTTTAAAGCAATTTTTAAAAGAAAAAGAAATAAATTCTACATTCCTCATTTTTAAAAATAAGCTAGATAAAAAGCAGATTAAACTTGATCTTATGCACATAGTCACTGCTGTAGCTCATAAAGTCTAAGGCTCAGGCCTAGGTGCGACATGAGTTTCCCAAGTTTCATTTGTGGACACCCAATTGTGCGGTGAACATTTGAGGTGAACATGTTCATACTCCCCCATCTCTTTTGCCCTTGGCATATAGTTTGGATGATAGTTTATATCTGGTGTGTGTGTACATGTGCACATGCAAGCAGAGACCAGAAGGCGACCTCAGGTCACTCCTCAGGTGCTGTCCACTTTACTTTTTGAGACAGAGTCTCTCACTGGGTTGAAAATTGCTGGCTTGCCAGAGAGCTTCAGGGATCTACCAGTCCCTGCTTCCCATAAAACCCTGATTTAAATCTATAGTTGGATCAGGGCTGAGAGCAGAATGCACTAGATATCTGATTTTTTTTTCTGTAGAAATCTCTCCAAATGCCTTCTAAATGGTGCCACATTGCAGGAAAGGGAAATGTGTCATCATGCAGTGAGTATAGCTGGTACACTGGTTACCATCATACCCCATAGCTGCACCCAGCTGGTGGTCTTGCCTCTCTATGGACCAGTGATAGACAGAGGTTGAAACACTAGTGCCAGCCTCTACTATTCTTGTCAACAGGGCCATCTATGCGAATTAGTTATCCTGTACCTGGGATTCATCTTAGGGATAACAGCACCTAGTTTCTGCAAACTAGTTATCCTGTACCTGGAATTCATCTTGGGAAAACAGCACCCAGTTTCTGCAGAAAACCATGTTCCCGTATGGGCAATGAGTGGAACTGCATTGACATTGGCTCTGACATCTGCTCTTTGGGCCAGAGGGCTTAGGGGAGGTTTGGAGAGAAATGGGAAGTAGATGCAGCAATGGTGGCGAGTTCCTGGCCCCTAACTGAGGCTGCAGCAATGCTTTCTAGGAAACCAGATTCAGTGCTAGTTACCCAACCGCTGTTCTAGGCATTGGGAAATGTGTGTATCTCATATCAACTCACTCTCTGTCGTACTACCCAAGTTTCACAAAATTGGCACAAGAGGTCTTCAACAGCCTTACTGCCCAGGTACAGAAGCCCAGGTGACACAAAGGGCTTTCTCTCTCAAGGACTTTTCTGAATTTCCACCAAACTTCCTAACCAAGCCTTATTTTTGTTGTGAACTTTTCTTTCTACTTGTTTTACAAGGAAAGTGTCTGTTTAATGGATTGGACGAAGGACCAGGCTGGAATCCTGGCTTACACTTTCCTGTCACTATGACAACAGCTCATGGATTCACCAAGGGTTCTAATGCCTGCTGCTCTTGCAGAGGACTGGAGTCTGGTTCCTATCACCCACATCAAGTTACTAACAACTGCCTATAACTAGGTCCTGGAGATCTTACACCCTCTTCTGGCTTCCAGAGTTATCTATTCACATGTAGCATACATTTGCACATACATACACGTGCACGCGCACACACACACACACACAAATAATACAAATAAAATAAAGATATTTTTAAAAATCAGGAAATCTAAAACAAGTTAATTTTGCTTTGGCAAATTTAATGCAGACCTACCTTAGAGAACTAATTGCAAAATGAAAAAAAAATAGAATTAATTGTACTGACAAGCACTTTGTTAGGCTCTGTTTATAATAGTATATTGCATTTGTGTATGCACTCTGCAGAATTCCTTTTTTCATAACACATTTTGAGAATTTTAAACATTTACTCCTGGAATCATTGACTGTCTATTGCATGCCCAGGAGTACACTTTGTCAGGCTCTGGAGAAAGGAGGGAATCATACTTAGTTGTGTGTCTCTGCTTCTGAAACTAGCATTGCATGTTTCTCAATTGCCAGAGTGGCTGCTTCTCCTCAGACCTTACTAATGCATGTAGACAAGACTACTTGTTCATTTCCTGTCACCCAAACCCAACATAATCAAACAGAAACTGTATCAGTTGCAACACTACTTGACGAATAGCTTATGCATACTTCTAGCTAATGCTTACATCTTAAATTAACCCATTTCTATTATTTTATATTTAACCACGGGGTTTGTAGTTTACTGATACCAGCACATGAGTCTTTGTCCTCGAGCCGCTACATGGCATCTCCCTGACTCTGCCTTCTTTCTTCCTCTATCTGCTTGAATTCCTACCTAACTCTATTCTGCTCTGCTGTAGGCAAAAGAAGCTTTATTCATTAACCAATAAAAGCAACACAAATACAGAAGGACTTCCCACACCATATCCCCATTTTTTGTCCAAATAAAAAGGAAAGTTTTAACTTTAACTTAGTATAATTCCATCTAAAAAAACAGATATCAGGCAAGAATTTCAATTACAATATTTATATTTACTTTATCTTTTATAATAACCAAGAAAAACTATAACTATCTATTTTTCAACTCCATCAAAGACCCCAGAAGGATATAATATCACCTAAGTAAACATGAAGTGCATTGTAAACAATTTCCAAAACTCTAGAATTGACAGAGACATCTTGCTGCCTGGACAGTCACCCAAAATTCTTTTGTAACATTGGAGCACCCATCTTCAGCCTACAGGCCCACAGTATCTGGCAGACTTTTGCATGAAGCAGGAAATTTTAAAGACAGTTCTACCTATATTGGCAGTTTGTCAGTCACTTTCTTCTATGTCCTGAAGAATGTCTGGCAGACTCTTTCATGAAGCAGGAACCCCAAAAGATCATCTCACCTCTAGGCAAGTTCAGCAGTTATTTCTCTGTGGGTTCTGCATGTCCAGATCATATAGCATAACATGAAGCAGTCCAGGCAAGAGCAGTTTCTTGCCCAAATGGCTAACCACCTCAATAAGGAGCCTCTTTGATGCCCACCATCCTCTTGAAGTAGAATGGTGCTGCCAGGAACAGATGTGCCTTATTGTCAAGGAAAGTTCTAATTTCTTAAAACATTTTAATGACATATTCTGTTAGTCTTTGAAAGATTTGAAGAATAACTAACCATCTGAAATATATCTCTGTACATATAGAAAATGTAACATGACTACAAGCTTGATTATTATATATGACTATCTCTATTAACCTGTATTTCTTAATTATACATCTTTAAATGAGCTGCACAAATACAATAACTTAATCAAGAACAGAAATATACAAAATTGACCTTAAATTTTTATCACTAGACCAAGATCCATACCAATTCAAAGTATTCATCTCTACAGCATACTTCCATTTAAATGTAAACAATCATTTATAAACAATTATTTTGGGAATTTAGGCATAATTCTTTCCAAACTGCTTCCTGCTTTTTGTTGAGTGAAGTAATTTTGTGGTTTCACGGGGACCTTTCAGGAGGTCATGGTCCATCAAGTCACTTTAGTCTAGAAGGAATCCATAGGTTCTCATCTTCTATGGAAACAAAAGCAGAACATCTTTGCCAAAGCAACATAGCCTTAGACCCAAATTTTGAAGTCAAAATACCTTTAAAGTATATATGTTGGTTGATCTTAGCAGCTCATATAATGAAATGTTTCTCTATAATTAGCTCATTCACAGTCAAAAATTTAAAGAAAACACAATAATATACATAATCCAGACTCTGTATTACATATTTACATGACTTATTTTTCTTTATTCTTTTAATCTATAACTGTCTGTACTTTGTCTCTTTAAAGACTTTGTTTTATTTTTTTTAAATGATTTGCTTCTTTTTATAACTCTCTATACTCTTTTTCTCTTCTCTCCCAAACCTATGTAAATGTTTTTAAATACACTGTGTCTCATTTAGAGGTCTTTCATGTCTAAATCTGTCTTAGTGTGTATCTGTAATCCTTTTCTATCCAAGCTAAGTATTTAAGCACTTAGCTTAAAGTGCTAAGCAGCATGGCTAGGAGTAAGGCTGCTTTGCCTTTTGGCTCTTCCTAGTCCAACATGGTGGAGGTCCATTCAGTGTTAGCTCTGCGAGCCATGCTCACAGCCCCATTTCCAGACACAGAGTGGGTCTATGTTGCCATTAAGGAAGTTGTAACATTCTGCTTACAAACCCTGTTCAAATACTCAGTCTACTGAAAGAACCAGAGCCGTTCATGCAACTAGCATGAGTCAGGAAGCCTTCTTAAAGAAGCTGCACAGTTTTTGCTACTACCACTGAGTCAGGAAACCTTCTCTTAAAAGAATCATGCCTTTGCTTACTTCTACCAAACAGAGCAAATCTGAAAAATAATATGATCACCAGAAAGCTGCCCTAAACTCTGTTTTTTTTCTGTCTAGAATTTCTTTCCAAGTTCTCTCAGGTTTTATGTGGATGTACTGAGCCCCACATTTGGTGCCAATTTTGTAGGTGGAGACTGCTTATTCATTTCCTGATCGCCCAAACCCAAAATAATCACACAGAATTAATTACAATAAAGTTTTACCAATAGTTTATACATATTTCTAGCTAACACTTACATCTTAAATTGACCCATTTCTATTATTTTATATTTTACCATGAAGCTCGTGGTTTACTGTTACTGGTGTGTGGTCATCTTTCTCCTTAGGTGGCTACATGGCATCTCCTTGACTCTGCCTTTTTTCCTCCTGTATCTGCTTGGAATTCCTACCTTACTCTATTCTGTCCTGCTGTAGGCCAAAGCAGCTTTGTTCATATAAAAAATAATAAAAACAAGAAAAAAGCAACACATATACAGAAGGACTTCCCACTGGAAGGGCACATTCAGGAAGAGACTGGATATGCACATTCACTGACACTGACACTGTCCCATCAATGGCTGTAAGCATCGTTATAAGCACACACCATTCACCTAAGGAAATGGGGAGTAGAAACATTAAATGTGAGAATTACCTTTCAGGCTGCTGAAAACTCCAGTTGCGATAAAAACCGCTGTCTTCACTTACATCTTCATGAAATGCACCTTATAAGGAAGTAGTTGTTTCTTTTTGTTTCTTAAGCTTCTCATGCATGTTCTCTGGCACTTCAACAGTCTAAAAACATTATCAAGCAATGTTTAAGATTCATTATTTTAAGTAAGTAGTCTCATGAAACAGATGTGCAGAGAAAAAACCTGACCCATTTAAATATGTGCAATGAGATCACATCTAAGTTGTCATACTTTATTAATTTTTATAAAAAAATGCTTATTTGTTTTTATTTTACATGTATGTGTGAATGCTTGTATGTATGTATGTAGTGCACCACATTACATGCCTCATGCTTACAGACCCAGAAGAGGGCATTGGATCCCTTGGAACTGGAATTACAGGTAGTTGAGTCAATGTATGGTGTGGGGAACTGAACTTGGCAGCAAATGTTCTTAACCACTATCTCTCCAGCCCCTGCCTCATCATTTCTGTTAAGTTGTGTGACTACCCAGTAAGATAGTCAAAAACACATTTTAGAACTATGGCTATTTTTTGCTTGCCTAAATCTTTCATGGGTAAATACACTTTGCAAGATAAATTTTGAAGTCAAGGAAATTCTGAAACTTTACACTTTTCAGCTGCTATTGATGCTCATTTGTTTGCTGGTAGTATCAGGGATTGAATCCAGAGCCTTGCGCATACCAGGTATGTGCTCCACCAATGAACTATTTACCTTAAGCCTGTACTGTTTGATAGTCTTTGTGAGCTACCCCCACTTCCAGTTTACTTAAATCACAATGCTTTCATCAGCTCTTAAAAGTATTCAGAAATCTGTTTTTGCACAAATATGAGGAAGAAGAAAATATTAATTAAGATTATCTGAGCCATAAAATCACTATGGTATTTCTAAAGTCAATCAAGTTATCAATGAAGATTAGCCATCACATGATCAGAGTTCAGAAGCTGAATACATTTGTCCTTTCCTCTCTTTCTTTGCTCTTGGATCATCAATCACTATTTTCCTAAACCTCTTTTCTAACTATAGATTTCTAGGGAAAAGCTAGAGCTTGCTGATACCTGGGATTGTTTCAAAGTGAGCTATTTGTCTTTACCTGTTTTATGTTGTACATTAGCCAGAATTTGCTGAGTTTTAATCTGAAAGTCTTTGTGGTCCAGTTATATTTTAGAAGGACCTCTTGCTCATTTATTCACTGGGCTGTACAGCACAGTTCACCCATATTTAACTCTTACCCAATCAGCCTTACATTTCAGGTTAGTTCCTTGTATCACCATGACCTGGTACACACCTCTTCAAGTGTCATAGGCAGTGAGAAAAATATCATAAGATGCCAGCTTGCTCTTGTTGATGTATGTCACATAAATATGAGGACAGCTTTTGCAATGATTACTACCAAGAGGGAGAATGAAAGGATTACTCTAGGAATCTTAGCAGAGTTCTTTAGATCATCCATTCTTCTAAACCCTCAGTCACTGAGAATTCAATAAATGTAAGAGGACTCCCTCATGAAGAGGCACAAGAATAACTCAGATCCTACTGTATCCACCCCCAAAGCAAAGTCTAAAGCTTATTCATAACGTGAAAATGTTTCCAGTTTTCGGATTTATGGCTTCTGGTAGTTCTAGCTCATATGTTCATTTCCCTGCTGGCTATATGTGCACACACTGAACCTAAGGGTTTCAAGTTTTGGAAGACATTTTAATAACTCAGGCTCTGATTGTTTTAGGACTTGAGGGTGAAGCACCTGACTACTAACATTCAAATTGACATCACAACTAGTAAATTAGTGTCAACAGTGAGTTTTATAGCACTCAGTTTTCAAGAAATGCTTGATGCTCCCAGAAATATATATCATGTGTGTATGCATGTATACACATATGTGTGCATGTACACCCACATGAGTGCACATGCATAAAGAAGTCAAAAGGAAACATTGAGTATCTTCCTCAATTGCTCTCCACCTTCTTGTTTTGGGATAGAGATGCTAACTCAGTGGTCCTCAACCTGTGGGTCATGACCAGATATTTACATTACAGTTGTTGACAGTAGCAAAATTACAGTTAGGAAGTAGCGACAAAATGATTTTATGATTCGCAGTTACCACAATATGAAGAACTCTATTAAATGGTCAAAGCATTTAGAAGGTTGAGAACCACTGCTCCAACTGAACCTGGCGTTCACCTTATGGCTAGACTGCCAGCAACCATAAGGATTGACTTGTCTCTGTTGCCCCAGATCTTAGATTATAGTCACACCACCATGCCTGGCTTTTTTTACATGGGTGTTGTGGATCGGAACTAATATCCTCATGTTCATGTATCAAGCACTGTACGTAATGACCTTCATCTGCCAAGTTCAGTATCGTGTTAGTGAAATATTTAAAAGCATTTTTCTAAATGGAAATAGAATGAACTCATGAAAGGTTTTGAGCAGGTAATTCCTGAGAGATACAAGGCATTTTCCTGTACAAAAATGCATACTGTCCCTTCACCCATCGCATCCTTTCTCTAAGAGCCAGTCCTGCAACCAAGGCTTGGCTGGGGAAACCCAATATGGACTGAATGCATAGTGTCACAGTGCCATCATCAAGAAGGCCTCTATGACACTGAAAATCAACACATCATATTTTAATAGGGGTGTTGGACCAAATATTAAACATTCATGTAAATTTGGGCAAAAAATCTCCAGCATCCAAAATCATTTGCTGATAGTGCACATGTGATTTTTACCATTGAAAACCTTTGTGACTTTACAAAGAAGGAAGTTCTAGGCTTTTGGTGAAGCCCCTGGATGGGTTAAACAGAAGCAACAGCCGTGTGGAATACCGTGACCAAATACTTTCTTAATCCAGGCTGACTGTTGGTTTGATTTCATTTCTGCCCAGTGCTAACGTTAAAGAATTTGAATGTGAGGAAATAAGTGTATTCTGTTTCCAAGTCTGCTGATAAACTTCCCTTGGGGCTGCTTTGATTTACAGCCAACATGGAGCAATCATACTACATGGTTTCTGTAACCACCTCCTCAATGTTTTACAACCAGCAACATTCCTAGCAGCCAACACTTTCACGTCCACTGTTCTCAGGGACTTTTTTAAAAAGTGTTTGACATGAACTCATTTAGTTCCCACAACAAGGCCATGCAAATGATATGATTGTTATCTCTGTTTTTGTGAGTAAGACTGTCCATGTCCACATGAGCAGAACATGAACTGCTGAACACTTTATCAGAAATCCTGGGCCCAGAACTGAGCAAGCATGGATGTCCTCCCAGAGGCCTTTGCAAATGTGACTTTTATGGGAATGTAGTTCTAATACAATTGTAAAACGTCAAGCTGGAACACTGGCTCATTTGGTAGAATGATTGCCTAGTATGTATAAATTCCTGGGTTTGATTCCTCAACACCACATAAACTGGGTATAGTAATTACAGGACTTGAGATGTGGAGGCCCAGGCTGGCCTCAGACTGACTGTGTAGCTGGAGCTAACGTTGGCCTCCTGCTCCTTTTGCCTCCATCTCCCAAATGCTGGAATTACAAGTGTACATCACCGCATCCAACTTTTATCTCATAGATTTTTTTTTCCTAAACTGAATATATTTAATTTTATTTTTCCATTAAATCATGACAGGTTATTAGACTACAAAATAGCTTTGCATTTAGGTGCTAATATATCAGTTTTATTTTATTTTATTTATTTTTCAAGACAGAGTTTCTCTGTGTAGCCCTGGCTGTCCTGAACTCATTCTGTGGACCAGGCTGGTCTTGAATTCAAAGATCTGCCTGATTCCGCCTCCTAAATGCTGAGATAAAAGGCGTGTGACACCACTTTGTAGCATGGTATTAATATTGTTATATTTTATACCCTTTTTAAACATTTTAATCCAGATGCAAAGCATCCTCATGAATATGCATTACCAGTGTTCTTTGTACTAGCACTTGCAGCAGAGCCCCAACCTTTTTTTCTGTGTAGGAGCTTTATGCATTTTAAAATAATTAAGATTTATATTTTGATTTATTGTTTTAGAAAAAAATGAAAAACTTATAAGTCAAAGATGAGTCTTCCCTACTGCACCCATTACTTTATAAATTTATAATTTGAGTCTAAAATATCAGAGGGAGTGAGGCTTCAGGTTCCCTCTGCACTGCACTTTTTTGTCTAGAGAAATACCAACAAGCCTTCTATATGTGATGCACACACTGGAGACATCATGGACCACAGACGTCAGCCCCAACCAGCGAAGGAACCCGATGGCCAGGTGTGGTTTATTTTCCAGTTCCAGCAGCCGTAGCTTATTTTCTGCATAGCACCACAGTACATAATATCAGACAGGACTCAGATCCTTGCTGTTCAGGGTTTCCTTAATGGTGAGGACACTTTTCTGTTTGCATGAACTAAAGCTAGGATAGCTACAGTATTCACAGCCAGAGTAAATCAATCTGAATTAGAATGCCTATCGATTAGGCAGTGGTGGCACATGACTTTAATCCTAGCTCTTAGAGGCAGAAGTAGGTGGATCGCTGAGTTTGAGGCCTGCCTGGTCTATAGAGTGAGTTTCAGGACAGCCAAAGCCAGTCCTCACAAAGAAATCCTATGTCAAAAACAAAACAAAGCAAAACAAAATTAAAAAAATAGAAAAAAAGATGCATAATAAGTAAATTATAAAAGTCATTATTCTTAAAAATTATTTATAAACCAATGTAACAAATCAATCACATAAACACTAAGGTTTTTTTTTAATACTCATCATAAATTTTAAGCATAAAACTACTCAATAGTGTAGAAGGGAAGACCTAAAAATGAATGAAGGTGTCTACTGCAGTGAAAAGCCATACAGTGGTGATAAGGGACTCAGGGTGAGGCTAGAGTACAGTGAAATCACTATAGATAGTACTTGGACATAACTTAGCAGGAGTCACAAAAAGATCACTGTGGTCTCCAAGTCTAGCCACTATGGCTTCCTGGAGACAGTAAACAGTGGTCCAATTCTTGAATCATACAAGATTTCAGTCACAACAAATGAAAGTGTGATTTTTTAATAAGCAGGTTTTGATGTGAGAAGATAACTTCAGAAAACAGGAAAACACAACACTTTGCATGGTAAAAATGCTCAGTGTTCATGGGCACCAGTGAGTAAGCTGGTTTGGGAGAAAGTGAGAATGTTGGGGGATGGAGTCAGGAAGCCAAGTAAAGAACTCAGTGTAGGGAAAGGATGTGAAGCTAAGGCAAGTGTGGCACTGAGTGTGAACACACTTCCTAAGAAGTGTCAGCAGGGCATCCTGTTCTTTCTACCTCTGATGGGCCAAAGACCAATCAGGTGTCAGGTCTCTGGAGAGAGTTCAGTAGACATGGTTAGGAGAACAGGCAAGCATTTTTTCTATGCAAGGTTTTTCAGGAGAGAGTGGCTTACTCAACCCATTTTGTGGCAGGCCTTTTTACCTCCCCAACAAAATCAAAGTTCTGGAAATCATGATGCATGTAGCCTCATAATTTTTTCTCTGAAATTTCCCACAAAGTGTGTTTTTTTTTTCAGTGAAATGATAACTTTGTGATATGAGGTGGAAAAATTGGGGGATACTCTTAAATAAAAGCTCAAGAAGATGTTGATTAAATTGTTTTTCATAAAGATGAAATAAGAGAGTAAGGCATGATACGTGTTCCTAAGGAGGACTAGACATCTACAGAGACAAAAAGATGGATGTACAGGCAGTGTTGGAGCAAGAGAAGGCAAAGAAGGTGGCTGTGACCAGAATAGTATTATCAGTGGTAGAAGAGGGGAGCCGGAACGAACAGGGTGGCTGTCCAGAACCAGTGCAAGAAGAAGCTGTTTCAGAGGAAGAGAGGAATGGAGACCATTCCGGAGATAAAATTGGTGCTTAGAAGTCTGACCATTGATGGATCAGACAAGGTACAAGGTCAGTAGGCTTGGGTGTTAGGTGGCTCAGGTTCTTTGGCACTGGTTCTCAGAGGCTCTTATGCTTAGAACTTTCTTCCCCCTTGTCACTTAAAAACAATGATATTAAAT
>JAQHUG010000113.1:316153-337219 GCA_028555095.1 Dicrostonyx torquatus
TCCCGGTGCCATTATCATTGGCTTCTCAGTCAGTCCCCACTGGCAGTCACATTCCTAGGGTCCAGGTAGGTCATATGCTCATTCAGTCTTGGTCCAGCTGGATTTGATGAGCTCCCAATAGATCTAGCACACTGTCTCTGTTGGTGGGCCAGTCCCTCACGGTCCTGACTTCCTTTCTCCTCTTCTCCCTCCTTCTGCTCTTCCACTGGACCTTGGTAGCTCAGTCCCTTGTTCTGATGTGAATTACACTGGCATTTCTCACCAGTATTGCATTGCCTTGCTGTTGCCAGATTCTATGGTCACAGAAAGTATTAACAGATCAGGCCAAAAAGCACTTTGACTTTGATTTAATACCAAATCGAACATTGCTTTTCCAACTATTTCTACCATTGCAATAATTATTTGGCTTATTTCTATTTTCATGCTGATTGTAAAGGTTTCCATTTTTTCCAGAAGAGCAGTGGTGTTTGATAGCAAATAAACACAGCTCCGACCGGAGCAGTCACACACTGTTCTACAGCACTTCCCACAGGCCGCTCTGCAGGGGGAGGCTTTCAAGACTGAACACCGTGATCCAGCACCCTCTGGACTGCTCTGCTATTTGAAGCATCCACATAGCATAGATTTTCAGTTTTTCCAACTTTTCAAATCCCTGTCAGAGTCAATCTATCTCTTTCTGTTCGCCAACATCTTAGATGATCTCTATTAAATATGCTTTATCAACATGTATTATATACACAGCACATAAACTATATAACAGATTACATAAATGGTACATGTAATTGCCGCTAACATACTTGTATTTCAATTGATGTTCAACATAAGCAATTATCAGGTTTTTTTTTAATTGTACATCATCCTTTTTTTAAGACAGGCTTTCATGTAGCTGGGCTCTGCTTGAACTCATGATATAGCTGAAAATGCCGTTGAACTCTGATACTCCTGGACCTCTCTGCTGAGAGTAGAAGGCGGTAAGGGCTAGTTTATGTTTAGGCACCATAGTGCTGATTTGAATTTCTGGAATGAATTGGGTAAAACATGGCTGACTTTGGACATGGAGTGGGAACTTATATCAGCACAAACAGACTGACACCCGATGGCTGAGGGACTTGAAAGAAAACAGCGATCTAATCTGTTTTTATATAACTATTTTTGGCAGAATGCCACTTTTGTGTGATTTCTGTATAAATGTGACCTTGAGGTCAGAGGCCTTTGTCCTCTCCAGAGTGCATGTGTGTCTGTCTGTAGGCCTGTGTGGCTACTTGCAGGTAGCCTTTGTGGTGGTCTGCACACACGCCTCCTTGCGCTTTTGGCTTTTCTCCTGGGGTGAATAAAAGATGTCTCATCTTGCAGAAGCTTCTCACAATCTCCCCAGCTCTCTACTTCCTGTTACCTCCTCCTGTGCTATCTTCCCAGTGCAGGAACTCCAGTGTGTATCACTACGCCTGGCTTATGCGAGGCTGACGATCAAACTCGGGCCTTCCTGCATACTAGGAGAGCACTCTATTAAATTAGCTATATCCCCAGCCTGTATTTTAATCTCGTAATGAATAAAAATCAACAATCTATGTGACATGCCTTGATGATATACCTTGCCATGAGTGATAATCCAGTGACAATATAGTTGTCTACCTGTTAGATATTAACTGTCATCACTTAGTGATAAATCGTAATGCTCTCTATCATAGTTCCTATTCAAAATTCAATTGAGGATGGCAGACTATATAATAAGAAAATAAAAGCAATTCAAAGGTACAGATTCTACAACTAAATAACCCTTACCAGAAAATCTACTGAAAGTCAATAGAATAATGGCACAATGACAGATATGTGAAAAATACACAAAAGTCAAATTCCTTAAAAAACTGAAATTATTACAATACAGTAAAGCAAAACATATGCATGTAGAGATAACAAGCATTACAAATACGTAATGCAATTTTTGTTAAAAAAAATTGTGTCTTTAACATCATGCATCCTGATCCCACCCATTTCCCGTCCCCTTATATCCACTCTCTGCCCCTGCAATCCTTCCCCCATAAAACAAAATAAAATTTAAGATAAAAAAGGGAAAAAAGAGAAAAGGAAGAAAGGGGAAATCTCATATGGAGGCTGCAGTGTGACACAGTGAATCATATAGTAAACCCCTTTACTCGTGCATCTTTACGTGCAGAAGTTCATTGCAAAGAGTCACAGGCTTATTCTAGGCCCCTGGTCTGCTACATGATCGACACTGGGTCCTAACTGGGATTCTTCCTGTACATCCCATGGCTACCCTGAATTATGGAGATCTAGTAGTTCTGGGTCCTCAGTACCACACCTCCCACCTTTTGTTAGATATTTAATTACACGTGCAAAGATTTGTCACTGTGATTGGTTTAATAAAAAGTTAAATGGCCTATATCTAGGTAGGGAGTATAGGCAGAATTTCTAGACAGAGAAAGCTCTGGGAAGAAGAAAAGAAGAGTCACAGAAGTAAGACTTGTAGGAGGAGAAGTAAAGGACAGGAGCCCTGTGGAAGCATGCAAATTAATAAAAATATTTTAAGCTATAAGAGCTAGTTAGAAAGAAGCCTAAACTAAGACTGAGGTTTCATAATTAATAAGAAGCCTCAGTGTCATTTTTTTGTGACCTGGGAACCCAAAGAAAAATCTGTTTACATATGGTGTCCAACATAGAGGTTAGAATATCCAGACATAGGACCTGAGAAAGTTAAGAAGTGTTCTGGACACGGAGTTGGATTGAATTTCTAGTTCTGCGGGCTCTCAGGCAGGTGGGCCAGTGATTGGAATATAGAGGCACAGCTACCTGCCACTGCCTGCAGGCTAGAGTCAGCCGCCAGCACCATGCACCACACTGTGTACTAAGCTGAGAGCCCTGTGGTAGCTGACCTGGTTTAAGTTTAAGATTTAGTTTATGCAGTTGGAGAATACTGCAGGTACAAAGTAAAGACAGATAAAGATGCATAAATCCTCTAAACAGGTTACAGTGTGTTTAAAAAATGTGGATAAGCTTAAAAAAAGAAAAAATGTTATAGACAGTCACAGAAAAAAATAGTTTATAAATAATAAAATAAAATCTTTAAAAGGGTATAAAATAATATAAAAAGTATAGGCCACATAAAGATGGAAAATGCACAGAGAGTTCAGATCCTATGTGGTGTCTTATTGAATCTGAATTTTTTGATTGCTGATGAGGGAACAATAGCTGCTGAGAGACATGGGATTGTAAGAGGGACTGCAGAATTAAACCATTGTAGATACTTTAAGAATACCTTAACTTTATTTTTTATTTTTTGGATTTTTGAGACAGGGTTTCTCTGTGGCTTTGGAGCCTGTCCTGGAACTAGCTCTTGTAGAGCAGGTTGGTCTTGAACTCACAGAAATCCGCCTGCCTCTGCCTCCCAAGTGCTGGGATTAAAGGCGTGCACCACCACCGCCCAGCAAGAATACCTTAACTTTAAAGTGGAAGTTGGAAAATGTACAGCTTTGGGGAAGAGGTTATGCTTTCTGTGTTTTTTCCACAGAAAGTGAAAGGGTGTGGATTCCTTCAAGGTTACTAGAGATCAGGTTTGATTGGGAAAGACACCTTGAAAATTCTGGCTAGAGACATAAAGAAATAAACCTAAATGTGCTACAAGACAGGTGACATATATTTTACAAGCTCAAACATAAAAATCTATCTCTGGTGGTTTATGTATAACTTACAGTCCATACGTGTGTTAATGCAGATATGTATGTTACCTTTGAAAGTTTGTATGTTTTCACAGCAATGGGACCAATCAAAACATGAGGTCCAGGTGATCCAAGCCTCTCAGAGTGTCTCTGTTGCAGTTCTTCTGTGTTCTGCATCCAGAACAACTTGAAGGCTGCAGGTTAAGATGGTCCAGTCTCATAGACTATTCTAGCCAAGACTACAGATAAGAAAGCACTGTGCTTTCCCATTGTAAAGAGACCAGATAACAAAGGTTTCCCAGTATTTGATCATTATCACAATTTTCTCAGATTCCCCAAAGATGCTGTAACTTCCAGACAACAGGAAGCAGTCTAGAGAACATGACGTCCATATTCTCAAGAGGTGGAATGGGTGGTTTTTGGTCATTCAGTAGGTTATGGATGTTTGTCATCATTTGTGTGGTTAGTTACAAGTTGTTATTGGTTATGGTCAAGAAAAAAGCTGAACACAGGAGATTAGATTCAGGGATCTCTTTCTGAAAGAAAAAAGGAAGATAGAGTATAGAAATAATGGGAAGAAAGGGTGGATTATTTAGTTTCCTTTTGAATTAAAAAACAATTACTAGTCTCAAATATTTTACTTTGATATGGAGTTTTGTATATTGACACAAATTTAAGTTTATTTTCATTACTCTGTACATATGTTTCTACTCTTCTTTAAGGTATGTGCCTATGCAGCTTATTTAACAATGTAATGTAAATTTCTGGTCTTTGAAAGTTATTATTATAAACCATTTAGGATTTAAGGAATCCAGGATAGGTATTAGTCACGTATAACAATCAAACTTGTCATCATGTTAGGTATGTTTTCAAAGTCAAACAGTGTAGCTGGAAGCTTCTCTCCCACCCGCCAGTTCCTGAATAACCACTCTGAGACTTAATACTAATTACAAACTGTTTGACCTAATAGCTCAGGGTTAGGGTTAGAGCTAAGGTTAGGATTAGGTTTATATATTATTAATATATTATTAACTAGCTCTTACAACTTAAATTGGCCCATTTCTATTATTCTATATTTTATCATGAGGCTTGTTATCTCATAACTTTCTTCTCCTGCAGCTGAGGGCATCTCTTAGACTCTGTCTTAGCTTTTGTACACTCTAAAGATTTGTCACTTGTATTGGTTTAATAAAACACTGATTGGTCAATAGCCAGGCATGAAGTATAGGCAGGGCAACCAGACTAGGAGAATTCTGTGAAAAGGAAAGGCAGAGGAATCAAGATAAGAATGCCTGGCTGAGAAAAACTACCAAGCCATGTGACTAAACATAAACAAGAATTGTGGGCTAATTTAAGTTGCAAGAGCTAGTTAATAATAAGCCTGAGCTAATAGGTCAAACAGTTTATGATTAATATAAGCCTCTGTGTTTTTTGTTTTTTGGGGTTTTTTTTGGTACTGAATGGCTGTGGGACTGGGCAGAACAGAAACTTCTGGCTACAAAACAGAGATATATTTTAGATAGACAT
This sequence comes from Dicrostonyx torquatus, assembly GCA_028555095.1. Classification (NCBI taxonomy): domain Eukaryota; kingdom Metazoa; phylum Chordata; class Mammalia; order Rodentia; family Cricetidae; genus Dicrostonyx; species Dicrostonyx torquatus. The sequence goes on from JAQHUG010000113.1 coordinate 321,355, forward strand.
GTAGTCTTTAAACACTTTAGAGGCCTACAGAATATGGCATTTGAGATGTTTTAATAACATAAGGATTTTTTATGACAGTGAGACATGTATGCTCCAGACAGTGTCAGTCTACTTCAGAGAAGATGATGGACATCGAAGAGACTCCATGTAGACTTTGATTTCTTTGTGGCAAAAATTAGCCATTGGGGAAGAAACTGCCCTTGCCTCCACTACAGACAATATGCTGTCCAAATTGGATAAGCAGGACACAAAAGAAATCAACTGCTGAACTTTACCAAGACAAGGTCAGACAGTCCTCCAAAATCCCTGCTTTACAGAAGCATCTGTCAGATATTCTAGTCCTGTAGGCTAAAGATGGATGCTCTAATGTTGTAGTGGAATCTTGGGTTACTGTCTAAGTAGCCCACTGTCTCTGTCATTTGTCATAATTTTAGAAGTTGCTTACTCTACATTTCCTGTTTACTCAGGTATTAGTATATCCTTTCTGGGTCCTTGATGAGGTTAAAGGTCAGAAAGTTATTGTTATAGTTTTCCTTGTTACCAAATTTTAAAAAAAAACTTACATGAGAGATATAAAGTTTATAAGATTGAAAAGCATAGAAACTTAAGTTCTTTATCTAAGATGATGTTTTAAGGTCTAAAAAGATATTTTGAGGATGGCACTAAAAGTTATTATAGAAAATGATTTAGATATAAAACTTTGAACGCATTAAGATAGGATAGATAATACAGTATTTTCTCCAAATATACCAAATACAAATGGACTGGACATTGTGAATGTAATTCTTACCTGATAATTGTTCTTATTGTATATAGTTTTACTATGTTCGTATTAAAACCTTTCCTTTTTATTTAGATAAAAAGGGAGAAGTGTTATGAGATATTTAATTACACTGTGTAAAGTTATGTCCTTGTGATTGTTTCAATAAAAAGCTAAGCAGTCAGTAGCTAGACAGAAAGCATAGGCAGCACTTCTGAACAGAGAGAGTTCTGGGAAAAAGAAAGGGGTAGTCACCAGCTGGACGCAGAGGAAGCAGGACATGTAGAAAGAGAGGTAAAATGCCACAAGCCATGTGAAGCATATAGATTAATAGAAGTGGTTTAATTTAAGTTGTAAGAGAAACAATTCTAAGCTAAGTTTTCATAATTAATAAGAAGTCTCCATATGTTTTATTGGAGATCTGGCTGGCAGGACAGTGAAAGACTCATTATGCCTGCCTATGCTCCAGCAGATCATAGATGGGGTAGATGTTGGGGTGGGCCAACTCTTAACACTTGTTCTGGGCCTGGGTAGTTGCAGGGTTGATCAGCCTTCCAGTTCTTCCCTCTCTTCACCACCAGGGTGAGTTCTGCAGCATTGCCCTGGCTAGTTCACCCCTTGTAGAGATGAGCAAGGAACTGGGTCAGTTCTCCTGCTTTTATATCTTCAGGGTTGGTTCTCCCACACCTATACCTTCTGGGCCAGATCTACTCTGTTGCTCAGTTAAAGAGTTGGAGCTACTTTCCCAAGTGCAGCAAATGATGAAGGACAGGAACAGCCCTTCCACTTCAGGCAGTGGCGTGGGGGAGGGGATCTCTCCCCTGCCCATGCCACCTTATGACAGATGGATACCAGGGACAGCTCTCCCACCCGCCCCAGACGTTGATGGTGGAGGGGGTCTCTCCTCTGCTCATGTTTAATATTCTTGCTCTAATAAAGAAAAAAAAACTCATACACTTAAATGTAAGTTTCTTTGTGCAGATTGTTTACAAAAGGTAAGTCCTTGGAATATTATTACACTTGACTAAAATTAATACACACTCTTAAAATATGCCTTATTTTATGAAGCTAGTTGTTTTGTTAATTTTTTGTGGCCTACATATTTTCTCTTATTAATTCTATTGATGTCTTTATATTCCACATGTTAAAAATGAGTATCCTTAAACAGAAATGTGCATAGAGTGGCTAAGTGCTCTATGTCAGGTGTGAAATCAGCCTTTCTCTTCCTCAACCCCTCCCACTCTGTCTCTGGTCTCCAAATGTGACAGGCTGATGCCCAAGGTGGGTGCTGCAGGAGGTGGTGAAGTCTGGCTGTAAGACATGAAACTTTCTCTTTCCCTCTCTGTCCTTCCTAGCAATGAGCTGAGGCATACAATTCTACTTCCTGTTCCACCAATAAGTATGGCCTATAGATCTAGACCCAAACCCTGAAAGGGAGCTAAAATAAATCTACTCTTCTCATTCTTGATTACCTGATGTTTTTGAGATAGTGATGGCATACTAAGTTGACTGACACATCAAGAAACCCTGTGGGAACAGGCAAGTAAAATAAAATGATGAAATCTATGCAGAACAGCAGAGAGCCCCAAATGGCATCCTGAGATCAGCTTCACCAGGTTAAGATTTCTGTCGTTATAAGTAGCAGCCTGTTTGGGAATAGTGATTGCTCAGACAGACAGTGCAGCCTTCATGAGGATGACCTGGCTTAGAATCAGAACTATGCAATGTCTAGCAGCTCTTATATACTTGTTGACTGCGTCTAAAGCTGTAATGATGCAATTTTAAGGGTGAATTTACATTTTGTGTTATGACAAAGACCCAGATATCCTGATTGTCCTCACTGCAATTCCCTCAAGGTACAGCACACATCTTTAATTCAAACTTATTTCCCAGAATACTATTTTGCTGAAATCATTCCTCATAAGTCTTAATTTAATCAAGTATCTTTCAACAATGTCCCAAAGCTTTTTCTAAAAATGAAGAAGGAGAAGGAGGAGGAGGAGAAGAAGGAAAAAAGAAATAAAGATAAGACTTGACCTTGGCTGTTGGTGGGCAAGGTAAACACACAGAACTTGCCAGTCTGTTGTTATGGAACCGTCTTTAACTGGCCTAAAGGAAGGTTCCTATATTTCCTGAGTTATCGTGTTAGATATTGTATTATCTTTGTATATGTGTATACATGTAAGGGCATGTATGTAGGTGCATACAGAGAAAAATATACATTGTTTTTTATTCATGGCATTTCTATAAAGTTTACTTTGCAGGAGACTGAGAGCCAGCCCTGTCAGTACAGTGTCTTTTCCATCCATAGAAAAGCGCTAACTGAAACATTTCTACTACAATTTGAATGTATTCTTTTTTTTTTTTTTTTTTGAGTGAATTCCATTAGATTTTAAAGCAGAAAGGAGTTCAGTCTTCCATGGCAAAGTATTGAGGGACCAATATTTTCTCTCCAACTCAAAGAGCAATGTTCATGAGTTCAATGACATTGGATGGGTAATAATTGCAGGTAGAAACAGATCTTAGGATGTTAATATTCCATCTGATTATTAGATATTCTTGACTCCTGTCTTTGTTTTCATCATTTTCTCATTCATATCAAGACAAAAATGGATGAAGAATCTTGGATGCATGGGTCCAGACTTTGTAGTGTTGGGGCCTGTATAAACATCCCATGAATGGAAACCCTGGATCCAATGAGTGTGTGTTCATGGTTACCAGGGAACAAGCATGGGTACATGCTTAAATGAACCTCCCATGCTGTGTCTCAGAGATAAACTTGTCAACTACTCAAAGGATACTAAGAATTGTACCCGCTCCCAGACAGCAGTCCTATCAACATGCTGCTCAGTGAGAAATTCTCTGGCAGTGAGTCAGTTTGTAGCTACTCTAAGCTACTCTTTAACAATGATGTTTTTACTTGAAGAAAAGTCACATGTTAACCTGTTAGCATACCTCAGTGGCTCAGGAGGCAGAAGGACTCTCCAAGAAAGTGCATGTTGGCAGTATGACTCTAGAGTGACTTGGGTCATGGATTACAGATAAGGTGGGAGCTTTAAGTGAAGCAATTCCACAGAACTCTGTGGAAATGTTGGCCACAGGATTGTTTGTGACCAGAGTAAACAGCTTGCTAAAATGTACAGTGACCATTCTACAATACCCATTGTCACAAAGGCTCTAACCAAGACACGATGAGATGGGTAAGTCCCAGTTCACACCTTCAGAGAGGGGTGTCTCTAGCAAAGCTGAGGAAGCTCACAAATTAAGATAATGAAAGCACAAGTGCTGTCATGTGTCAGTACATGAATGACTGTCATGGTAGAAACATCACTAATGGAAGATAAGATGTGAAGGAATAGTGCAAGCCTATCTAGTAGACCTTGATACTGAGGATTCTAGGAACAGGAGGTTGGTGACAACCTCAGCAGTCAGTGTGCAGGGAACAAGGAAAGGGAGACATTGTTGGATAGAGAAATCAACACTGGAATGAAAAACTACTTGTAGCTCACTTTGGATATAAAACTTTGGAATAGGAGTAATTTTAAAAGAAGAATTCTAGAAAACATTGACTGTTGGATTCAGATTCTTGTACTTAGTGAAAAAACACATTGTTGCTTTAATATAATTTTTTAAATGTGTACATGTACATATGTGGTTCCCATGTGTGTACATGTATGCAGTGTGTGTTCCTGTGTGTGCACATGTATGCAGTGTGTGTATTCTTGTGTGTGTACATGCATGAGTATATGGGTGTGCACGCGCGCACACACACACACACACACACACACACACACATGACCAGGTTAGAGTCAACCTATGGCAGTGCTCCTTATGTGATGTCCACATCATTTTCTTAATTAGGGTTTCTCACTGTCCTGAAACTTCTGTTTAACCTCAACTGGACGTTCAGTGAGTCTCTCTTGAGTTAGGATTACAGAGGTGTGAGGTATCATGTCTGGCCTTTTTATGTGTGTTCTGGAAAGTCAGAGTTTTACATTTGGATGGCAGATGCTTTACCAACAGGGTCATGTCCCCACCCCCTCTGCCATACTTTATTCTAGTTTTTCAAGCAGAAATTGCATTCATACCCAAGTGAAAAAATATTAAGTTGAAGAAATGGAAGCCATGCACAAACTCAGTGCTATGCAGAGACTGATTGAGGATTGGAGACATGTTTGATCAATGCTGCAGCCTGGGGTTAGAAGTGCATCACAGAGAGTGGGTACATAGAACATTTGGCACAGGCTGTTGAGGAGCTGGGAAGTTTCTAGCATGTGTAAGAGCAGGAAGGAGAAAGAGGGATCAAGGCAGGTTGTTGGGTGCTCCTGCTCTGCAAAGATGCTTTCTAGGTGTTTGTGGAATGGGTAAGAAGAGAAAAATAAGAAAGCAGCTTTCATTTAATGTGTGATTGACAGGGATCTGGGTACAGGGAAATGTCCTCCTTGGCTCTGCAGTGAGAGCACTAAACAGGCAGTGGAGTCTGTGACAATTAAATTCAGGAAGAGAGTCAAACACAGAAAACAGTTGCCATTGGAAGCTTTTGTAAAGTCCCAAATCTTGACTGAAAGGCAGCCTAGAGGTCTGAGTGAGTGAGAATGTGGACAGTTTATGAACATGTTTTTGAGGACACTCAAGAGAAAAGGAAGGGAAGTTGGGGTCTGAGTAAGTTATGGATATGGGAAGTGACATGGATTTTCAAAAGTAGAGGAAACATTAGAAGCCTTTCATGTGTGACACTGTTCATGTGGACCAGAGATAGTATCCAAAAAGGCAAACTCACTCCTCAACTAAACCAAGAGGAATCACTCAAAATCACCAGGGCTACCACTGCCTTAAGCTCAGACATGTTGGAAAAGCTATAGAATGTGAGACTTCAACCTCTTCTTGTGTGTCACAGGGATGTGTGCATGTTCATGTGTATGTGGGGGGTGTAAATGCATGTTGATGCCAAGGATGAGCTGCAAGTGTCATTCTGCAGGAGACACCTACCTTGGCTTTTTGAGACAGAGTCTCTAATTGGCATGGAGTTTGCCCATTATGCTAGGCTGGCTAGTCAGCACTGGGATTACAGGTGTGTATTATTGTGCCCAGTATTTTATGTGGATGTGGATGATTGAACTCAGATTCTTCTACATATATGAGAAACAGCCTTGTAACTGAGTTATTTACCTAGCTTTACAACTTCTAACTTCACGTCTACTGATTACTATATGGATGTTAAAGGGGACCATGAAGAATGAATGCTTCCTACTTAAGTGTCTGTGTTCCACTGAAGAGGATTCGGGATTCACCTCTTTGCACATGTGTGCCCTCTGACTGTGAGCGCAGCTCTAACCTCTCATCTTCAGTGTTTGCTTGACCTTTGGGCTCTCGTCATTATCTCTTTGTAGGACCAAGCTTCATTTCAGCCTCTGTGGAGAACAACTACAATGCAAGTCAAGCGAGGAGGGGGAGGGCGTGCTGAGATGTGACTTATCTCCTAGAGTTCTTGCTTGGTATGCACAAAGCCCTGGGCTCCACCACAGCACCTTATAATTCCAGTGTGGTGGTTCATGCTTGGAATCTCAGCTTTTAAAAGTTGGATGTGGGAGGACCAGAAGTTCAAGGTCATCCTCTGCTACATAGGAAGTTAGAAGGCAGCCTGGGATACCGAAGAGCCTCTTTAAAAAGAAAGGAAGGAAGGGAGGGGGGTGTCCTGCGCAACCATCTCGCCAGCAAGAAAGACGCAGCACACAAGGATCCTTCTGCAGTAAGCTTTAATGCTTCTTGAGAGGGAGAGCATAAGCTTCCAGAGCAGAGACCCCAAACCAGGGAAAGCCATCCCTTATATAGAGGCTATCCTCCGCCTAGGACGTGTAGGCTCCTAATTGGCTGCTACCCATCGCACGAGATGACGCCACGGGAGAGGCAGAGCACAAGGAATGGAAAGTCCCTTGGCGTCTGCGCAGCATGCTTGTTTATGACTTGGGAACACAGGATGTCAGCGCCATCTTGTAATGGCGAATAGTGAGTGTGGCTCCTCACAGGGGGGGGGGATGATTTAATTGACTCCTACTAAAAGCTTTTGTGCCCATGTGGTTTCCAGGGTGATTTTCCAAGGTTCTTAGTTTCCCACAGCTTTCTGGGACAATGAAAGCTGTAAAATAGCAGGCGAAGAAAGGAGTATTCTCGATTCCCATGATCCTTCTCATAATCATCGCATAAGATACAGAAACTGTTGAAACTAATGCAGGCAATGAATTTTCTTATTTCTGAAGTTATTCTTAAAATTCATTTAATGTTCATTTTATTTATTCAATGAAGAGTTGTATTTACTAATTATTTGATCAAGTTAATGTACTAAAAGAAGCAAACAGCATGTAAAGCCATGCAGAATGCTTGGTAAAGACTGTAGTTGAAAATTCTTTGGCTGCCTCCTTTCAGTATGCTTCCAGCCTCTCAGATCAGACAGGCCTCTGGAAAGTCAGCCACGTTATAAACGTTATCAAGAACACCTCCTATTTTTAGTCATGCAGATGAACTGCTATGAGATTCACCTTCTGGCAGCAACAGGTATAAGAATGTTGAGAAGAAAACTCAGAGCAAGAACCACTGTGATCTTTGAAAGAATGAGAGTTCACATAAGTGCTTGTGGGTCCAGGCCCTTCCTGGAGCAGCTTTCTGAAAAAGACATAGCTAGGTGCTGCCACGGAAATCAGCATCTTTCAGATGAACAGGGAGACTGTGAGTCACAAGGAAACATGGCAGAGTCAAGAAGTCATAATATCTATGAAAAGTTCCCTTTAAGTTTTCAAACATACACAAGCAGCTAGCAGGGCGCTTCCTAGGAAATCCAGCATTCTGCAGAGATCTCAAAACATTAGCTTAGAAGCAAAATCATTCAAAATGTGCTGTACAGTCATGTCCACATCCAAGAGCTTTAAAAACTACTCAAAGCAAGCCAAGAATAGTGCTGCACTACTGTAAACTTAGCACTGGGAGCTGAAGAAGGGAGAGTCAGGAGTTCAAGGTCATCCTCTCCTACTTCGTAAGTTTGAGACAAGCCTGGGCTGTTAAGACTATCTCCAAGTTTTAAAAGGCAACAAAACATTCAAAACAAATTTCTTAGTAGATGAATGGCCTAGCAGAACAAAATCAGCATTATTTAGGAACAAACTATAACCAGTCACTGGCCTTTGTTGGAACACTCGAGAAGCAGAAGAAGGAAAGTCACACGTTCTAAGAATTATGGGTTGCATAGCCACACTCAGCCTCAAAAACAAACAGCATTGCCCTCTACCTGAAAACTCCATCTGAATCTGATCTTTTCCCAGCCTGGCATCTCACAATCTTACTTCCAATACTAGAAATATAAATAAGAAACAAAACACAGACTGGGAGACACTGTGATTTGAGATTTTTTTTAAAAAAAAAAAAAGGAGGAAAAAAGAAAGTCAACAGAGGATTGGAAGTGATACAAGTATTTAAGCTTGAATTCTAACAGCTAAACTTAAAAACTTGGACTCAGCTTATCAATAGGTATAGTTTGCAGACAGCTAGACATGTGAGAATCAGGAGACATGGTGTTCAAGTGACTTAAAGGAATCATTTTAAATACTGTTATGGATTCACCCTACTGACAGGACCATATGAAGTGCTCCCACCCACATTAACACAGCATCTGGCAGGAATCACATTTGAAAAAAACATTCCTGAACTTTCAAAATTTACTAATAAGCATCATTATATATATATCATAAATTCTGATTTATCACACATACAATAAATGCAATTATAGAGCTGTCAGAGTCTGATTGCTGAGAAGCCATAATAACAAAGTCCCACAAAAGCAGTGAAAATAAACATTAGTATGTAAAAAATATTTTATTTCTCATTAGAAACAACATAAGTCAGAGGACATTGGAATGATGTACAGGAATACTGAGAGGAAAAACAACATTTCAAACTGGAGTTCTGATGTGGGAGTGGTCTCCTGTATTTTATATTACTCTCATTGGTTGAATAAAGACTCTGTCTGGCTTGTAAGATAGGTCAGCCCTTAGGTGGGTGGAGTAGACAGAACGGAAGTTCTGGGAAGAGAGAAGGAAGAGAGCCAGTCGCCAGGAGGCTCCCGACGCAGATGGATGCAGGTTAGACCTTTCTGGTAAGTCACCAAGTGGTGACTTACAGACTTTTATAATGGGTTAGTTTATGAAGGTGAGGGCTAGCCAAGAAGAGGCTGGTGATGATGGGCCAGGCAGAGTTTAAATGAATACAGTTCTCATGTGGTTATTTCAGGCATAAGCAAGCAACCAGCAGCTGAGCGGGCTGGCGGCTGCGGGCTGAGAGCTGGGTGCCGGGAATACAACCCACACCTCTCTTCCCTATTTACAACAGAGTTCTATAACCTGTGGAAACTCTTCAAAATGAAAATGAAATAAAGACATTTTAAAACAAAAGTTACAAAAATTCATTACTACAGACCTGGCCTATAAGAAATGTCTGCCAAGGCTCTGAGGATGAGGGTAGATTAGCCAGAGGGGACTCAAACTTTAAAGGCAAAGAAAAGTAGGTGAAGAAGGCATAGAGAGCAATAGGCATTTTCATATTTAAAATGCATTTTTTTTAATTTTGTGAGATGAGGTCTCATGTACCCAGACTGAATTCATATTAACTATATAGCCAAGAATGACTCTGACCCTCAAAACCTTCTGCTTCTACCTCCATGCCTAGTTTATGAAAATTTGGGTATGGAACCCAGAACTTCCTGTATGCTGGACAAGCATACTACCAACAAAGCCCCAGTCCAAGCCCCGAACTGCAGCTGGGAAGAATAACACCAATGACAACATGAATCAGAAGACACTGCCCAGATGTGCCATCTGAGTGACGCCTGTGTAATTAAGCAGGGGACAGGGAAGATGGACTGAAGCAAGAATAGTGTAATATTTACTGTTCTATTGTATTCATAGTAAAGAGACACCTTGACCAAGACAACTCTAATAAAAGAAAGCATCTAAATGGGGGATTGCTCACAGTTTCAGAGTTAGTCCTTGACCATCATTACAGAAAGCAGACAGGCATGGGGCTGAAGCAGTTGCTGAGAGTTTTATACCCTGATCCCAGGGAACAGGCGAGATGGTGACAGAGACTGGGTCTGGCATGGTCTTTTGAAACCTCAAAGCCTATCAACACACCTCCTCTCACAAGGACATACTTTCTAATCCTTCCCCCAAATCATCAGCTGGGAACTAAGCTGCTGTGGGACACTGGTCTTGAACTCTGTAAAGATTTGTCACTTGTACTGGTTTAATAAAATGCTGATTGGCCACTAGCCAGGCAGGAAGTATAGAAGGGGCGACTAGAACAGGAGGATTCTGGGAAGAGGAAAGGCTCAGTCTGCAGTCATCACTCAGGCACAGAGGAAGCAAGATGAGAATGCCTCACTGATAAAGGTACCAAACTACATAGCTAACACAGACAAGAATTGTGGGTTACTATAAGATGTAAGAGTTAGTTAGTAAAAAGGCCTATGCTAATAGGCCAACCAGTTTATAATTAATGTAGACCTCTGTGTGTTTCTTTAGGACTGAACGGCTATTGGACCGGGCAGGACAGAAACCTCTGTCAACACTAAACATGTCAATAAATGGGACTATGAGGGCCATTTCCTTTCAAACTACCACAAACAGTAACAAGAAGACCTGGGTGTGAGTCAGACAAACATATTCTTGACCTAAATAGCAAAAAAATTATAGGGCCAAGTAAAGATACAAAGATTTTTAAGTTGTAATTGCCTAGATGGGTACTGGCAACAGAAGTGAAAATTCTTATGTCTTTTTCTAAATTTGCCTTTGGTAGCTCATTAGGTCCCTAATTAGATTAGGTCCCTAATTAATTTCCTAATGGAAATTAGTGTGGCAAAACACCAGGCACAGGCTGTTTTATGAAGAAACTATGTTTCATAGTTTTTAGAGCACATAAGTGCAAATAGTTCCCACGGCAGGAGATGTTTGGGCCGAGTCACATGAGTAGTAGGAAGCTGAAGAAACATAGGTCTTTCTAAAGACACCCTCAACTAACCTCTCAACACTGAACCACTATGATTTCCAGACTCCCATAATCTTTTGGGAGCACACTCAACCTTGTTCAAGTTATAGCACTGACAGATATTGTTTTAATAATAGGCATTTTTAAAAATACAGTGAAAGTTCAGTTTCGGCCACACTGAAAACAGTCTCCAGAGCTTAAACAAAGATGAGATCCCTGCTTTGGGAGTCACACAGCCTCCCTGTAAGGAAAGAATTCTCTTAATTGCCACAGCCCCTTTTCACCTCAGCCAGACATGGCCCATTCCTTTTCATTAGCACTCCACTTCTTTTAAAAATAAAAATGCCCCTAGAAAGAGTCACACAAAACCCTCTCGCTATTTCAGTCTGAAAGCAGGTATCAAAAAATAACTTGTTGGCTATCTGCAAGGCCAGAGAGTAATGAGCTGATCAAGAGAGGCTTCAAAGAAGCAGGGAAAAGAATCTTCCCATGGTTCCCTGAAGAGAAATCTGGGAAGGCAGGACAACATGGAGTCAGGAAGATACAGGGGGCAGCACAAAGCAGCCTGCAGTGAAGGGGAGGAGGGGATTAACTCAGAGGGAGGTGAGAATGTGGAGAAGCACCTGCTTTGCAATATTATCAGACCAAATCACTGCAAAGAGGACAGACATTCTGCCAGCTGTGTGAGAGGCTGGGACACTGAGTGGCAGTGACAGATGGAGAAGTGTCTGGAAGTGTCTTGGTGCACAGCGTGACAATCCCTCAAGAGTCTTGTAGGATGTCTCCCTCATTGGCACATGATACACATATTCAGTCTGTTCCAGGATATGTGGGAATCAAAATTCCCATGAATTCAGAACTGCATTTACTGAACATGTGTATCCAGCAGCTACATGTGGTTGTGGTTGCCCATCCTGCTACTATAACCAAAGACCTGATGATAAACATCTTCTGAGATTTATTTTGGTTCAAAGCATCACAGTCCACTTTGCTGGGGAGTCACTGTGGCAGCAGGAATGTGGGGCAAGTGATCACATTGCATCAGTTGTCTAGACGCACAGAGAAACAAATGCTGCCATTCAGCTCCCTGTGTCCTGTTTATTCAGTAAGAACCTGAGCCCATTGGTTGGTACTGCCTAAATTCAGAATCGGTCTTCCTACCGCAGTCAACCCTCTCTGAAATGCCGCCACAGACAATCACTCCCAGAACTCTGTCTCTTAGCTGAGCATAAACCTAGAGAAGCTGACAGTGAAGATTCACATCACATAGTTACACACAATTAAAATATAAGCAAATGTGTTAGTAGTGCTTCTCTTGAGCTGTGCCTGTTTTAAATGGTATACTAAAACTGTCTCTGTGTGTTTCTCTTTCTTTCCTCATGTTTGTGTATGTGTGTGTGCCAGGTCCATATTAAGTATCTTCCTCAATAACTCTCTACCCTCACCTTATTCTTATTGTATATGTGTGGGTAGGCACATGTGTAATGGCTTAAATGCAGATTCCAGAGGACAGCTTTGTGGACTTGGTTGTCTCCTTCCATTGTTTCCTGGGTTCCTGGCATCTAACTTAGACCTATCTGCAGAGCAAGTGCCTTTATAAGCTGAGCCACGTCACTGGACTTCTCTTAGTTTTTGAGAAAGGAACTCTTATTAAACCTGGTGCTCTCTGATTTAGTTAGATTGACTGGCCAACAAGTTCCAGCGATTCTCCTGTCTCTGTCTCCCCAGCAATGGGACTACAGGTGTGTACCACCATGTGTAGATTTTTATGAATTCTTAGGAGCCAAATTCAAATCCTCATTTTCAGGTAGTGAGTATATTACTGATAGAGTCACCTCCTGAGTCTTTATGTTTAGTGTTTTAATTTCTTTGTCAGAAAACCGAATTAACTTTTCAACACAAAATATATGACATCTACTTTGTTTATATTCTTTTCTTCTTTTAATAGTAATGGCATGCAGATATGCAAAAATTGATAGCATATGGCTAAATTGGAAGACATTCATAAATGAAGGCACTTGGTAGGTTGAGACTGAATGGGGAAGTGAGTAGAAGCAAGGACTTAGCAATTTTGAACTTCCCATCGACCATCTACTCTGCTTCCTGTGATAAAAACACTGTGCTCTTTACAACCTAGTCAAACCTGATCCACCTGGAGCTGCCACAGGCAGGTGCCCAGGTGCCTAGCAGTCCACACCTGCTGGTTTTCAACACGGTTGACATTCAAAAAAGTTCATATCACAAGTACTGCAGGGAGGAATGAAAGAAAGGTCTTCCCTGTGCACAGAACTAAGGGCACCTCCTACACTTACCATTTAGTCTTTTAGCACGCACACGTGTTTATATCATAACAGCAGTACTATTTGTAGAGAACTAACATTTGAAATTTACATCATTATTGAGTTGGATGAAAGTAGCCCAAGAGAGGCTGACACATGAAGAATGACCACACTGCTTAAGAGACATTCCCCAGCACATTTTTGGAAGTTTTAGTTTTTCTTTATATTCGCTTGCAACCGAGATGTGTTCCCTTTAAGAGCCAACACTTGTTCTACTCAGTCTCTAAGCCCCTGAGGTATATGCTTGAAGCCTGGGAAATCGGTTTAGAATCACCAAGGATTTCCAGAAACTACATAAGATTGAATCTGGGCCACTATGAAATGTAATTTATTGTTTTTCCAGTACATAAAATTCAGTTTTAAGTCATAAAATCGAAGCTTTGAATCACTTGGTGGATGTGATGTGGCGGAGGCAAACATCAGAGGGTGTCTACAAGAGCATGCCTTTGCTGTGGTCTTGCTAATTACAGCAGAAAGCAGAAGAATTAAATGACTGGGTCCTTTTTGTTCTTCCCTGGAACAAAAGTATGGTGGCTTCTTTCCTGTCCTAGAAGAGGTTTTCCTTCTACTCTACTGCTCTTTGTGTCTTATATTTTCCTTTTTTGTTGTTGTTATGTCCTTTCCTCAATCGTAAAGCATTTTTACAGTTTAAATGCTTACTGGCCATTCTGGTTGAAAAATTCTTTCTTAAATTGTCTGCCATTTAATTGTAAAGTGATGTTGTGTTTTTTGGGAAATGACGAAATGCTCTCTCTCCTACACACACACACACACACACACACACACACACACACGCTGAGTATCACAGAAGGACACATTCATTCAGGGGATAAATTTCTATGGCTGAGCGACCTCCAGGGAAATGTTGGATGGATGGGTTTAAATCATTTCTCTCTGTTCAGACTCAAATTACTTTCCTGCTAACAATTTAACTTCTTACAGATTAAACCTTGAAACTGCTCCTTAAGTGCTATAAACATCCAAAAAATTGTTTCTATAGATGCAATGAGGCATGGAGCTAGGAAATGACTCTGGGTGAAGACCAGAAGTGATACGTTTTGTTCAATAACTGCAAATCTATGAACTACCTCTCCTAGCTAGGGTGTCAGTGCCCATCTTAATATGATACTGAAAAGGAGGTCATTTTGGATTGAACTTATAACAGGAGGAACTGCCTGTATATTTCATTAAGAGCCACTGCCCAGAGGTTACTGATGTGGTTTATTTGGAGTGCTTCCTAGCATGGATAGAGACTTGGGTTGGATCTCCAGCATTGCACAAACATTCCCATCATTTCCCACATCTATAACCCCAGCACTTGGGATATGAAAACAGGAGGATTAGTAGTTCAAAATTATTTTCATCTACCTAGAACCTGTGGAATAATCCTTCTGTATACTGTGAAAATGCGATTTTCTCATTGTTAATAAGAAGCTGACTGACTAATAGCTAGGCAGGATATTGGAGGCAGAGAGAATGCTAGGAAAAAGGGTAGAGTCTTAGGAGTCATGGACAGGCACAGAGAGAAGCAAGATAAATGTGCCATGTTGAAAGAAGGTAATGCCATGTTACAGAGGGTAGATAAGAAATATGAGTTAATTTAAAATGTAAGAGTTACCTAGTTACAAGTATCAGCTGAGCATTTATAATTAATATTAAGCCTCTGTGTGGTTACTTGGGAGTGACTGCTGAGAGACAAAGAAACTCTACCTATATATGCTGCCCCAAAATCTGGCACCTACATCCATATAAAATCAGAGAAAGCTTTAAAGAGTTCCTAAACACAAAAAATGGAGCCAAACATGACTTCCTAGTCTCAGGTCTCTCATGATGATCATAGTACCTAGACATGTCTTCTAACAGCTGCCTGGGGGAAGAGCCAGCTGTCAGCCACTATGCAGTTCAGCCATGCACTAGGCTAAGCTACATAGGCAGGAGATGACATAGCAATTTAAGATTTGTCTCATGAAATCAAAGACAATACACATGCTCAGTAAAGACAGATCCAGATGGAGAAAACCTCTAAATGGGTAACTGTGTGTTTAAAAATATGCTTAGGCTTAGAAAAGAGAAGGTTAGAGATAGTCATGAATTTAAACATAGTTTAAAATAATAACGTCCTTTAAAAGGAATAGAGTAAAAAAAAATATGTAAGCTGTGTAAAAATGGGAAAAAAACAGAGTCTAAATTTTGTATGTAACTTCATTGTCTTTAGATTTTCTGATTGCTAATGAAGGAATGACATCTGCTAAAACACATTGGATTATGAAAACTTCTGTATTAAACCTACATATTTTTACAACATCTTGACTTAAAATGGAATTCAAAAGATATGTTACTTTGGAGAAGAGGTTATGCTTTTATTTCCATGTAACATGAGGGCCGGCTTGTTGGGGTTACTGTCCCGCCCAGTACCCCACAGCCGGCAAGCCCCAAAGAAAATCACACAGAGAGTCTACATTAGGTTATAAGCTGATTGGCCCATTATCTCCGTCTTCCTACCAGCTCCCATAAGTTATATTAACCCATTTTTCCCATCCATGCCAGGCACATGGCCGTTACCTTTTCTCAGCAAGGCAGCTTACATCCTGGTGGACTGGCAGGAGTGCGGGGAGAACTTCCTTCTTCCCTTGTTCCCCTTTGAGCAACCTCTACTTCCTGTCTGGTTTTCCCACCTATACTTCCTGCCTGGCCAATCAGCATTTATTTAAAACATGATTGACAGAATACAAACAAT
>JAQHUG010000113.1:349422-412805 GCA_028555095.1 Dicrostonyx torquatus
AGGAACTGAAATAATGCTCAAGATGCTCATAGGAGATTAATGGGAGGATTTTAGCTTTACAAGCAGGAAAGATGACTTCCTCTCTGCTGCCGGGAGTCATGATTCACAGACAAAGTGACAGAGCACCAGGCAACTGCTTTCAGACACTTAGAGAACAGGCCGTATGTGATCTAGGTTCTCTCCTTCCACCATATGGGTTCTAGGAATTGAACTCAGGTTGTCAGGCTTGATGGCAAGTGCCTTTATATGCTGAGCTTCTAGCTGGGCCCCTCTTTCAGGTCTTCGTTAAGTTGAATTTTTCAGATCTCCAGTATAATTTCAGGTTTACTTGTGCTATCAGTTCTTAAGAGACGTGAATTAAAGGATCTGATTTTGCTGATTTGCCCTATTTTTATTTCTGAAATGGTCTTATTTGTGTGATCTAGATATATTTAGAGCATATCAATGTAAATGCTGTATCCTATGGCTGATCTTTTCATTGTTAGAAATACCCTATTAAATCAACATAAATGTTTGTTCCTTAAGACCCACTTTATATTTAAAATCTATGTTAGGCCATGCCATTGGAATGACACGAGCTTTCTAGCCATTCCTAATTTCTACTTTGTATGTCAATCAACTCTTCTCTGAACTTCAACATGACTGGATTCTTTTGCTCTCTTGAATTACATTCTTTTAGATTCAAGATTTTTAATTCTGCTAAATGTTTCCTCAGTAGCTCCCTGGATGTGAGTGTCTTCTATTTTAGTACTTTAGCTTTCAGAGCTTCTTCAGACATGATGAGTATGTCCTTGTGAACCAATATTTAACCATAGTCAAAAGCATCCAAACACTTTAGCTGTATTTGCTGTCTCTGGAATCTCATTCTATTGTTATCCTATGTTTTTATTCTTTCTGCACCGTAAACAATATAAACCATTGTTTCCTTCCTCCCCCATCTCTGTTTCCTTTTCAGTGGAACTGAGAATCAGATTTAGGCCCTTGTACCAGCTAAGCACACGCCCTACCATTAGCTACACCCCGCCCAGCATAAGACAAAATTTTCTTATCAAAATGACACACATTTAGATATTCCTGCACAGCCACCCTTAACTTGTTCCATGTGCTTGAAGCACTCCTTTCTCTTTACCTAAAAACCTTCCTGAACCCATCTGTTAGTATTTTATCTCTGTGTTTTGGTAGGAAGGTACCTGACACTTCTTATATCTCTACAATGTATGGTTTTTTATTTCTATTGTTTCTGCTAAGAAATCTTAAACTACCAGGTTAAGGTTAAGCTTCTTCTAGGAGGGTGGAAAGATGGCACAACACTACAGAGCACTTGCTACTCTTTCAGAGGACCTGCCTTTAGTGCTAAGCACTTACCTCAGGTGGCCCATAACTGCCTGTAGCTCCAGCTACAGGGACCAGACTGCTTTTCCTGGCCTCTGGGGGGCACCCTTACTCATATGCACTTGTCCAGAACACAGACCCTACCCATGCACACATAAATAAAAATAAGATAAAAGATTTAAGAAGCAGTTACCAGTCAGAGGTAGTAATTTGTGCCTGAAATCTAGCATTTGAGAGGCTGAGACAAGAGAATTGGCAGCCTGGGTCACATAGTGAGTTTCAGGACCCTGGATATAGTCCAAAATCCTGTTTGCCAAGAAAAAAAAATAGGAGAGAAGGAAAAAATAAAGAAGTAGAGAGAAAGGGAGGAAAGGTAGAAGAGAGGGAGGAAGAGAATCAGATGGAGGGAAGACAGGAGGAAGGAAGGAAGGAAGGGAAGGAGAAGAACGGAAAGGAAACAGAGAAGAAAAGGATAAAAAGCAAGCAGGGTTCAGCTTAATGGTTGCTCAGTTGTAACTAAAGCATCCTGCCTCTGTTTCTTTCTAGTTAGCGTATTTTTTTTTGTTTATCAAGCTTTACAGCCTTTTCCTAGCCATACTTTGTCTCCACATGCATTGTTTGTGTTTCTCTTGATTTGCACCTGTTAGTCCCATGTCACCAGTGCCAGCAAATCTCCTCACAAGTCCTTCTATCTCGGTCCCCTCCTCTTCTACTCAACTTACTGTGTGTTAGAATTTCTAGACTCTCAACACTTTCCTTGTACTGTTTTCTATATTTCCCACCCATTTCTTGCACAATGCTAAGAATTAGAACTTTTTCAACTTTATATTCTGATTTATAAATAATTGTTTTGGTCATATATAGTCTGGTATTAAAGTTAACCACTGTATAATTTGTGCTATGTCTGTTCTAAATTTTTCATTGAACCCAACTACAATTTTCAGTACTGATAAAATTCCTGTTCTTATTTAATTTTTTAACCTATGAGTGACAGATTATGTTTAAAAAGTTGAATTATCACTAGATGTTCCTGTTTTTAAATTTTTGATCATTCCAAGTTTGGTACTGATTGAATATGAATATTATATAAGGGGTACTTTAGCAAATATTCAGTATTCTGTTTCAAAATATATGTTGAGGAAAAAAATCCACTCTTTCGTGTCTGTAGGGAGATTTGTTACCTATGTTGTAGCCTTATAGTAATATATCTGTGTGTGAGTTCGTGAATATTAAATAAAGTGGTTTTGTTTCACATTTCATTTGATGTAGTATTAATTACAGGTATTTAATACATTACTTCTGTTTTCCAGAGATGACAAACCACTGATGTGGGGTAAGGGAGGGAGGAAAGAAGAGAGGGGGTAGAGAGACAGAGACAGAGAGAGCAAAAACCATGTATATGCATTATGGCCCAATGCACAAGATTGTCAAGTCAGAACTTAGCAGGGTATCCTAGCAGGCTGAAGAAGATCAGACAAGGGACAAATTCATCTCTAGTTGGGGTCTGCAAGCCAATGTCTCCTTTAATGAAGCTCAATCTTTCTCTCTCAAGGTTTCTTCCTGACTAAAGGAGGGAGGCCTGTCATAATAGGGAGAATATTCTTACCGAAGTCTTTTGGTTTAAATTTGAGTCATGTGTGATGGGTGTGTGCACCCGTGTGCACAGAAGTTCGTGTGTGTGTGTGTGTGTGTGTGTGTGTGCGCGCGTATGTGTGTGTGTGTGTGTAGACCAGCCACAGGAGCCATTTGTCTTGCTTTGCTTCGAGAACTCCTCTCAGGTCTGGACTTGATCAATCAAGTTAAGCTGTTTGGGAAGCCACAGGGATCCTTCTTTCTGCCCTCAATCCTCACCCCACTCGCCCAGGCTACCCATGAGCTACTATGTTCAGTTTATTTTAAAATGGGGTACCTGGGGACTAAACCTAGGTCCTGATGATTAAGAGACAAACATTTTACCATCCAAGCTATATTTTAATCTCACAAGTCTCATTTTAAAAGTAGTTTCTGCTCCATATCTAGACTTGTGTTTGACCATACATCTTGGTAATGTGGCCAAGCCATCTAGACTAGTGTTGACCATGTATCTTGTTATTGCAGTCAAGCCAAGTTGCTACCTCACAGTAATCATCACACTTGGCTCATGAATCAAGTCAGAGCCAAGTAATGAAATTTTTCACAAAAGTAGCAGAGAAACTTGATACTGTTTATAATGATATATGGTTTATATTAATTTTAATATTTTAATAAAGAACTGTTCATACAGCCACAGTATAGACTGCAATTTACCTTAGTACCTTTTCTACTGCTGATCACTAAACCAACCCCTTACTGCATCTTAAAGAAATGCTGAGGGGAAATCTGACCTCCAAAGTCTCCCCTCCCCCAGGTCCCTGAACACACGTAACCATATCCTTAACTCAGTTCTGCCTTCTTTGTGGGACATTTCTCCAGGGAACTTCCCATTCAGTTTAAAGCATGTATCTTAGTTAAGTAGCAATAAGTTGCCTACAAACATTTTATTTTATTTTTTAAATTAGCATACAAAGCAATGGGTTTCCTTCTTAGGATTTCTGTTGAGCCTCCACCACCCTCCTCTGATCCCCTCCTCATGAGCTGCTCCTCCCCTAGAAGCCTCCATTCCGCTTTCATGTCACATATGTTCTATTTCTCCCCTAGTTCTTTACCTTCATCTCATCTGCCTAAACTAAACTTCTCTTTCCCCATTCAGTGGTCACTTTTCTAGTTTTATTGACCGTACCTCACACACATACATACATGCATATACACAATTAAAATATAGACTCCACTAAGAAGGCACATGCCATCTGTCTTTCTGAGTTTGGCCTGTTTCACTTAATATGATGCTTTCAAGCTCCATTTATTTTCCTAAAAATTCCATGATTTCATTATTCTCTATAATTCACTATTTCCTTATAATTCTGTAAAGTCCTTCTGTATCTGCATTCTGATTATTCATTCCTTCATTGATGGAAATGTAGGATGACTTTATTTCCTGGCTAAAGGTGAATAGTGCAGCAGTAAACATGGATGTGCCAGTATCTCTGTGGTGGGGCAGAGAATATTCTGGGCATATGCTTAGGAATGGTGTTCTCCTAAAGCAACACCTTGTGAGAACTGGTGGAAAAACATTGTCCTGGTATATAATTGCAACCAAAGCTCGGTCCAAACTTGTAGCTAACTCAGAGCCAGAACACCCTTCACAAATGTCTTCAGCTAATGCTTTACCATTTCTGCATGGACCAGTCATTCAATGCAGGCTGTCTGTGGAAACAAACCATAACTCTGGGAGAATTGGCTCTTTCTGAATATGGTAAGGCATGCCATCTTGAGCTGCCAACAGACAATGGTGTAGAGAGAATAGCATATGCCTCAGATCACACCCATGGCAGGTAGCACATTTCAGCACCCATATAGCAATTAACTCTCCATTCTGCCTGCCAATTTCAGACTTGATCCTAGAACACAGGATCCAAAACACCATGTGAGGCCCAGCAGCCTGGCAATAAGAACTGTACTGTCCAAGATAGATGATGACACATGGCTAACGGACACTGTGCAGTAGCGGCCGTGTCTTTCAACTTGCCATAATGTAAACCTTTACCGAGAAGGAATGCTAATGGAAAGATGCGCTGACACTGAAATGTTTACATGGGGAAGGAAATAATAAATAGAAGGACTCTGTAGGTTCTGGTAGCTCTTGCTCTGCACCAATAATTTGTTAGATGAGAGAATGTTAGACATGAAGCTATTAATTACCAATTCAGGGAAAAATGGGAAAGCCAGAGAATTTCCTTGCTGTTATTCCCTATAGCTGGAAGGCATCAGAACAGAAAATCTAGCTGAGGACTGAAATTAATGAGTAAGAAAGCTTCAGCTTGGTCATCTGCCATTTGCTGCTGTGAGCGCCCAAAGGCAATTAGCAAGGCTCTGAGATTTGGGGCTGGAGCACCCAGACGTATACAGCTTAAACCTCAAACCACAACATTCCCATGAGTCTGTTGGGTCTGAGGAACTGAGCCTGGCTTCTAGCTAAAGCACAACCCTCGCCTCTTATTTATAAGTCACACATAAACCTCAAATGAGGTGGATGCTTTTGGATGAATGTGTCTCCCTCAAGATTTCCTACCCACACAGTCTTGGTGTTTGAAGATTCTTTATTACAGATATAGAACATGAAGCAGGAGACATCAGGGTTTATGAATATAGAGTATATTCCCATGGTGTAATATTTTATCACTGTGAGAGGAACCAAGGGGACATTGCCAACATACTGGCTTAGAATTGCATAGTATATGATTGTGAAAGACTAGAAAAAGCAGTGGTCCTGGGACATGATTGGAGAAAGACTGGAATTGCCTTGGCAGAAGACTGAGACATCAATTCTTTTCAGTCACTCCTGTATGATACAACTAACACATAAAAAGAGGTGCCATGGGTGCAGAAATATAGTCTCGATGGTAGCACAAATCCCACTCACCAAAAATGGCCCAGTGAATGACCAATAACCAGCTTTTTAGTCACAGTAATGGATGCCAGACTCCCCTAAAGGCATTGTTACTTGAGAATGACCAGTTACATACATATCTCTTTCACACAGTAAAGAATGTGTGAGAGTCAGAGTCAATATGTATTCCAAGCATGGATTTTCTTTCCTTACTCACAAGATGTGAGCTAACTCAGATCTTAGATGCTGTCACTATACTTAGTCTAATGACAGAGAACCTACCTTAAACCAGAAATGCAAGTGTGGGTATGTCTTTGGGGTTCCATGAGTCTTACATCTCATAGTCTTATCCAAAAGCCACAGATACAAATGAATTGCTGGGGAGCTTCCTACAAGTAGAAGTGGGGATCTTACTGGGAGCCCAAAAGACAGGGTACTGTCTTTCAGATATAATGTTCATTATAAATCACCATGGCTGTGTATTGTATATGTATGTGCAGGAGACAGAAATCACATGTCCAGGAACCAAGCAGTGCACACCTAAATTGCCTTCTCATTATTTGCATTCATGATTTCTGTTTCCAAACTTTTACTCTGTATTTTCTGGGGAAGGGAGCCTTCCTTAGGAAGGGCACAGTAGCAGTTATGAGGAACTTTAAGACTTCTGGTTGAGGAAGGTTTCTTTTGACTTATGTCCAGAGTCCAACAGGAACGAAAAGGACCCTGAGCTGGAAGAGCCAACACTTAGTATCAAGAGGAAACATGCTGATTCTGCTAGGAGGTGGGATCTGCTGTCAAATATCTCACCAGGGTTTCTCTTGATGTTCCCATGTCCACTTTAATGTGAGGAACAGGGTGGGAATGTCCTTGCCTGTGAGTATGTATATAGGCCAGAGGTCAATACCTCTTCACTTTGTTTGGAGGTAGGATCTCTCTTGAACCACCAGCTCACTATTTGTACTAGACTGGCTAGCTAGTGAGTACCCATAATCCAACTGTTTCTGCCCAGCCCCAGTGCTCGATTAATGGGCACAAACTATCATAGGTGCGTGGTGCCCAAACTCACGTCCTCATGCTTGTGTAAGGACTTTACTCATGGAGCCATCTCCCTGGCCCACCACAATAATTTTACACAATAATCATCCATTAGAAAATGAAAAAAAAAGAAACTAGGTATGGTGGTGCATGCCTTTAATCCCAGCACTTGGGAGGCAAAGACAGGTGGATCTCTTAGTTAAAGTCCAGCTGGATTCACAGAGTGAGTTCCAGGCTACAAAGAGAAACCCTGTCTCAAAATCAAAACAAAACAACAACCAAAAAGAAAATAAAAGAAAAAATTGACAGTAAGCATAAACTGTTCACAATTTACAGTGGCAGTTTTGATTCTCCAGAGGAACAGAATTAGTAGACTAAACATGTATAATAAAAAGGAAAGTTAATTAGATCAGTCTTCATTATATGGTATAGGTAGTTCAATACTATCTGTCTTGTGATGGAAAGGCTATCAGCCTAGTAGCTGCCCAGTCCATGAAGATGGATTCCTTGTAACTTTTTAAGCTTTATAAGTTTATTAGCTTTCCAGGTCTTGTAAGTTTCATGAGCTTCCCGAGTCTTCTCCCTCTTCCCTGCTCCCAAGAGAGAATCTATCAGTTCAGGAAGAAATTATACAACACCTCAACAATCCATTATTTTCCTTGGTCTGTGCTTCTTTGAACTTTGCATAGCCACATTGGTCCCCACAAGGCTCAGAGAGTAGGCAGCAGAGTTTTTCTAAGCTTGTGGAGTACCATTTAGAATTCTGTAGTTCTTTCATTTTGTAAATATTACAGAAATTCATGTGAGAATTTCCCTTAGTTTTACAATCCATTAGCAACAAAAATGTTGGAGAATTTGTAGTGTTAAAAGCATGCCTACAGATTGTTGCCAAGCACAAAAAAATACCAATGCAAAATAGCAACAATCCTGCAAAGTCCTGGCTATTCATGTACAGAATCTTTTCCCGCAGACCCTAGATCTGACTAGAATGCATTTAGCTACTTATTTTCTTGATGTTGGTCATGAACAACAGTTTCACTGAGAAACAGTCAACATGAAACAGTCAGAAAAGGAGCATATTTTACTTTAGTCTATAAAGAAAAAGGAAAGGAAGAATACGAGAAGTAAGAATATTCTTCCTCCAGCACAAAAAATGAAACAAAACAGAAGCAGAAGAAATAGCTTCACTGAAGGAGGTTAGGCAGCTGCAGGGCATTGCCTTCTAAAGAGCTACTGATGGTTTCTGAGAGGGCAAGGAGCAGAGAGTGTATGACAGAGCAGGTACTTCCTATGTGGAAGCTGAGGTTGTCTTCAATAGGCTACACTCTGTAAGGGCATCTGGCACTACCATTTCCTGTTTAATTTCTAACACAAGCTTCTGCTGCAGGGTGTGGTGATGCAGGCTCTAAAGAGGATGACGGAATTTTAAATATAATTTACAAATTTACATAATTATTTCCTGAACTTTCTCCCCCCACAATATTTCAAATGATAATCTGTCATTTAATGTGCAATTTCCAGATCAAGAATCCCTACAATATTATATGCAAAAGCTCTAGATTCTAACATAAATTATTGGGGACATGAAAAAGAAGACAGTGTCACATGTTGCCCATACTGGTCTCTAACTCAATATAGAGCCAAAGATAACCTTGAATTTCTGATCCTCCTGCCTCCACCTTTCAAGAGAATGTTAGGATTATAAATGTCTACCACCATACCTAGCTTCTGTAGCACTGGGGATATAAACCTGGGTATGATATGTGCTAAACAAGCAGTCACCCCACTAACACACATCCTCAGACCCTGGTAGCAGTTATAATATCTCTCTACTGAAAATTATCCATCAAAAGCCATCATAAACTCTTTATTTTAAGTGATAAACAGTTGTGGTGATCCTGTTAACCACTGATGTGCAGGTGTAGATTTGATAGGTATAGTTGATATAGAGACAGAGATATATGATAGAGATGATATAAATGCACATGTGTATGCACATACATGTATATAAGTGGCTGGAAGCAAAGATAATCTGCATCTGGATACAGATATGCACATCAAAGCCTCAAAGACACTCTGGCACATCCAGGACAGCAGTCAGGACCCATGTGCCCTCTGCTCTGGCCACTTGGCATGAAAGCAGTGTGTCTGCAATTGTCCCGTACATGGTGTTTTTTAGGTTTGAATCTTAAAAGGAATTATTTTGGAGAGAGTTCAAATAAATAAGTTGATCATTCTTATCTTGTTGGTACATTACTTTGAAAAAACAGTGGGCTGCCAATTGAGCAGTTCCACAGAGGTCATGGTAAAGGCTGGGGCATTCTAAGTGGCCAGTTATAAACATCAGCTAAGTCAGTTTCAGCAATAAACTACAGTGATTAAAAAACAGTCGTATTATCAAGAACGGAGGGTCTTGGGATAATGGATCTTGCTGCTTGTGGGAAACAGGCTGCTCACTT
The DNA here is from genome assembly GCA_028555095.1 of Dicrostonyx torquatus. Classification (NCBI taxonomy): domain Eukaryota; kingdom Metazoa; phylum Chordata; class Mammalia; order Rodentia; family Cricetidae; genus Dicrostonyx; species Dicrostonyx torquatus. Next base: position 358,714 of record JAQHUG010000113.1, read on the forward strand.
TTTACTAATGTTTGAAGCCTTCCTCACGTGTCCTAGGTGCTATTACCAAGCTCTGTCTCAATACTACTTCATTATTTATTTATTTAAAGCAGAGTTTCATTCGGTTGCCCAGGCTATCCTTGAGCTCACAGTGTAAAACTGGGACGGACCAGGTGCGCGCTCTCTCTGCGCGATTCCCACCGGACACAGAGGAAGTCGGACTCCCCATTCTTGTGCCGTGAGTTTCCCATTATAACCATTAAAAATATAATTGCTATCCTTAAACTGGCCTGGTTATTTCCCATATTGAGCTAATTCACAACAATCAAGACTTACCAATTTGCCACTTAAACTGGTTTTCCTACAGAAGAGTATTTTCATTCACCTATTTAAAGTGCCCAATTCATAGCCAAGTATGATGGGGGAACCTGTAACCCCAGGACTTGGTTGGTTGGAGCAGGAGGATTACCTGTTCCAGGCTACAAAGTGAGTTCAAGGTCAGTCTGGTTCCAGAGCAAGACTCTGCTTCCAAGAAATACAGAAATAAATAAATAAACTATGCTAGTCAATGTTTTTGGTTTATTCACAGAACTGTGTGCCCATCACTGTAATCAATTTCAGTTTATTTCCATCACTCTCCAGAGAAACATCACACCAATGCCACCCATCCCCTATCTGTCTTCTATTTTCTCAGCACTAGCCTTGCTGCTCAGCAGTGTAGCTTCTCTTCTGAACATTTCATATAAATGGAATAATAGGCTGAAGTCTCTCACAGTCTGTTTCTGTATTGCTTGTTCATTCTGAATAATATAATATATGAGTATGTGCCCACTCATTGTCTAGTTAAACCTGGACCACTTCTACCATGGGGCTCTAACTAAGAATGCCATGGTAACACCAGAACAATGCATTGCCCATGGACACATTTTCATTTTCTCTTCTTTTAGCTGAGACACTCTTTTTCCACTAGGAAGAAATTCCTGGATCAGAAGGTAACTCTACTTTTAACCATGTGAGAAATGTCTGGACAGCTCTTTCCATGCAATAGCACTATTTTACAGGTTGATGAAGAGCAGGCACCGGTTCTAGTTCCTCTGCATTCTGGCCAGCACTGTGACTATCTCTCTGTGTTATTTCAGCCCAGCCTCTCTAAAGTGTAGCAGCAACTCACTGTCTTTTGTGTGAATTTCTCTACTACCTAACAATGACTAACATGCCTTTAATTAATTCAAGACAGGGTTTTACTATATAGCTCAGGTTAGCTTGGGGCTCTGCCTTCTGGATACTGGGATTGCAGGCATAAGACATCTCAGCATGTTTGTGCCTTTGCTGCTCACTCTACATCTTCTCTGAAGAGGTGTATGCACAGATCCTTTGGCCATGTTCAAGTTGGATCAGCTGAATTTGTATGATCAGTTCTGCAAGTTCTTAATTCTACTTTTCAATAGAATGGAGTGACTTTTTACTTTCTATTTTGTTTACTTTTATTTTATTTGCTTGTTGTGAGACAGGGTTTTACTAAATAGCTCACGCTACCCTTAAACTCATGATTCTTCCTGCCTATGACTTCTGAATGCTAAGACCACAGACATGGATCACTATCTTAGTTAGCCATGTCAACTTGACATAACTTAGAGTTCTAGGTCAGATTGTTCAGTCATGTCTTTGGGTTGAGATTCATCTTGTTGATTAACTGATATACGCTAACCCTGTCTACTGTGAGTGGGACCATCCCTAGTTTAGTGATACTGGACTGTATTAGAAACCTTGCTAAGCATGAGTCAGAGAGTGAGCCAGTGAGCAATGTTGCTTCATGGTTTCTACCTGAAGCATCTGCTTGCGTTCATGCAGTGAATGCCCTCGATAATGGACCAGGCCATTGAGTATAAGACAAATATACCCTTTCTTCCCCTAAATTATTCTTGGTCAGAGTATTTTATCACAGCAAAAGAAAAGTGATTAGAACAGTCACCATCCTAGGCTCTTTTTACTTGTTTGATGATAGCCTGTGAACCATAAACTTAAAAAATACATATATGATTTCCCTATTTATTTTCTTTGTTGCCTGTGCTTCAGAATCACATGATCTTACTTAACTCAAGGTGAGTTAAGCAACTAACTCAATTCACAGTGCCGTCTCTTCTTGGGCGCTTCACCGTTTCAGCTCTTCTTACTTTGATATCTATAATAAATTTTTAGTTGTTTGTGTGTATTGTGACTTTTAAATACTTAAAAAACATCCTTAATTCCCAAGCAAATAGTCACTTCCACTGTTCAGAGACACTAGGGCTTAGGTCACCACTAGAAGTTTCGCATTGTTCTTTTGTTTCCAGCCATGGCCATGTTCAATCTGTTGTTTTATGAAACTTTTGAGTTTTCTTGTGTGTGTGTGTGTGTGTGTGTGTGTGTGTGATAGGTATGCTTGTATATGTGAGAGTGCAGGTGTACAGATGCCATGGGATGTGTGTAGATAAGAAGACGAAGTGAGGTATAGGCATTCACCTTCCACCTTGTTTGATACAGAGTCTTATTTATTTATTTATTTACTGTGGATATTGACTGCTGCATACACCAGACTGGTAGGCCCATGAGCTCCTAGGGGTTCTGCTGTGCCTGACTGTCGCCTCATAGTAGGAACGCTGGGATTGTAGACCTGTGCAACCACCCCCAGATTTATGTGGCTTCTGGAGTCCACATGCTTGCACAGCTTTTACCCCTTCAAGTTATCTCCCCACCACTGAAGTTTTTCCAAATTAAATACCTACCCATGTCATCCCTCTTAGGGAAACATATTTTTTTAATGATTGAGAGAACACCTCAGGCTTTAGCCTTAGGCACATGGGATTGCAAAGAGAAGAACTCAAATTAGTCCCATACACCTACAGGATGGTTTAATGCCCGTGTAACCAGTTTATTTTAAATGTGGCTATATGAATCTCATTAATCATTCCAGAGTAACAAACTAGAACTCTCATCACAAACTACAAAAAGAGGTGAAAAGAATTTATTGTAGTGTTTTCCTCTTGTTTTTCTATTGTTGTTTTAAGTTCATATATATCAAAACAAGTAAAAGAACTGTTCTCAAAAACTACAGGTAAAAATATAACACAGCATGAAGTCTATTTGGAATAAAGAACAGGAATAAATAGAATTTTTCTACATAATTTTAGTTCTTAAATAACAAAAGTACAAAGTGAATAACGACAGATATATTTGTTAAATTCAACAGCATAGACATTGGACTCAGATGCCTGATATGAATGCTGCTCATAGTGGGTCATGAATAAGTTAATTTCTAGGTGAAATAATGAAATATGACTCCAATAAAGGAATGCAATGGTTCATAACAAACTATAGTTTCTAGAAGTGCTAAATATTGTGGAATATTTGAATTTCACACACAATGAAAAATGAATGTTTGTAACAATCTATCTTAACTCAGGGTCCTTCTTGAACCCTTCCATCCCAAATCTATCAACAAAGCTGAAACAATGTGGTATTATTAAATATTAATTTATAAGATTTGAAAAACATTTGCAAAATCAGAAATATTGATTAAGGCATGTTTCTCATTTCTCTAACAAAACATTAAATTACCACCCTCGTTTTTTATTGTGCTGCAAAAGACTAGGCCTAACAATCCAGAAATGAGCTCAAATATTTTATTTCCATTGCTCTTAAATCTTGGTTCTCCTCCAAGAGTCACAGGATGACCTGATACATAAGACATTGTTAGTGTGAGTCATTGGCATGCAAGAAAGCTACAGGGTGGGAGAAAGAGAAGGATTCTGAAAATTTACTGGAACAAACATTGTATTATGAACAATATTCTATTTTCTCCTGGGAACTTACCAGTGAAACAGAAGCCTGTTCATGACGCCTGCAGAGCTGCCACGAAATTGTACAGGTTGCGGGACCAGTGACGCACGCATGAATGGCCAAGTGTTAGTGCGGGCTGACCTGGAGTGATCCTGCATCTGCGACTCTGTTCTCCAGAGAGCGCCATGGGAGGCTTCCAGCTGATGTGTTGCTTCATTCATGCTGCTCTTCACATCGGCCACTTACTGCATATGAATTCTTTTGTGAAATAGTAGAAAGGAAACAATTCTGGATTAGTGGATACAACCAAGGCAGTGGAAGTCAGAAATTCACAGGCAGGTCTAACAATGGCGTTTTGTATAATAGAGGATAAGGTTCTTGACTTTAGTAATTGGATTCCCATAGACTGATGGCATGTCACTTTAATGCAGCTATCTTCAAACACAGGGAATCAGGTTCAGCCAGGGAAATTCCAAATATTATTGACTGAGCACTTTCTACACAGACTGGTGAAGCTGGAGCACACATCACATCCAGAAAGAGACTTCCTCTTCCTCCTTTGACAAACAGGCATCTTGATCCTAATCAAATCCCCTTGGAAAACACCTCTCACTGGATTTCTTCTTGGACCTGTTTCTGGAGGTGTCTGGAGTTACTCTGGGTTGTGGTGGTTCCTCTGATCAGCTGTGGCATTTTGTCCTACAGGGATATATAGCTCAGATAGTACCCATCTGACCTCAGAGCTGCACATTGCATTTTTTTCCTTCCGAGGCACTACCCTTTCCATAAAAGGAAGCAGCAACTCACTTTCAACTTTCAGATGGTAGCTGGAAACTTAGGCCAGTAACACATAAAATAACACATAAATATGTTCAAGGCTGCAAAGCAAGCAACTCCTTGACACTCCACTAAAGCTGTGGACAGAACAGGAACTCGTGATATTTAAGCAGTCTCCAGGAGGAAATCCACCTCCAAACCTGTCATTTTTTCACCTGGATGTACTCTATAACCTTTCAAAACTATTTTCTTCAAACAAGAGCTATGAAGGAAAATAATAAAGGTAATTAAAATGAAAATATGCTGCAAAATGTAACCACTGAGCTATCTTCCCAGTGATACCCACAAACCTTAGACAGAACATTTCCAAGACACTGGGAAAGGACACTTGTCCTGGCACCAAGCGGCTGGAAAATCATCTTTACACCCAGCCCGCCGATCAGAAGGAATTACACAAGCATCTGCCTTTCTACTCATGTCCAAATGTTTTTCCTCACATACCATTGTTTTCTTATCAGGTAAATACACAGATGTCTGAGTACACTTGGAGCTGCTATAACAACATACCTTAGAGTGGACAATTTACAAGCTACATAAAAGTGAAAAGTATGTCATTCAATATCACAGCACCAGATCTGCTATAGGAAAGGGTTGTCTTTATGGATGGCTGCCTTCCTGCTGCCGCCTACATGGTGGAAGGGAAAGTGCTCCCCAAGGACTCTCAAGACTGTCAATCATATCAACGATCACCCATATGACCACACAAGCTCATCTTGACAGTCAACACGACTGGATTGAGAATCTCCATGGGAACATACCTCTAGTCATGTCTTTGTGGGTGTTTACATGAGATGGAAAGATTCACCTTAACTGTGATCAGTAACATTCCAGGGCCTGGGGTCTTGGACTGAATAAGAGGAGAAAACAAGCTGTGTGGCAGCCTTGCTTTACTTCCTGACTGCAGATGCAGTGTGATCAGCTTCTCACATTCCTGTCACCATTGGTTCTTGTCTTAGTTAGGCGTTTCATAAAACACCATGACCAAAAGAACTTAGGGAGAAAAGGGTTTATTTGGCTTATCCTTCTGTATCACTGTTCATCATCAATGGAAGTCAGAAGTCAGTACAGGAACTGAAACAGAGAAGGTTCCTGGAGGCCAGCTCCAATGCAGAGGCTGTGGAGTGGTGCTGCTTACTGGATTTTTCATCATGGCTTGCTTAGCCTGCTTTCTTATAGAACCCAGGTCCACCTGTCCAGGAGTGCCCCACCTTCAGTGTGCTGGGTCCTCCACCATCAATGCCCAACAGGCCTGCCCAAAGCCCGATCTTATGAGGGAATTTTCTCACTTGAGGTTCCTTCCCCACTGATGACTCTAGTTTGTGTCAAGTTGACATAAACTAGCCAAGACAGTACTCTGTCAGTGAACTAGGAGCGAAAGTAGTAAACTCTTCCTTCCTTAAGTTACTTTTGCCTGGAATTTTGTCACAACAATAAGAAGAATGACTAATACAGACCTATCCACCTAATGCCAAACTTCAGGGGTAAGGATTTCTTCAAATAAATTTTAGAAGTTCTCAAAATACAGCATCCTACTATACCATTCTCTAATTTACACCCTCCCTCCATATACCATAGATCCACCCCACTGCCTTAACTACTTACTATCTAAAGCCTAAAATCAAAGCTTTTGTCTAAATATCTTGTAAATAAGATAGAGATAATACCAAGGTCTGGCTTGTCTAGAGACAAGTTTCACTTCAGCTACACATACTTGCAAAACTCAACATATTGCCTGATCTTAAACACCGTATAAGACTTGCACGAGACGGTTGTTTTTCAAAAGCAAGAAGCAGAAAGAAAGGAAGGGGTGACTGTTTGCATCTGGAATGCAGTGACAGGCTGTGGATGGATCTCAATAGGGGAAATGCTTGCCTAGAATGCACCCCAGCACCCTGTGAACTGGACATAGTAAACATCCCATAACCTTAGCACTGGGGAAGAGGTGGAGACAAGAAGTTCAGTAGTTGAAGGTTATCTTCAGCTGCAGAGTGCATTTGAGATCAGCCTAGGCTATAGGAGACTCTGTCTCAACAAATCAACAAACAAATCCTATGGCATGAGTGAATGATATTAAATATTAAGTCTTGGAAATACTTTCATAAGACTTTATGTGCAGTCCACAGGATACACTAGGGAAGAGTTGAGGCCCCAAACTCTAGGCAGCCTCATCCTTACAGCTTCTTTTGATGTAGCCTGCATGATTATGCTCACAAATTGACATTCTTAGAGAGGCACTTTGACCACTGCTGTACTCAGCATTAGTCTAAGGAGGCTCTCTGCAGTAGCTTTGCTCTCAAAATACTCCTGGGTGCTACACTAGTAAGGGATCTCTGTGGTGGCCTTGTCCTGGCTGAGCTCCTGAGGCCTTGGGAAATATGCTTTAAAATCCAAGCAGAAGCATCCTCTGTCCACTGCATCCTGTTGGAGACCCCAGGCATAGGATATCAGCACTGAGTACCTCCTGTAAGTTCCACATGAGTGACAACAGGGAATGTAGGGATACTGGAGTGGAACTTTGAGGTCACCTTGCCCCCAAGCACCCAGCCTAATGGACTGGTGACAGGTAATGCAGAGATTTCCATTATGTCTTCTAAGTTCTTCTTCCATGGTCTTATGGAAGTGTGTGACTTCTGCCCACCCACATTGATCTCACTAAGCCCGGATGCACAGCCTCGACCTTGGGTTTATCTCCAGAACACACCTTCCCATTCTTTACAACGTAGCCAGCTGAGAACTATCCAAATACTAGCTCTGCTTCTGTATGGAGCACAAATTCCCTTTTGAACTTTCTCTTTTCTTTTATTACAATTTGTAGTGACCAGACAACACTCCACTTAGATCCATCTGTCTCCAAACACCTACTTTAGTCTATAATGCTGCTATCCACAAACCCCAGCCATGGACACAGTTCAGCCAGGTTTTTCATCACTCTGCACAAAGCACCAACTTCCTTCGAGCTTACAATGGTGGATTCCCCTTGCTGCCTGTGGTCTCACTTTCTTCACTAGGAAAGGCTGTCACCATTCATAGTTCTGCACATGCCCTCACCAGGATTATTCAGGCAATGTCTAAGAAGGCTGAGGCATTCTCTCAGCTGTCAGCACCTGCCAATCTGCCAGCCTTGACTCATCACTCAGTTTCAAAGCTTCAAAGTTCTCTCTCTCTCTCTCTCTCTCTCTCTCTCTCTCTCTCTCTCTCTCTCTCTCTGTGTGTGTGTGTGTGTGTGTGTGTGTGTGTGTGTATGTGTATGCGTGTACAGGTGTAGGCCAGAAGACAACTTCATATGCTGTTTTTCAGGTGCCATTCATGTCTGTCCCCTTTTATGAGACAGTCTCTCACTTGGACTAGAATTCACAAAGGAGGTTACTCTGGTAGGCCAGTAAGTACAGGAATTTGCCTGTTTTCACCTTCCAAGAACTGGGACTTCAAGTGCACACTACCACACCCAGCATTTTGCCTGGCTTCTGGAGACTGAACTCAGGTCTCATGCTTACATGGCAGGCAATTTTCTGAGCCATCTCTCAGCCTGCCGTGTTGCGCCTTTAGGTATTACTATAGCAGTATCTCATGTTTAGTGCTGAGTTTGGTCTCAGTGACTTGGACTATTACAGAGTGGCCTTAAGATCTATAATTTACAAAGGACAGAAGATTGTTGTTCACACTTCTAGACTCTGGAGAAATCCGTATTCAATACCCCAGAAGACTAATATTGTGTGAGGATGAGTACAAATACTTAAGTGCCCTCAACTTCTTTTACATGAACAGTTATCCTATTTATGCGGGCAAAGCTGTGCCTACAGTCTTCTCCAGGGAACAGACAATCAACCAGACCTCTCACTAGCATACAGAATGGCATCAGATATAGACCTGCCAACCTCAAACTCAAGACTGCCTTCCAGATGCAGTCCCTAAAGTTGGAAGCATGGGATGGTGACCAGACAGCTAAGTCACAGTAGTGCTATGGTGCAAAGTCTCAACCTGCCAAGGAGACAAGGCCACATAGGGAGACACTCACAACAGTAATTTGGGATGGAGAACACTGCCTGAATTAGAGAATTAAAAGTGGAAGAACCAGCTGAGTCTGTATTCGCATAGCAGAGGGCTGGTCTAAAATGCATGAAACCCTAGATTCTGTCCCCAGTACCAAACAAATCAAGTACAGTGACTACACAGAAATCCCAGAACTCCAAAGATAGAGGCAGAGAAATCAAGAGTTCAAGTTTACCCCTAGCTACATTATGAGTTCTAGGACAATCTGGAATACTCGAGACCTGGCCTCAAGAAAAGAAGTGAGTTAAAAATACTAATAAAGGAAAACAGAAGCTTGCCTTGTTCTCAGATGAGGAATATCAGTGTGAACTGACTGATATCTGACACTGTTGGTGAGACTAACCCTAGCATAGACCTTGGTGGCTCTGTGGAACTGAAATGACAGGAATGGATTGATTTCTTCTTAAAGACACAGTGTAGTCCAAGACTATCTGTGAACACAGTAGGGTATAGACTGTCCACTGACATTTGTGCCTCAAAGAGTATCCTTGAACACAAACCCCATATTCTCAGCTAAATTCTTATAGTTTACCCCTTCAAACACATAAAACCTAGGAGACCTGTCTTGGGAGAGATATGTCACCCAGAAGATCATGACAAGGCCTTGTGTGTGCTCCAGGATGGAGAAAGAACTGCTGCCAGACTGTTGGAGATGCCAGGGCACATTTATCATACTCATTGCTGTGGACAACTGAGAAAGGTCTTTGTCAATGATCCAGACCCTCTCCATAGCAACCAGGAAGTGATCTTATCCACCTGTGCCACCATAATAGCCCGCCAGCCTCCTTCATATAGCAGACCCTGAAGGGACCCTGATGTTTGACTCTGGCACTCCATCATAACTCCATCTAAGCAGGAAAAGTCTGAGAGGCCCGGGGTCAGGCTGCTTCTCTGTCCTTCCACAATTCTAGAAGATGCCCTGCATTCAGTAGCATCCCCTGGTGCTACAGTCTTGGAGCAATTCTGTCTGCACAGGGAGCTTCTGAGCAAAGGACTGATCAGTGGAGCCAGTGCAACTTGCCAGCATCACTCTATGATGCCTTGGGAATTTAGCCCAGCAGCTCAGTTTCCACCGTGCACAGCTAGGGTCTGGAGTCATTTTATTCAGCATGAGATCTGCTGAGAGACATGTCAACTTGACTCTCCAAGACAGGTTTTCCAAGCTCCGTCCTCCAGAGGATTCTCAAAAGGCCTTATATTTCAGTCCCAGACTCCCCTCCACCCCGCCTCCTTTCCTTCTGTGAACACATAGCAGTTCTGCCTCCCTGGGGGAGACACATTTTACAAAGCCTCAGCAGTCTGATGAGTTGAACAAGGTTCCATTAGGGACTTGGAAACATGCTGATAAGTCACCTCCAATTTTTCTGTAGTACAGTCTAAAATGCGACCTGCTCACACAGGACCTTACCAGAGAACTTCCTTCCCATGCTCCTGGGACAGGCAGAAGACTTCGGTCTCAGTTGTGGATTCTGAAATGACCTTCGTCTTAGTTCCAGCCTATCTCAGCCTTAGTCTGGGAGGTATGAGCAGCTAGAGGATATAACCAGGGACTGACTTGGAACCACATTCCTAAGCACATCTGATAACAGGAACACTATGTGTTTGCCCTGAAGCTGCCGTCATCCCAGGGCTAACCCTAAAGGTCAAGTTCTAGAGAAAGCCCAGACTCACCCAAACTTTCTAGAAGAGCCTCCACCAGAATTCCTTGAGTTAGCCCCATTAGCTGTGTCTCTACTATGGACCCAACACCTATTACCTGCCTTGAATTTAGCTCAAACCCTTTGTGATTCCAATAACCCGGAGGTTGAGCAAGTGAACACTAGACAGACACTAAATGCAAAATTGTACTAGTAACAGGTTGAATAAATGCAATACCACCAAAGAAAACTAAAAAAAAAAACAACAACAAATAAACCCAATAATGAGAGATAAATGATGTACCTGCAAACAAATTCTAAACAATTTTTAAAAACTCAGCACAAAAAAGAAACACAATGTAAGTATATGAAAGAAATGACAAATTCAATAAGAAAACTTAATAGTGGCATATAATTAGAATCTAATAATAAGGAAGATTTTAGAATATATACAAATCAATACCTGTTCTGTACCACGTGGGCAGACATACTGAAGGATGAAAATCATACATTTCAATATACAGAAAAAATATGGGACAAGATATCCTTTCCTGCTAAAGTTTTCTCTAAGTTAGACATAAAAGCAATGTACCTCAACACATTTAGGTGTAAATATCAAAATCCTGCAGCTAACATTACACTCAATGTGAAAAGTTGGAAGCTTTTCCTCTAGCTCAGGGTGTCCACTCTCTCAACTTCTACCTAAAGGAATATTGGAAGTTCCAGTTGAAAAGTTTCTGCACCCTGTTTTTTCTGGGGGGAGGTAGTTTAAATACCCTTTGGGAGTGGTCTTGAGCATCTCTGGGAGAGGGATCATCATTTGATGGACTTTCTGAAATGTGGCAGGATTTGGAGAGAGATGGGGGAGGGACCTTGGGGTGGAATTTCCATAAGAACATTCCAGACTCTTTGGGCATATGGATGGCAGGGACTAAGATGAAACTTCCACCAGAACATTCCAGAATTTTGGGGATTATAGATGCCAGGGGCTGGGGTAAAGATTCAACCAGAATACTAGTCAAAGAAATTTGTAAACTGAAGTTTCTGTCCCACCTGGCCCTGCAACTGTTCAGTCCCAAATAAACACACAAAGGTTCATATCAATTATAAACTGTTTGGTCTATTACTCAGGCTTATTATTAACTAGCTCTTACAACTTAAATTAACCCATTATTCTTATCTATGTTTAGCCACGTGGCTTGGTACCTTTTCTCAGTGCAGCATTTTCATCTTGCTTCCTCTCTGTCTGGGTGGCAACTGCAGATTGAGCCTTTCCTCTTCCTGGAATTCTCCCAGTCTGGTCGCCCAGCCTATACTTCCTGCCTGGCTACTGGCCAATCAGCATTTTATTAAACCAATATGAGTGACAAAGCTTTACAGGGTACAAGAACATTATTCCACAGCAGAAATTGGACAAGAAAAAGAAATAAAGAACATTCCAACAGGAGGGGAAGAAGTGACATTGTGTCTGCTCACTAATACCACACTAAAAATGTAGTTTTATATATAGAAAACCCTAAAGGCCACGGTCTCCAAATTTGTTAAAACAAACAAAAAAAAACTCAATAAAGTTGAAATATTAAAAAAAATTAGCATACAAAATTAGCTAGTATTCCTTTATTATAATACTTTCATTCAAAGAAGAAATTAAAAACTCAACCCCACTCAGAACCAGCTTAAAGATACTTAGTATTATAATTATCAATTACTGATGATAGAAATTATAGATGGTGTAAAGAAGCAGAGAGCATTCATGGATTGATTAGGCTATCTTTGGAAGAACTGACATTGTTAAAAATGTCCAAACTACCTAAAACATAACCACAGAGTCAATAGAATCCCTATCAGATCTCCAGTGACATTTTTATGGAAATAGCAAAGAACCTGAATTTTTGTCTGGAACCATAAAAAACAGCCAAAGTCGTCTTAAGTAAAAGGTCTACAGTGCCCTGTTGTGACTGCTGAGACATCCATTTTCATGTACAAGTAGCTGCTGGGAACTTAGACTCTCGAGGGTACAGACGACAACTGTTGGAGCATGCATCCCATATCATGTAAGCTAACCTAGCAAATGCCACTTTTCTTACACTGATTCTGTTCCAGACAACACTGACTAATATATTCACTAATGGGATAAGAGGCAGTAATGGTGTCAAGTGTATAGCTACCCAACCACACAGGACCTTCTCCTACAGCAAAAGTGGCTCCAAACAGACATATCAACAGTACCAATGATGAGGAGCCCTAATTCCAGCTCCTCTTCTTCCCTCTTTGCTGCCACCTCACAGTCACTATATCTGTTTCTCTCTTAAAACTAAACCATGTGGACCTGAATGTGTGTGTATGTATGTGAATACATTGGAAACAAAGAGCACATGTGTGTGTCCTTCTGTGAAGGTTCAGGTTTGATATTATCTGAAAGAAGAAATGTAATGTTTATTTCAAGTATTCAGACATGAATGGAGCCTTTTTCATTAATGTTTCTTCATCTCATAAATTTGCCCTCTGTCTCCCTGTATCAGAGATTACTAACATGCCCAGCTACAGCCTTGACATTGTTTTCATTTCTTTACCCTGACTCCTGGAAGATTTTCTCACTTACCAGTATGAGGTGCTGCTTCTAAGCCAAAATGGTAAGGTAGATCTCTCCATTCCAGGAAGAAAAAAAGAAAATTACAGAAAACTCATCTGCATTCCTCTCTGAGGTCAGGTGCCTCTGAGTCAATTTAAGTATCAGCAAATTTTGACAAGTATCTTTGCACAAATAGCGATTGTAAAGAATCCACTGGTATTATCTATGGGAATCAGCACATCCATTTGAAAGCTGTCACACTTGACTCTCAAGTGTATTCTTATTGGCCAGAAGAAGGTGATTCTAAAATTGTGATAGCCTTGCCAGCTGGAAAGCAAGGTGCAAAGTAGAGACATTTAATTATTCTGGTTCTCCTCACATCCACAGGTTAATTTTCCTCAAGCAGAAACTTCTTGGTGTCTTTACTTTGACTTTGTGAACCACAACCTCTCTGACCTTGAGTTTCTGTCTGCCCTAGGGAGCCTGCCTCTTCCTGGAGTCCTTGCAGGGCCAGCTTTGGTCTGTCCTGACCGGTGCCTGTCACTCTCCAGTGCTGGGCCCCACAGATCCCCAGAGAGGGCCACTCTGCCTACAGGCTTCCCTTTGGCATGCAAATCATGGCAACATCAGAGAGGCAGCCTTGTGCCTTCCAGGGCAGTCTACTGGGGCTTCCCCCACACACACAAGGAGAGTCTCCGCTGCTATTTTTATCCTGAGAAGCTACTGGGTTGAAAATGAACACAGAAAGGCAAGATCTGATCACACTTCAGGATTTATTAGGCTCCCTTTTCTGCAGGATTAGACGGTGGCTTTGCCAAGTAGCTGTGTAGGGCTGGCTGACTTGTCCTAAACTATCTTCCTCCATACCCAGGATACCACCGTCCCAGAGTATCTGTACCTGACCTAGACCTTTCTCTCTGCCTTCTGCCTTCACCCAGAATTTATTGAACTCTTTCCTAAATAAAGGTATCCAGACAACTTCTGCTGACAAGTGTTGAGTTTGGTAGAGGATTAAGATGATCAAGAAAAGATTAGCAAACAGGAAAATACAATTCTCTATGGGCAAACAGAATTATACAGCACAGTGTGGCCAAAGAAAACATTGGCTTTAATTTACAAAGCCCAGAGGATTTTATAGTTGATTTTAACTCTTTCTTTACTAAGAGATAAACTGACACACACACACACACACACACACACACACACACACACACACACATATATATATATATATAAAGAGAGTCATATAAGAGAGTATAAAATATCATGTATTTTAATGTGAAAGCTTCAAATTTGTAAATATTAGCAATTAAGAAAAGTATTGTTTTGCTTGTTTGAGACATGGTCTCATGTATGCTAGGCTGGTCTTTAACTCATTGTATAGCCAAGAAAAACAACCTTGAACTTATGATTCTCCTGCTTTCCCTTCTGAGTACTGATATTGCAAACATACACTACCATAGGAACCCAAGGCTTTATGTATATGTGGCAAGCTTTCTACCAACTAAGCCGCATTCTAGCCCCCAAAAAGTTATTTTTAATAAAGTATAGACTGAATGGAATACATCTGGGGGCTGATGGAGCAGAGTTATAGTCTGTGAAGATTGGCAGCCTCTCGTGCTTGTTACAGGATGTTCAGCCAGAGAATCCTACAAAGGGAGCCAGCCTCTACAGGGATGATGGCTGATAAACAGGGATGGTATGCTCAGACTTGCCCATTTAAAGTTCTTCCAGATTGGCTGTGGCCTAAAGTTTGAGCTGAAATTATCAAGGCTGTTGCTAGAGTGATCAGTTATATATTTAAGTGTGTGTGTGTGTGTGTGTGTGTGTGTGTGTGTGTGTATAAACACTATATGACATATAGTGCAGGGAGCCAATTTGCGGCCGCCATTACAAGATGGCTCTGGGTCCCTGCAGCGCCAAAGAAAAACAACTCCTTACTAGGCAAGGCTCTAGGCGGAGCCTCTCACGCGTGCAGTGACGCATGGTGATCATAGCCAACCCCGCGGCTGGGGCGTTGCAAGATAAGCAAGCAGCCAATCCAGGCATGACCCGTGTCCATATTCCCTATATATACAGCTGCCGTTTAGTCCTCCCCTCTCTTCGCTCCCTGCTCTCCCCTCAATCAAGATACTCCAATAAAGGCGTGATACGAGAAGGATCCTCCACTGGTGGTAGTTCTTCCCTGCTGGTCAGGGGGCTAGCCGCAATATAGTATTGATGGCATGTTGAAATATGATTAGATCACAATTTTGTAAGATATCTTTGTTTATATTATAAATCTTTCTATTTATCACTCATGTATCCTATTTATTCTTATATTATTGATCATCTATCAATCTATCATCTATTCCTCTGACACCTATTGATCTGATCTGCCTTTTTCAATCCATCTGTCTGTCATATATCTATCCTGTCATCTGTTGCCTATCACATATCTACCCATGTATCATTTAACCATCCATCTATTTATCTATTCATCTGTACATCTGTCATCTATAAATCTAATTATCTATTACTCTATCTATTATCTATGACTTCCTTTACTAATAACTTTAAAAGATACCAGGCCAAAATATTTTTTGTCATAATAAATTTGTATCAACTGAGGACATGATCATTCCTAGGTATGGTCAAGGGTAAGATTTTTGTTGTAGATATGAGAAATAGCCAGAAGCATCTGAAAGAGTTCAGAACAGAAAGAGAAAGCAGTAGACTGAACATGGCCAGCAGATTGGATTGAATCTGGCCATGAGAGAAGTAGGAGCAGAACAGATTAGGGGGGCAGGGGTGAGGAATGAGAGTGTGGCAGAGTGAAGAGTAGAGAAAATGGAAAGAAGAAAACAGAGAGGGAAAGGGGGGGATAGAGAGAGAGAGAGAGAGATCAAGAGAACATAGCTGAAAAAGCAGGATTATAAGGAGAATGAGTAGCTGGAGGAGGATGAATCCCATCAGCCAGAAGGATTTAGAGAAGGGGAGGAGGTGAGCAGGGCTGGGACTTTGAAATGTGTAACAGGTGCTTGTGGTACAAGAGAAAGGCTAGAGGACAGCATGTGCTTTTTTTGGTATGTTTACAGGCAGCATGGATAGACAATTGTCCCTTCTGTCTTTGGGAATTTGGGGAAATGAAGTTTCCTTTGGCTCTCACAAAGTTGACATAAGATTAAAACGTTAAATTTTTAAATTTTATTTGATAATACTTTCCTGATTCCAAATGAATTGTCTAAAGAAAATTAGTATTCATTAAAAAAAAAAACAGTGGAAATAACTCCAAGAGTCTGTTGATGAGAGTGATCAGTTATGTGTAAGTAGGTAAAATTCCTCATTAAACACAGCTAAGAGTGGAAAGGAGGAGGAAAGCTGGTGAAGGCTGGCTTGAAGCTCACCCTGGGACCCTCTAAAGGAAACTGGACAGGAGTAGGATATATTAATAAGGATAAATTCTTTATTCACCTTTGTATACTCTTTGGATGCCATAGCAAACACCTGAAACCGGGTAGTTGATAAAGAACAAGAAACATATATATATTGGAGACTGAGAATTCCAAGACAAAAACTCCAGCATGCTGGGTATTCACAAAGGATTGGCGGCTTTCCCTGCATTCAGAAGTCACCTTGTTGCTGCTCTATGCTGCTATGGTACACTTATGCATGAGAATTTTAACTTGAAGCTACTACATATTTGCAGAAATGGAAACCAAACAACCGAGAAGCTCCAGTTCAGTGAAGAGAGATTGCTTAGCATGCACAAGGCCCTAGGTTATATCCTAGCTCCTCAAATTAAATACACTGGTATATAAAACCAACTAGGAAACAAGAATAAGGATGCTAAATAAATATGAAACTAAATATTTAAAGTGTAAGAGGTAAATACAAGTTACAAATTTATAGAAGGTAAAGAACTTGCAAAATCTAGGCAAGCAGACATTTTATCATCTCTGTGAGATATTTCACTGCACTGTTCAAATCTATGGGCTGTTTGTCTGCAGGTATTTGGTCCCCACATCTTGTTTTCTGCAACACTGAGTGTATCTGAGTTTGCCTTGGCTTCAATAACAAACAACTCACTCTACATAATTTATAAACAACATGAATAGGGTGCAGTAGTTTGAAGTCAAATCTTTCTAAAATCAAGATGCCACAAGATTAGTGTCTGCTGAGGGGCTACTTCCTGAAGGAAAACCTCTTTCTCTAATCTCTGAACAAAAGGCTGCACTGTGTGAGGCTTTCTTTATTAGAATGGGAATGGTAATCCTATTCGGCAAACCTAGTCCTTATGACTTAATCACTTCCCAAGGGCCCTGCCTGCTGATAGCATCACTTACTTAGGAGTTAGATTTATTCAAATCGGACCAGGGCCAATAGTTCAGTTGGTAGAGTGCTTGCCTAGTATGTATCAGACCTGCAATGCCAGTAATCCCAGTGATCTGAAAGGTGGAAGCAATTCAAATCATCCTTGGCTTTATAATCAGCTCTAGGCCAACTGACCTGCTTGAGACAAGAAGAATTATACAAGGGTATGGAGTGGATATTCTCACCTGGAAAGGAAGCAGGAAAGAAGCAGGGACTGGTCTCAAGTAAGTCTTGTCTTCTACAAGGGAAATGATAGTTAAATCTGTTGTAAATAGAGGAGGAGAGGTGCGTGTTGTGTTCCCCAGCCGTCTGGCTCCCAAGCCCCCAGCCGCTGGCTGGCTCAGCTGCTGGTTGCTTGCTTATGCCCGAAATGAGAACATGAGAACGGTATTCATTTAAACACTGCCTTGCCCATTATCTTTAGCCTCTTCCCAACTAGCCCTCACCATCATAAACTAACCCATTATAATAGTCTGTATGTTACCATGAGGTGGGTGACTTACCGGACGGATCTATGGTACTTCCATCTTCCACGGGAGCCTCATGGCGACTGGCTCTCTCACTTCCTTTCTTCTCCTCAGAACTTCCGTTCTGTCTACTCCGCCCACCTAAGGGCTGACCTATCTTATAAGCCAGGCAGCTCTTTATTCAACCAATAAGAGTAATACAAAATACAGGAGAACACTCCCACATAAATCTTTTGTTTATTTGTTTGTTTTTGGGACAGTCTCTTGTAGTACAAGTAGACATCTTACATACTATGTAGCCAAAGATGACCTTGAACTTCTGATACTTCTTAGTGCTGGAATTGCAAGCATGTATAGTCATGCCCCATTTATCCAGTGCTTACAATCAGCCCCAGTATTGTCTCAGGACAATATTACACCAACTGAGCTATGTAGTCACCTCATGATGTGAAATCTTTGACATGATGTCCCACTTTGCAGAAACACTGGGGCAGCAGATGCACTCTTAAAGTTCCAGGTTGCCCTGATTACCATAGCTTTGTTTGCCAGACCTGCATCGTAACTTACACAGATTTCAGCCTGCTGCCCACTGTTCTTCACATAGCATGTCTGTGGCCTCACTGTCTGTGGTTATGAATATGATACTATAACCACAGTTCTGGGCGCTGACCTCATAAGGCTGTCTGGAGACCAACAAATGGGCCTTGTTCTTGTAGTACTCTGCAATAGTAATTCTTCCTTGGACCCAGGGCATCCCTGTGGCAGGTTTTCTTCCACTGCTCATGCTATTCACCTTCCTAGTTAGCACCATGTGTTAGGACTCGGTCAAGGTTTGTTGCCTGAGTCCTCTGGTGCAGTAGCCAGGCTCACACCTGACATGCTGGACCATGACTGGGTTGGCTAACTTCGTTAGGATTTCTATTGCTATGAAGAGACACCATGACCATGGCAACTCTCATAAAGGAAAACATTTCATTGGGGCTGGCTTATAGTTCAGAGGTTTAGTCCATTATTGTCACTATGGGAGGCAAAGTGGTATGTTGGCAGATATGGTTCTGGAGAGCTGAGAGTTCTACATCTGGTTCCACAGGTAGCAAGAAGAGAAAGTAAATCATTCGGCCTACTTGAGCTTTTGAAATCTCAAAGACCACACCCCACTGATACACTTCTAAAAAGTCACACCTCCAATCATGCCATTCCCTATCAGCCTATGGGGGCCATTTTTGTTCAGACCACTCCAATGATTAAGGAGTATACTACACTGTATTTCTGGGTGGATCTTGAAATCACCATGATCCCAGGGTAATTCTAAATCTTTATGTTCTGCTCTCTTTTAAAAGATAATTTACATTTAATTAATTGGTGTATATGTGTGTTCTGTTTTCTAGCAACTTCCTCCAAAGCCCCAAGCTGATGCCCTCATCTTCTTAAGAGGCAAGACTTTCTAAGGGATGCTTGGTAATACTCAGGAAGTCCTAACAGCAAACTCATTAAATAACTCAGGAGTCTCAGGAAGTCCCTGAAACTGACCTGATGCACAGGATCCTTTCTGCCCATAGTTATATAAGCAGTAAGGACTTTTGGCCAAACAGAGAGCAACCAAGGCACCCTTAAGAGACAGGCAAGACAAACTGACTAGAAGACACACACACCAACTGTGTTATTTGGTAATGACACTCTGACCTGTTGAGTTCACCTGGAAGAGAATCTGACTTGTAGAATTCCCTGCAAGCTGTGCTGTGAGCTCCAGATTCCCAGTTTTTGTGAGCCCTCACCTAATGCCAGGGTCAGTTTTTGGTGATGCGGTTCCTTTTGAATAATTCCTGCTTACCCGCAATCCTGCTAGTAACCCCCTCAAAAAAACTCATCAGTCCACTAAGTTTTGGACTTTGTTGGTATTCACACTTCAGTATCTCATCAGTTCCTTTTCTGGGATTAGGAGGTGTTTATTCACATCTCCCCAGGAATACTGTCAGCAAAACAGAAGTCAGAGGATAATTTGCTGGAATCAATTCTCTCCTTCTACCATATAGGTGCTTGGGGTCAAATTCAGGTTGTCAGGCTTGGCAGCAAGTGTCCTTACTTGAAGAGCCATATCACCCATCCTTGCCTTTGATCATTGATTCTACCTTTAAATTATTTCTCTGTTCTTAGATTTTGCAAGAAGCAGCTGCATTACACCTTCAACAATGTACCTAGTTGCTTCTCTTCCCAAATACCCAATTTCTTTGTTCAGTAGCCCAACTTCCCACAAGGCACCAGCTCATAAATTTAGTTCAGTCAGTTCCTAGCAGCTCTGTGACAAGCATCAACTGTCTCGACTTGTAAGATGTGTTTTCAGTCCCTCCTGAAAACGCACCAGAATGGTTTTACCATCTGTAATTCTAAAGAGGCCTTCCTCAGGTCACTATAAACTCTAGGCAGAGGAGTTCTTGATGGCTCTCTTTTTATAATATGGGCTTTTGCCAGACTCACACTTGAGGCTCTGATGATGGCAAAGCAGGCTCTTTTCAACTTGCATCTGTCAGCCCTTCCAGCCTCATCTTGTAACCTGGTCTGCATCTTACGTGTCTGCTACAGCCTTGTTCCACTCACATGTGCAACAATGTCTGTCTTCCTCCATTCTGAATGCTGTCACAAACCCCTTAGGCTGGATAATTTATAAACAAGAGAAATGTAATGCTCACAGTTCTGTAGGCTGGGAAGCTGGAGATTGTCTAGAGAGTCCCTTGTTTTGGGACAGTGCCTTTTCTTTTCTTTCTTTTTTTTTTTTAAAGATTTATTTATTATGTATACAACATTCCTTCCTTGTATGCTTGCATGCCAGAAGAGGGCACCAGATCTCATTATAAATGGCAGTGAGCCACCATGTGGTTGCTGGGAATTGAACTCAGGACCTCTGGAAGAGCGGTCAGTGCTCTTAACCTCTGAGCCATCTCTCCAGCCCCCACAGTGCCTTTACTTCTCTGCAAAGAGGGAAGGGGTGAACAATCTCTATCAGATCTTTCTCATAGAGCATTGATCACATTCATGAAGGGAAGCCTTCATGGCTTCATCTCCTTCCAAAGTCTTAATCTTTTTAAAGTCCCCAGTTGGGGATTAAGAGTCAAAATATTAATGTAGACACCGCCCTATAGACCAGAGCATAATAGAAAATAAATTCATTTTTTGTGGGTGGATTGATAAATGTGCCTTACTCAGCCATTCAGGGAAACAGTGTTTCAGCCCCACATTTTACCAATAGGTACAGGGGAGTGGGACATGATTGTAATAGACACATATAGATGTGGACTGGGTTACGAATGGAAGAGTTGACTAATGCAAGATGGAAAGAGCTACTTAATAAGTTACAAATCTGAGGAAAATTCTATTAGATTTATGTACTTTGTGAGCTACAATATGTCTTAGTATGCAGGGAATATGGCTTAGTTGATGGAATGTTTGCCTAGTATGCAGGAAGCCCTGGATTCCATTCCTGGCCGTGAATAAACCAGGTATAGTGGTGTATACCTGTAAACCAAGCTCTTAGGAAGTAAAGAAAAAAGGATCACAAGTTCAAGGTCATCCAAAGATACGTAGCGATTTTGAGGCCATTTTGGGATACCTGAGATTTGTGTTTAAAAAACAGAACAAAAGAAACTAAATATCTTTCTTCATACGTTCATATGCCCATTTGTTTCCACCTGTGATGTTTAGAGCAGGGCACTGTTGAAGACTACATTGTCCAGCGCTATGGACTAGATAAAGTATATTAATTATATGGTGACCTCTGTCTTTGGCCTTTCATGTGATGAGGTCACTTAAGTTGGTAGATCAGGTCTATGTTAGTTCTAGGACCTGTTTCTGCATTTACACTAGGAGAGCTAGCAGGAACTTAATCACTGCATCAGAAACAGGAAACAGCATGCATATGGGAAGGAACTCCAATGTTTAAACAATTGAACTCAAAATGAAAGCCATGAACTTGGCCTCCCATGAGGGATGGGAGGGAGAAAGGTGGAGAGAAAGGATCAATCAGCAAGGCAAGAACTGGGAGAAATGAACTTAGGGAAGGGTACTGGAGAAGGGAGGCTGCTTGTTGGTTCCCCGCTGCACAGCTAGCTTAGACCCAAAATAATCACACAGAAACTGTATTAATTAAATCACTGCTTGGCCCATTAGCTCTAGCTTCTTATTAGCTAATCTCTTACATATTAATTTAACCCTTTTCTATTAATCTGTGTATTGCCATGTGGCTTTGGCTTTCCAGCTAAAGTTCCCAGCATCTGTCTCCAGTGGCTCCATACCATCTCTCTAACTCCAGCCTTCTTTCTCCCAGCATACAGCCTAGCTTTTCCAGCCTAGTTCTGTTTTCCCTGCTATAGGCTCAAAGTAGTTCTTTATTCATTAATCAATAAAAGGAACACATAGACAGAAGAACCTCACACACCATTTCCCCCTTTCTGTTTAAACAAAAAGAAAGGCTTTAACATAGTAAAATTACATATAACAAAACAGTTATCAAGCAAGAATAACAGTTACAATATTTCTATTTACTTTATCTTTTATCATAACTAAGGAAAACTATAACTATCTATCTATTCTTCAACTCCATCAAATACTCCAGAAGGATATAATATTACCTAAGTAAACAAAAAGATCATTGTAAGCAACTTCCAAAACTCTAGAATTGACAGAGACATCTCACTGCCTGGACAGTCACCCAAAGTTCTTCTGTACCATTGGGGCATCCATCTTCGGGCTAAAGGCCCATAGTATCCAGCAGACTTTTCCACAAAGCAGGAAATTTCTGCAGTTTGTCTGTCACATTTTTTCTGTGTCCTGCAGAATGTCTAGCAGACTCTTTCATGAAGGAGGAACCCCGAAGGACCATGTCACCTTTAGGCAAGTTTAACTGTCATTTCTTTGTGGGTCTTGCGTGCTCAGTTTATCAAGCAATCCAGGCAAGAGCAGTTTCTTGCCCAAATGGCTAACCAACTCAATAAGGAGCCTCTTTGATGCCCATCTTCCTCTTGAAGTAGATTGGTGTTGCCAGGAGCAGACATGTCTCATTGTCATGAAAAGCCCTAAGTTATTAAAACATTTAAATGCCATGTTCTGTAGTCTTTGAAAGATATGAAGAATGCCTATCTAACTGAAATATAGCTCTATACATCTAGAAAATTTAACTAACATGACTACAAGTTTGACTATTATAGATGAGTATCTATTAACTTGTATTTCTTAATTATACATCACATTTTTAAATGAACTACACAAACACCCGGGCCCATAAATGCCATTAAAATGCTCCATAGCCAGAGTTTGCACTGGCAGCAAGGCCCAGGAAGCTGCATTTTAAAACCATGTGGCTTTTTCTTTTTTGTTACAGCTGAATCAGGAAAACCTCTTTCAAGGGAGCCGCAGCATGATGCCAGCAAACAGCAAGAATTAAACTCTGTGTTTTTGTATCTAGAATTACTTTTTAAGCTCTCTCAGGTTTTTAAGTGGATATATGTTTGCCACGTTGGGGCCAATTTGTTTACCTAGGTAATATTATATCTTTCTGGAGTCTTTGATATATTTGAAGAATTTATAATTATAGTTACAGTTTTCCTTAGTTATGATAAAAGATAAAATATATATAAATATTTTAACTGTAATTCTTGTTTGATATGTGTTTTGTTATATGTAATTTTACTATGTTAAAACCTTCCTTTTCATTTAAACAGAAAACTTGAAGTGATGTAGGAGTCCCCTCTGTGTGCTGTGATTACCATTAGTGAATAAATAAACTGCTTTGGACTTATAGCAAGGCAGAACTTAGGTAGGCAGGTAAAGCTAGGCTGAATGCTGGGAGAAAGAAGGGCAGAGTCAGAGAGAAGCTATGGAGCCACCAGAGACAGACATGCTGAAACTTTGCTGGTAGGCCACGACCTCATGGTGATGCACTAGAAATGGGTTAAATTAAGATGTAAGAGTTAACCAATAAGAATTTAGAGCTAATGGCCAAGCAGTGTTTTAATTAATACAGTTTCTGTATGGTTATTTCGGGGCTAAGCGGCCAGGAACCAACAAGCGACTCACCTTCTTCCAACAGAAGGGGCCTCTGGTCTCTATTGGAAAATGTTCTAATTCTGACTGTACCACTTGCTACCAGTATTATCCAGAGTAAGTTAAGTTAATCCTCTGGTCCTTGCTTTAATAATGGCTTCATTATATGATAATTAAATATGATAATTAAATGAGTGAATGCTTATAGCAGTAACAAGCATATATGTGTATTCACATACTCTTTTTTTGTTGTTGTTGTGTCAGGTTTTCAGGAATGTCAGAATGGCTGATAGACTTCTCTAGAAAATATTTTAAACTCAACTACCTATGAATAAAAAGATTACATAACAACTGAAAGGCCAAATCTCTAAAATAATAAAGGCAAGGATTGAATGCAATTTTAATTTGTTTTACATGGGTAAAAGTATTTTATTCTCAGCCACAAATCATGTAAAGAAAAGTGGTTTCAAACCAAGGCAGGGAGATGTGTCAGACAATTAACCTCTTCATAGCCGTGCTTTGGTGAGACTCCTTGGGATAGGGTTCACCCATTTACCCTGTAATGAGAAGCATCCACAGCTCTCAACAGAGAAGGCCAGAGGGTTGGTTAATGATGCATCACTAAGAAAAAGCTTGCCCAGCACAAATCTAACATCAACAAGCAAAGAAACAACAGTTATGAGAATTTTCCAACTAGTTTCCTGGCCACCTGCCTTCACATGCTGTAGTTAGTGCTATAATAAAGAAAGTCTGTGGTTAGCAAGCAGGGGATGTCAAACCGGGCACCTAGAAAAGCTCTCTGGACGCCTATTCATGCAGTGGGTCAAGAGGGTCAGTTTAGCAAAGAAGATGGTCCTTAACTTTCCTCTTCATTTTCCTTTTTCCTCAATCCACTCACTGTTATTTTTTGTTTGTCTGTTGTTTGTTGTTTGTATTTTGTTTTTGTTTTTTATTTCCTTTTGAGGGTAAATATAGTTTGTCAAGGATAGCAAAATATTGAATCAGGGCATAGAAAAATAAGGAAAAGGTAAACTAGTAAAACTTTAAAAAAACATTTATTGTGTGTGTAAGTGTGTGTGTGTGTGTGTGTGTATTCTCATGTATGAGCAAGTTCCAAAGCCCGTGTGGGGTTGGGGGTGTGGGTCAGAAGACAATGTCACCTGGATCGGACTTTTAGATGGCTGTAAGCTGCCTGCCATGGGAGCTGGGATTAGAACATCAGTTTCCTGAAAGTGCAGTATGGGTTCCTAACCACTGAGCCACCTCTCAAGCCTTCTAGGCACTTTTAACCAGAAAAAAGCACAATCCACAAAACCCTCAAAACTGACTTTTAGTACTTTTCTGTTTTTGGAAAAACTAAGAAAGTCAACTTAAGAATTCAATGCTTGCTAGGATTCATGACAAATAAAGCACCCTACTGGTATAAAACCATCTAGTGTCTAAATGGCAGGCTCCAACAAATTATAACCATGTCCCTAAATCACACTTAAAACTGCTTCCTATGTGCTGAGGAAGAGCTCAGGGATACAACAG
Organism: Dicrostonyx torquatus; assembly: GCA_028555095.1. NCBI lineage: Eukaryota > Metazoa > Chordata > Mammalia > Rodentia > Cricetidae > Dicrostonyx > Dicrostonyx torquatus. The sequence goes on from JAQHUG010000113.1 coordinate 383,994, forward strand.
TCACCTGAGTGATTTTTCAGGACCTGAGTCCTAGGCCTGGCCACCTGCCCTTGAAAGGCCAAATAGAGTCAGTAGTGAAATTTATTCAGTGTGGCCCCATTTGAAAGAAGAACAAATAAAGAGGCCCAGTAACCCTACCCCAAGTCCATCGCCAGCGTCCTGACAGGAGAATAGGGCTTAAATACAGGACAAGAGGTATGCATCACTAAGCAGTCCTGGGCAAGGTGTGGGCCTGTCAATCATCACTGTCTCAGCTCTTGTCTCTCCTGCTAGGTGGCCTGACAAGTTGTCAGAACTGTGTGAAATCTCTTTGTGGGAGACAGCTTCCTTCCTGGCTGGCACCACGCTTCAGTTTTTCCTCCTCCCAGCATGAGACTCCCAGGGAAATTCCAATATCCAGGTTGGCTGTTTCAAAAGTCTGACAGCTGAAGTCTGGCGGTCTGGAAGGCAGAGTCTCCCTAGACTGTCTTTATTCCTGACTGAATGATTACAGCACGTGTTAAATGTATGAGGTATGAGTTCCATCTTCACCACTGCAATGCATACAACAGCAAAATAAAACCACTCATTTCTTAAAATATGTATACATCGTTGTATCATACAGAGTAAACCATATTTTTTTTTCTTCAAAGTGGTGGCTAGCATTTCTGAAATGAAGCCAGAAGGCAAGAAGAGGCAGCAGACAGGTCCTTCTCTGGGGAATCAGGTATCCTGTCCTCTCTGCTCTGCCCCAGAGACTCAAAGAACTGCCCAAGAGAGCAGTCAGGGAGGCTGATGTAGCTACCTCTCAACTGTGTGTTGCTTAGTTACAAAGAAAGAAAAAAAGAAAGAGAGAGAGAGAAGGAAGGAAGGAAGGAAGGAAGGAAGAAAAGGAGAGGAAGAGTTCGTAAATAAAGTTGAATCTAGTGCACTGGTGAGTTTTGTAAACTTGACACAAACTGGAAACCCCCAGGAAGAAGGAAACAATTGAGGAATTGCCTCTAGTAGATTGGCCTTTGGGTGTGCATACATAGTTTGAATGCCTAGTAGCAGGACTGTCAGTCTAACACAGAGTGGGGCAAGGAATGACTAGTGAGCTAAAGATATCCCAAGATACATTGTATTTATGTTGTGGTCCTATCACATTTCAAACTCTCCACAATTGTTGACTTTTAATTGGTCAATCAACCTCTGTAGACACAACTTCTTTACAGGATTTCTTGCTCACAGTACATGTGTGTGCGCACACACATGCATGCATACATGTATGTGTGTAGGCCACAAGTGTACTTTTTGGAGTCATTTCTCATTGATCATCTACTTTTATTGGGCAGAGTCTCCTACTCAAACCCAATGACTAGCCTCACTAGCCATTTTGCAGTGGGGATTTTCTGTCTCTGTCATCGACAAGAGGCTACCATATTCATTCAGCATTTGGTGGGTTCTGAGAATCAGAATTCCAGTCCTCACGCTTGTATAGCAAGTATTTTAACCACTAAGCCTTCTCTCCAACTCCGTGTATTCCTCCCTCCCCTTCTCCCTTCCTGCTTCCTTCATCACTGCCTCTTTGTGGGTATTGAAAATGGATCCAAGGCTTCCTAGGCAAACACTCTAACCAACTAAACTCTATAGTACATCACCAGCCTTAATGATACTGTTTTCTTGTGAATTCCAGTCTATTGAATCTGTGTTTTATTTTAAAAAGATAAAGGTATTTTGTGTTCCTTCTCCTGTCAGGAACATGCTGTCGTACCTTCCCTGTACATGCTTAGAATTTAATGTGCTGACCTAAGCCTAAGGTGCAGCAATGTATCTTAAAGAAAATGAGAAGGATATTACTCTATTGTTCTAACTCAGCACAGAGTTAACACCTTAGGGGTTAAAACCCTAAATGAAATAAGAATAAATAACTCCCCAGAAAAAAAATATCCAAAATACATTCAGTTTGGTTTAATTAAATATAAAATTAAGCTACCAAGATAAAGGGAATTTTTTTTTTGACCAACTCAAAGGGATTCTTTTATTGAAAAGCATCACATAGTCATTGGAATGATAGGAACAAGAAGGGACTGTTACATTAGACTGATAGGAGAAAACAATGACCAAATAAATGAAAATAGGATATTTTTATAAAAAACATCTAAGTATTCATTTTCTAATTATGATTTTCCTTTATTCATGGCAATTTCTTACATGTATACAATCCTATACAATTGCATCAAACCACACTGCCCTCTTCTAATACCACCTTTTTACATTTTATGTCTCTATTTTCAATTTTGATGATAGATGTAACTGAAGACAGAAATATGTAAATTATGTCCTTGTAAATTGAAGTACTGATGACTATTTGAAAATGAAGTACATTGACGATCATTCTCTAAACTTGAATCTCTTTAATATTATTTTCCGATAAAGGGAAATTCTTTATGAAGTAAAACTACAGTGAGATGCCTTACTTAAGCACACTGATGACTTAAATACCTAACGGCACAGAATGTCACCATGGCTGACCATAAGCAGCTGTGGTCATTTGCAGTGGACCAGTAAAGTCAGTATTTTCCAAAATTGCAAATGAATTTACTCTTTGCCCTAGTAATTCCATTCCTGGGGATTTGCTCTCTAAGCATAGCTTGAAATGTTCAAAACAATTTACACAGGCACTGTGGAGGTGCCATTAGTCAGCACAAAGCGCTGCTTAGGCTGCTTCAGATGACTGAAAACTAGAGTCCTTCCACACAGGAAACATATACAGTCCTAGAAAGAAGAGAGGCACTCTTTGTGCAAAAAGATTTACTGCAACCTCAAAGTGCTTGTGTTAATGCAACAAGCTATTATTTATGCAAAATAGGAATAAGAATACAAGTTCATACTTACACTATAAAATTCATACACATATAAAATTCAGCTTCTTGCAGGGACAAGAGAGATAATGAGATGGGCATAAGTAAGAATGAAACAGGAAGGGGTTTCTTTCTCCTTCCTTCTTTCCTTCCTTCCTTCTTTCCTTTTTTCCTTCCTTCCTTCCTTCCTTCCTTCCTTCCTTATCTTTTCTTTTCTTTTTAAACTCTTAGGTTGCCCAAGCTAGTCTGGAACTCACTATGTAATCAAGGATGACCTTAAACTTCTGATCCTCCTGAGTTCTGGAATTATAGGTTTTCAGCTTCCAGGGCACTGCAGATCCCATTCAGGGTTTCCTGTGTGTTGTAATATGCAGCATTCCACCGACAGAACCACAACCCACAGCTCCTAGAGTTTTCAAAATACAGTTTCCAATAAACTTTTCCTGTGTAACACTCGAACATTACTCATTCAGAATTAAGGTAACCCCAGAAACAGCACTTTAGACGCAGAGCAGAAAGGTCCCGCTGCGCATGTGTCTCCAGTTTTCTGGATGCATTCATCTGCCAGGCATCATCACCTCGTCTGCACATAATGAGGCCAACAAGTGTTTATCCACTTCACACATATTGCTTATTGTCATGAACCACACCATGTATGGCTACCGCTCTTTATTTTAGTTGGACATATCTGCAAGTGATTCTTTGGTTGCCAAGACTGTGACATGGTTTTATACTTGAATCTTCAGAGAATTTTAAAATTGTGTTCAGCAAATGCCTATTTTATAATCACACACACACACACACATACACACACACACAACCATCAGTGCCAGTTACTATTATGATTTTAATTAATTCCTGACCAACATACTCTAAAGAAGGATGAGCAACTGGTGTGAATGGCCCGGGGTGGGCTTCCGCACTCAAGTAGTACTGAAGGTGGCAGACTGTTCTAAGGGCATCTAGAAGTAGGTTCAGCCTGCAGCCCAGGGAAAATGAAAGCTTGTTTGTAAAACAGGAGAAATTTCCCAGAGACAAGCCTGTTCTGAGCCCACCAGTCCAGGCTGAGTTCTGAGTCCCCCATTGTCCTCCTTGCTAATGATCCAGGCTGCCCATTTCCTTAACAAGCCCGGTTTGTTCACTGGAAAATGTAACAAATAATTTCAAGGTTATGTCACTCTTGGCAAGGCCTGTGCTGCTGGTAGAGAAAGGAAGTTTTCAGAGCAAGGCAGAGACTGAAATCTTGTTTGTAACCACCAGTCTAGAGTCTGCTGTTCAAGTTTCCAGGCTTCTGGGAGCTGGCAGCCAGGGAATACCAGCTGGATTTTCAAAGGACGTATGTTAGGAGAGACAAACTCACTTAAATTCTGCCTCTACTCGTGAGGAAGAGCTTTGAAACACAAGGGGTGTTTAAATTTGTTCCAAGAAAGGTTTACAGGTGAGAGTTAGGCTGCTTCTGCTTCCTCTTACAGTGGCCTTCTGATCACTTGGAGATGCTATTTACATGGAAATTCCTAGGCCGCCTTCCGCATGCTGTGATGTCATTGTTGACTGTCACTGGACAAGCAAAGAAAGAGGCATTAAGGAAAGCTGAAGGGCTGGTGTCAGGCCAGCTTCTGCTAAGCTGCCAGTCCTGCCTGTAGACGATTACTAACACTTTCAGGGCTGGTTTCAAGGAAACCTGTTGAAAGACTTTCTTTGCTTTGGGACAAGCAGAAGCGGCTCACACACCCACACTGAAAAGTTTAACTTCACTTTCGCCTGTGAAGGGTCACTGGGTGAGGAGTCACGGTCTCACTGTCCCTTGTGTGGGAGGAAACAGTAGCTCTACTGACCTTTTTAAAATAATAGTTTTGAAACTATAATATAATCACATCATTTCCCCTTTCCCTTTCCTCCGTACAACTTTCATACACCCCCACCTTGCTCTCTCTCAAATTTATGACCACTTTTTCTTCAGTTGTTACAATTGTAACAGAGATCATTAAAGGACACCACAACAGGTCAAAAATGCAGAGGAAAAGAGATTGTATGGCACCCATCCCATCAAATACATCTTCAGCACAATGCCTGCAGCTAAGGCTCAGGGGTCAGTGCTGAAGAGAGGAAGTGAAAACGGTAAATAAATAGAAATTTTGCTGTGAGATTGTGACTGCTAGAAATGTGAGTGAGGCTACACCAATAAAATCTCACCAACACGGTTGCCTGAATAAGTCTCCAACAACTACTGATTTTGTTTGTTTTGTTTTCTTTTGTTGGAGCTTTGGAGCTTTGTCCTGAAACTCACTCAGTAGACCAGCCTGGCCTTAAACTCAAGAGATCTGCCTGCCTCTGCCTCTTGAGTGCTGGAATTAAAAGCATGTGTCACCACTGCCTGGCCACTATTGCTTTTAAAAAGAGGCTTTCATAAAAGAGTTGTGGAAGATAATTTAAAATCCAAGCTTAGCTGATAAAATGCCACCTACCCAAGCTTGAAAATCTGGATTTGATCCCTAGAACTCATGTTAAAACATAAACAAAAACAAACAAAATCAAACAATAATAACAAAAAGCCCCCCAAACAGACATGGTGGTACTTAATCCTAGCTCTTGGTAGATGAAGATGTATGGACAGACAGGATGGATGGAAGGATGGATGGATGGATGGATGGATGGACGGATGGGGCTCAATGGTGAGCTTACCTAGCCACCTCCAAGTCCAGTGAGATACCCTGTCTCAAGAAGACAAGATGAGCAGAGCTGAGGAACAACACGGGAGGCTGCCTCTGTCCTCTAAATGTTTGTTTTAAAAACTACACAAGCAACTACATATGCATTGGCACATGTACACATATATGTGCAAAATCAATTAATTAAAGAAACAAAATTCTAGTGCAATGCACGAGTTTCCCCCAAATAAGTTGGAACATGTACTCAGCCCTACGCACAGAGAACCATTCCTACTAAGGTGTTTCCAACTCTAGTCCCTTGTATGGCCACCAGCTACTCAACCATATGTATGAATCTCAGTTTATTCTGTGGTCTGCAGCAGGCCACTTTCCAAGGCTCTTTCCAATGTATAGAATCATGTTATAATCTATAATAATTATGTTCAAAATATGATTTGTGTGCTTTAGATTAAAATGTCCTAAGAATTTAAAAACATTTTCTTCTTATGGCATATTCCATATTTTTCTACATTTTGAATATTTCTGCCTTAATTAGAAGTGACACTTGCCAACAATAACATTGAGCATGTGGAGTTTCCAGTCACACTCCTACTAGGACACTTGACCTCCATTAGCTAAGAAAAGCTTTTTTTTCTGATGAAATAGCTACATATGTTTACTTACATTTTACTTTAAGCCAAGGTGGGAGGATTACTAACCTCTTTGGTTTTGGTATGAAATGGGGCGGGGTGGGGAGAAGGCAAAAATATGTGTTTGAAAGGGGCCAAAAGTATTGTCATTGTTTCCTTTGACTCTTCTGTTGTTCTGCAAAGAATTTCAAGTTGTACTGCTCTCAGAAAAAGACCACACATACACACACACAAAGAAAAGAAAACCTGACATCTTGAGTTTTGGTTTTGTTTGTATTTAATTTATGATTTTTAGATTTTAGAGACAAGGTTGTCCTATGTAGCCTTGGCAGGTCTGAAATTTGATATGTAAACCAGGCTGACCTTGAACTTAGAGATATTTGCCTGCTCAGCATGTTTTGTTCATTTATTCATTTTGGTGTTTTTAAGAAGGTCCTACCCCTGTATTAAGAAGGACCAGGTATCTGTGAAGCAGTTTGCATACCTGAAAAATCTAGCTCCCGTAGTATGTGTGTGTCTGACTGACAACTCTTGCTTCCTGGAAGAAATTTCAGTCAGCATTTTAGAGGAGACATTGCTCTGTCCAGCTAGACCAAGCATATAGTCAAAACAAAACAAAACAAAAAATCCTAATTGTAAAACTAGAAAGCACACACTATTTTTGCAGTAATGAGCGTGGGGCTGCGTTCCCAGCACCCAGCTCCCGGCCGCATGGCTAGCTTATACCTGAAATAACCACAGGGAAGTTGTATTAATTAAAATACTCCCTGGCCCATTATCTCCAGCCCCTTATTGGCTAACTCTTTCATCTTGAATCAACCCATTTCTCATAGTCTTAAGTCACCACAAGGTAGTGAGTGGTCTTACCAGAAAAGATTTAGCATGTTTGACTCTGGCAATTTCATGGTGGCTCTCCCTGAGACTCCCCTATCTCAGAATTCTGTTCTGTCCTCCATGCCTATCTAAGACTTTGCCCTATCAAAAGGCCAAGGCAGTTTCTTTACTAACCAATGAAAGCAACCGAAATACAGAAGGACCCTCCTACACCAATTTTTGTTGAGCAGTATTAACTTTTGGAATGGTATAAAACTGTATCAAACTCTTAGGCTAAAAAGATGCTGATGTGAGCAGAACAAACATTTCCATGTGTGCTCCTGGACACAATGTGAATCCAAACTGAAAGGGCAGTGATAGAGAGTTTCCCACTATACTCTCACACTTCTATCAAGAATCATGAGAACCCGACCAGAATTACATTTCAATCACAAATCACAACCTGAATAAGCTCCTGTGTTTCTTCTCCAAGGATCAGAAGTGGAGATAGTGGGGCATGCAGGGCAGGGACACTGCTGAGACTGCAAAGCAATCCCAAGGCACTGTGTGCATGAGGAAGTACAGAGTAATGCAGACCACTTCAGTTGAGAATTCTCGTGGAACTGCTTGTATATGTTCTATTTGTCATTTTCTCTTTTTTTGTTGCTATTTAATGATTAGACATCTAGGTAAAACAATGAAATAGGCTAATTGGCAGGCTCCAGGCCAATGAGAGATCAAAAAAACCAAACCAAAACAAACTGAACAGCTTTTTAAGAAATAGCTGAGTCTTGGTATTTCACATACACACACAGACATGAGTTACTTTTATTACACCATAAACATTGATTTTTCAAAGCTTCTTCTGCCTACAACATGAACATGAAATTTGACATCATGACTCAAGCCCTAGACACTTTAAAATTTTCATGCTGCTAAATTTTATCATGTAAAATGTTATATCATGTAAGCATATACTATAATAGGCAATAAAACATATAATACATAAGAGGAAAAGCCTTCAGGAAATTCTCATAACTAGTGATACATATGATAAAGTTGTTATTGCCTGGGAAGAAGATAAAAATGTGAGGAAGAAAAGAAAATGAAAAATAAGTATGTATGTCTATGACATGTCTGTGTATATATGAAAAATAGACACACATACACAGAAGAATTGAGGAAGCCATTGCTGGGAAATAGCACATTAGTTGTAACTAATTGACACCATCATTAACAAAGCTGTGAATAAGAAATTCTAGGTGGCTAAGTTTAAAATATTGAGGACAAATATCCCAATGAAGAGAGGCAACAGAAAAGAAATTCCTGGGTGTCAGTCCTGAGCTCTATAAACTCAAAGTCATTGAGAAAATCACAGCCATAGCAGCAAGTCCATGTATCAGATCAACTGTTCAGGAGCGTGAAGAGCAACTGCTTAGTGGGGTATAATTGCAACTTGTGTGTCTGTGTGTGTGTGTGTGTGTGTGTGTGTGTGTGTGCGCGCGCGCGCACCCATGTCATGCACATGTGTGCATGCTTGCACACCAGCAAGTACGTGTGCCAAGGACAGTCTCAGGTGTCATTACTTTTTAAAATTATTTTTTAAAACTTTGGAGGATTATAATATAATTACTTCATTTTCTTCTTTCCTTTCCGCATTCCAAATCCTCCATGTGTCTTCAACCCCCATTCTCTTTCAAATTCATGGCTTCTTTTTCTTTAATTGTTGTTATATATAAGTATGTGCCTGTGTGTAGGTATTAAATATATATGTGTGTGTGATACATAATATACATATATACATATGTATATGAGTGGGAACACACACACATTCTTAATTATAAAAATGCAACCTTATCACTCTAGTTGTATGTTCAGGATTAATCACTTGCTACTAGATAACCAATTGATAATGGTCATCCCTGGGGAGGAGTATTTCTTCCACTTTCAGCATTTTTTAATTGTCTGTAGTTCTTTGTCTAAGGCTGAGGCCCTGTAAGTTTTACTCATTCCACGTTAGTATCTCTATCAGTGCTCTCCTCCTTTAGGTCCTGTTGAGGCAGCTATATTTTTGAGACTTTATTGGTATAGCCTCTCTGACATTTCCGGGAAACACAATCACATAGTAGACTTCTGGTTCCTCTGCTTTTGCAACATTACCATCTCTCTTCCACAATGATCACTGAATCTTAGGTGCAGGAGTTGTGATGCAAATGTATCATTTGGGACTGCACTCCATAATTCTGAATTTTGATTAGTTGTGCTTTCTGTAATTGTCACCATTTGTTAAAAACAAAAGTGTTTCTGTTTGCTTTGTTTTGTTTTTTGATGAGAGGTTAGAACTATACTTATTTATGGATATAACAACAAATATTTAGTTTGTAATAGTTATATGTTCTCATCCAAGAAACATGTCTTCACTAGCCCTGGGTAGTTGGCTAGGTTTCCGATACTAGGCATAATTTCCTTCACATTATATGGCCTTAAATACTATAGATAGCTGTTGGTTTCCACCTAAGGTATATGTGTCACTATTGCATCCTTGGGGTTATAATGCTGTGCCATGCTGTCATTGTCATGGTTCACAGGTGTCATAACAGGGTAGGGCTATTGGTCACTTCCTTCCCTTGAAAGGTTGCATGGCGCCTTCTGGTACCATGAGAGCTAATCCTTACAAAGGAGGCTTTGGATCAGATCCAGCTCAGGTCTTCTAGGCACAATGTCTGGAGAACATAAAGTCTCCAGCAATAAGGACTTACTCTCTCACCAACTGTATTCAACCAAGGCTGACAACATAACCTATAATGTTTAGGGAGACCCAGATAACCTGACCAACAACTCAAAAGAGGGCTTTTCATGACCAGCATTGGGGTTTTTGTTAGTCTGTGACTCTTGTGGGGAGCTTTGTCAACCCTGGGTGTCTCCTTTTGCCCTCCCTGTGTATTCTGAAGAAGCTTCATTCTGGGTTGAAGAGGCCAGTACTCACTGACTATTCATTGAATATAACTTGGTCTTACGTCAAGGTTATATGAGTAGCTTGTGTTCTTCTGCTAGAACCTCCAATCAAGTCCTCAAGGTGTCATTTCTTAAGATCTGTTCAATTTATTTTTTGAGATGGGGTTCTAATTGGTTTGGATTTCTCTAGTTAGGCTATTCTTGGTGGCTAGTGTGCTCTAGGTATCTACCTAACTACCCTTACTCCAGCACTGAGGTCGCAAATGTCCTACCAGTTGTTGCCGTGGTTTTAGGGGACTGAACTCAGGTCTTCAAGCTTGAAAGACAGTTACTCTTCTGACTTAGTCATCTCCCAGCCCTGACAACTTCTCCTTTTAAAGATGCTGGTAATAGTCTTGATATTCATAGATTGTGACAGCTAGGATTTTGACTGAGTAGACAGAAAGCAGAACTTTTCAAGAAAACCCAAAAGATTAAAATGGATCGAGTCACAATTTGCTGTCTACAGATGTGCCCTCTCCTCCCTATCAGACTCTGAGCACTGAGAACAGACTTAGGCTTGTGTGGCAATCACCAAGGCACTCATCCATTTGAGTGCCATTTTCTCTTACTAAAACAAGAAGTCTGAAGCAAGTGACTGCAAGAGTTTCTACAATCTAGAGTGTATTCAACTTAAGTCATAGAGTAAATTGGAGGAAATGAGCAACGGCTATGAAGCCAAAGATTTTTGATAAGCAGAGTAAAATCTATAAATATGAGTGTTTTCTTGAATATTACTGGGCACTGACTCTGTGCCTGTGCCATGTATTATTTAAAGGGTCACAACCTGTTCTTATAAACATCTGCAGGTTGACAGACAGATGGGACACAGGGTGATCAGGTCCCTAAATAGTCCTGAGTATAGGATTTGGTAGGTATATAATAAGGGTCAGGTGGGGCCAGAGCCAACAGCCAACCTCAAGCAGGCAGATAGCAAGCATGCACTTTAACCTGGGTGTTCTCACTTCTCACTTCTATAAGTACTCATCCTATATAATTCCACACTCATTCCCACTTCTACCCTTTATTTTAAAGTAAACCATATTTTATATACACCAGATGCTTTTTTAACTTTCCTGGAGAAATGTAAATAAACACATTTATACCAGGTTGGGTACTGAAGGCAGGCTGAATAGTCTGATAGTCTAATTTGGTGAACCCATACGTTTATTTGGGTTACTTACATAAACATGAGTGAGGAGTTACTTAAAGGATCAAGGAGCATGGGTGGGAGATTAATTACAGGAACATGGGGTGAGCAGTCATGGGGCATGGGTTATGGAGAAGAGCACAGGTGAGGGACTAGTCGTAAGACCACAGATGAGGGGTTACATACAGAGGAGTATAGGTGAGGGAGGTTACTTCCAAGAGTGTGGTTGAAGGGTTAACTACAAGACCCTAGATAGTTGCATCCTCACAAAATTCCCATGCATGTTGATCTCATGGACTCTGCATCCTGAAGTCCTCCCTTAGTTAACCTTTCCCTTCCTATATAACTTAGCATCTCACAAGTTTCTTTGAAGCTTAGAGAGTGGGGTGGAAAGGAGAAAAGACTGAAATCTTAAGTGAGGGTTCTTTGTCCTTCACCTTCTTTCTTCTACTAGAGAGGTTTACTAGCTCTTTACCTTCATCTAGACCTAATAACCTTTGCATGATTCTGTCTACTTTGTTTTCACAGATACCAGATCAAGGTTCTCTCTATTCCAAGATGGTGATGGGATGTCTGGAGAAGATACTCATACTGCAATACCTGATCGCTACGTGTGCCAGGATGTTCTTTTTCCACTGCACTTCCTTAGGGACTGGACTATGAGAAGAAGAAATGCTTAGGACATGTGCGTGGTATGTGCTTATAGTCTGAAGGTGAAGAGGAAACTCATGAAAGCTGATCAGAGCATATTTTAATGTTTTTGGAAATCTAAGCATCTCAGTCAGGCACAGTGGGGGAATCTTCATCCTCATACTTCTTCCTAGGAGCAGAACTCAGTGTTTTCAGGCATGCTACCAAAGAGTTCTAACCTCTGGACTTTCCTCAGTCAGTTCCCTTTTATTTATTTCATTTTTCAAATTTTATGTGCATGTGTAGGCATATGTGTAAGTATTTCTGTGCAGGCCAGAGGTCAGCCCCAAGTGTCATTTCCCCAGTACTTTTTTCTTACTTTCTAAGAAAAGATCTCTCACTAGTATCTGGAGCTCACCAGTTCAGCTACAGAGGCTCACCAGTGAGCTCCAAGGGTTCTCCTGGACCTGCCTCTCTGACACTGGGATTACAGCCGTGTGCTGATATCCTGGTGGTTATGTGGGAGCTGGAGGTTGAACTTGGGTCCTCATGTTTGCTCACCAATTACTTTAGGACTAAACTATCTCCTCAGTTTCTCCTCAGCAAAATTGGAACAGACTGGGCATTTGATCTCACTGAAGTCTCAACTTCTCTGTTTATTAAAATATGTTATACATACTTAAGAAAGTTACTTTATTTGGTACATAATAGGTGTGTCTTAATAACAAAGATGATTTTCAACCATAAGTGAAGATGACTCTGATGTGTCATCAGCATCCATGGGGCATTCTTGGTGTTGGGACTATGGCAGACTTCTGGCATCCAGACATGGACGTGTACGTTAGACTGACCAGCCCAAATCACCTTCCCTCTATTTATATCTATAGTGTCTTGCTCTGTTTTAAGTCCAGTGTTGCAGCTGGGATTCCTCCTCAGTGGAAAACATTTGCTCTCCCTTGCATCATATCTAGGATGATCACTGCATGGACGATAGTAGAAAAGCTAAAGTCCTGATGCCAGTCTCTCCATTAGCAATAGCCCCCTCTGTGTCCTTGGAAGTCTGTGGATGAATGATCCTTCCAGAAGAGGGCACCTGGAGAGAGAGAGAGAGAGAGAGAGAGAGAAGAAGAGAAGAGAAGAGAAGAGAAGAGAAGAGAAGAGAAGAGAAGAGAAGAGAAGAGAAGAGAGGAGAGAGGAGAGAGGAGAGAGGAGAGAGGAGAGAGGAGAGAGAGAGAGGGAGGGAGGGGGGGGGGGGGGGGGGGGGGGGGGGGGGGGGGGGGGAGGGAGAGAGGAGAGAGGAGAGAGGAGAGAGGAGAGAGGAGAGAGAGAGAGGGAGGGAGGGAGGGAGGGAGGGAGGGAGGGAGGGAGGGAGGGAGGGAGGGAGAGAGAGAGAGAGGAGAGAGGAGAGAGGAGAGAGAGAGAAAGGAAATACCAGAAACAGCTCTGTTGTCTACCTGTAGTTACTTTTTCCACTAGACTCTTGGAGGGGCAATTTGTCATGGCCAGGAATGATCCTACCCATAGGGCACAGAGGTTCACAGCATCCAGATCCAGGATTTAGGAAAAATCTGAGGCTATTACTCCAGGACTGAGAACACTAAGGTCTTGTTCACGCGATGTAACTAATAGCATCAGTGAACAAAAAAGCCAAATGGACAGGACTTACTCATTGAGGTTGCTGGACATCTATTTTCTACACATTAAAACATTCCTTCCTGGAGGCAGGAGGGAAACTCTGAAGACTCAGAAAGTAAACAAAATTTACAAGGTCTAGAAATTCCTGAAACTTACAAGTTTTACAAGTCCACACCCTAAGATTATATGATTAGTAAGAATAGCTAAAGAAAGGAGACACTGTTGGAACTGTCTGGAAGCTGTTCAGGGAGCACCAGGAATGGAGCTTTCAAGAATCATCCCCCATTCTGGGATGGGTTTGTCAGTAATATGGCTGCCTTTGAATCATTCATGCTATTGTAAGCAGCCCCTCCCCTTACTTGTAATGTTCATATACGTGATCCCAGAAACTCACTGAATCACTAAACCATTCTTAGATGAATGCTTTAACTTGTGAGAAGAGACATATTTAAATATATAGCTAAATACTGTGAAGCTCTTCCAGAAGTGAATCCCCCTGAAATAAGATCAAATTATTTATTCTATCTCCATCCATAGTTCATTAGTAATGATTATGACTAGGTGCCTTGGGGCTACCTGACCAGGCTAGGCATGGAGGGCAGATGTGTGGTGAGGTTACACAGCCTCCATCCCAGAAGACAGGAATCCTGTGAGAACAGAAACCATATCATGTGGTATCCTTCTCCTAGATGATCTTCAGGTCACTTACTGTCACCCCAGATGGAACTTAGCATGGCTTATACTGACACTTTTAAATGTAGGAAGAAGGGCCTTTGCTGATTTTCAAAATCAGAGACATTGCAAAAATTAGTTACTTGAGCTGAAATCAACTTGAAGTCCACATCGCTGAGTACTCTTAAGGGCTCCTCATGAAATCAGCATCCATCTATGGTGCCGACATATTATTGGGGTTTGTATATGTTGAGTACTGCAGAGTAGGAATGAAGAGAACACACTCTCGGATGGAGCTGCAAACCTTCAGCCGGAAGTTCTTCCTTTAATCCTGCCTTTCTTCTCTTGGGACTATTTGATTTTGAGTCTTTCTCTCTCGGCCTCCCAGCTTCCTGTTCCCCACTCACCCATACCACATACTTCTATTTCTGGTTTGCTTTTAATGATTTGTATTTAAAAGTTTGGTTCCTAGTAAAGAATTCACTAATTCACTAATGAATTAGTAGCGACAACAATCAGCTACACCTCTTTTTTTCTTTTAACATTTATAGGAAAGATAATTTGGTGTTCCTGTTAGAAGCCCACGTCAAAGAAGTGTTATAGAGGATGGTAATAAGAATAAAGATGCTAAAATAAATTATGACAGCTTTTGTTACTCTGTGAAGGATGATGTAGTGTTGGGCACAGTCTGTATAATTCTTACTGTGAGCAGTCTGAGTTGATTAACTGTGGGGAGAAAAGAGAATGAATTGTTGGCTGTGCACACCAAAACATGAACAGTTATTATGTGACAAGTATAAGTAGGGACAGCTCATATTTTCTTTCTATTTGTGAATTTTAGGAATCTTGTAATAAGCCTGCATCCATTTTTAGCAAGTAAAGTGAGCAGAACTAACCAAAAATAAAGCTCTTGATGCATAAGCTTTTAACTTCTATGAATTATCTAGAAATCTAATCTCATTTGTTGTTGTCACTTTACAGTAGACCCCAACTGTCTCTCCAAAGTTCTCCTTGGCTTTGTTTGCACACCCAGGAGGAGCATGTACAGGCCCACACATGGCTCCCATCATACTGCACACACACACATACTCCACCTGGATGCAGGCCCATGCCTGGTTCCTATCACACTCAACATGTACCTGGATTCAGGCCCACACCCAGCTCTTGTTACCTGGCAGCCATGTGTCTGGATACAGGTCCACACTGGCTCCCCTCACACTACACATATACGACAAGAATGCATTTCAACCTTGGCAGAATAAAAAGCTAGCACTCAAGTGTACTAGTGACTAATGTAGCAGCCATTAATATTTTATCCTGGGTAACAGTGAGGATTTTAAAAAAAATCAAAAACAAAATGAAAGAAGAAGAAAAGCAACAAAAGACTAAGCAGCCTGTTTCCCCTTCATATGACTGGCTCACAGAGCAGCCCCCTATTAATGCTAGCTGAGGTTCCAAATTCCTCATGTCTACCAGGCTAAATGGGACATTTTGGCAACCTACCTTAGAAACACATTCAGGAGCAGTGTCTTCCCTTTTAAGATTTTTCTGTGCACAAGTTCCCCCAAACCTTGAATTTAATCACTCATTGATTAGAGTTGAGTCAAATTTAAAAAAAAAGAAAGAAAGAAAAAACCCAAAACCTCTCAACTAATTGTTTCTTATTTAAGTCAGAAATTTGTGATTCATGAAAGATGTTAGATTTCTAGTCAGATAGAACTTGACTCACAGTTACTGATGGAAGAAAAGTAAGACACAGAATTGAGTTTCATAAATCAATGCAAAATAATAAAAAATTAAACAGGAGAAGCAGCCCGTCAATAGCACTGTAACAAAGGGGAGACCTGTTTTCTATTGATCAGCTGCTATTAAATAATGCATCACTCCTCCCAGCAGGGCAGGGGCTCTCAGGGCTGCTTAGTGCAAGGTGTGCTTGGCTAGAACCTGATCGATCTAGAGCTGTCATCACCCTGGTCAGTCAAGCTCTGCTGGTCTCTGACCACATGGCCACTATGGTTTGGAAGCCAGTGAGCACCTGATGACCAGGACTGCACAAAATCCCAGAGGTGGAAGCAACCTGGGCTGCTGTTCCGAACACTCTCCTGCCATCTTCGACATCACATCCACATAGTTCACAGCTTAGATAAACTCCGGGAACCTTCTAGTGCCTGAAATAACCTTCAAAATGCTTTTCCACTGCTCGATTACCAAACATGGTGACACTCACTTAAAAAGTCATTATGTCCTAGTTTTTCATGGTTATATGTGTTTATGTAAGTGGGGTGTATTGACTGTGAGAGTAGAAAGGAGATCTGGAGAGGAGAAACAGGAGCAATAGGGCACATGGGACAAGAAAGCCAGAAAGAGGCAATGAGAGTGAAAGATACCAAAGGGCAGGGGTGGCTGGGAAGAGGAGAGAGGAAAATGTCATAATGAAACCTAAAACTATATAGTTAAACATGGAAAATTCATCCTACAGAGGGACAATAGACCTACTAACTACCCTAACTCCATTATTTCATGACTTTGTTCACTCATTGGAAGTGAAGCTTCAGGTGCAATAGCGCAAAACCATTGCAGCAGTAGGGCACAGCAGGTAAAGGAACTTGCTGTGCAAGCCTGGTGACCTGACTTCTACCGAGAGACGTGACTGCAGAGTTCACCTCTGATCCCCAGCTTTCTTCCATCAGATAGACTCATGCCCACACACGATGCTCTCCACATTAACAATATATAATTGTAAAAATTTAGCAACATTGAATGCTTTTACTTACTTTGACAACTACATCCCCAAACAGCACCAGCCATAGCCTGATCTCCTAAAGGGAGGAGGAAGGGACATTTGTTCTTTGGGGCTTAAGCTGCACCTAAGTCACGGTGAGGGAGTCTCAGTCTGTACGTTCTTTGAACTTAGGTTCCCAGTCCTTGGGCCAGTTTTCTTAGAAATGGGGTGGTGAGATTTTTTTCTAACTCTGGCGAATGAATAAGAGAGTATACATGGTAATCTTATAAATGGCAAAGTGGTACAGCACTTACTACGACATAAGTGCTCTCTGAGCAAGTATCAAGGGACTGTTTTAGGGGAACAGACATCTTTGAGTGATTGAAACCAAAGACAAATATCATGTATGAGACAAGCACTCCAGAAGGCAGGTTTTAAGCGAATTCTTCCACTCATTAGCTAAGATCATTTGGGAATGAAGTGCATGAGATGTCTATAGTCAAGATGCAAGCACAATGAAGGGCCTGGTGAGTCAATGGGCTGGTTCTGAAGCTCATGCTTGCTCCAACCTCACGTCTAATGATTGTATGTGGAAATGTGAATTTAGCTGTGGTGCAATATGTCACATCTCAGAAACTGGGCAGCATAAATCAAAATGGACTAGTTGTGACTCATCCACCTGCATTGTGGTATCCCCAAATGTGGCTGGGAGTATCACAGCACCAAAGAAAACAAGAGGCAAGGGTTGCTCTTATATGGTTTGTGGTTCACAGTGTTGTTTATACCTGATGTCTAAGAGAAATGTTGATGCTGAACACAGAAATTTCTTGCTTCAGATTCTCAGAATGAAAATGCAATTGGAAAGGCTGGGTACATACTTGGATTGGTAGAGTGTTTGTATTACATGTTCAGAGTCCTGGGTTTCATTCCTAGTGCTTTATAAACTAGGCTTGGTGGCATTTGTCTGTAACTTCAGCAATCAGGAGGTGAGGCCAGGAGGATCAGAAGTTCAAGGTCATCCTGAGTTGCCTGTCTATCAAGTTAGATGCTAGCTTGGAATTTATAAGAACCTGAAGAGGGAGGGAAGGAAAAAAAGAGAAGAAAGAAAATAAGGGGAGGGAGAGAGGAGAAAAGAGGGAAGAGAAGTGAGGAAAGGGGGGAAGAATTGTATCAAAGGCTGTGGAAACCCCTCTGCTGCTCCCTGGTCTCCACAAAGCTCAGCAAACACAGTGTGTTAAGAATTGGAGTATGTGAATGTCAGGTTTAAATTTTGATTGTGTAACTCAGCAAACTAAGGGAGAATGTCCTCACAAGAAAGCATAGGACATAATTTTTAAAGAAGATTCAAAATGGAATCCAGCAATGGTGGAGCACAAGATTGCCTCTACATTGGGAGGGAACAGAGCAGGCAGCCAGGAGAAGGCAGTGGTTCCTGTGTGTGCCACCATTTTCACAACCTGCTCTCCTAACTCAAATGATGGCTTCTTCTAGA
Source organism: Dicrostonyx torquatus (assembly GCA_028555095.1). NCBI lineage: Eukaryota > Metazoa > Chordata > Mammalia > Rodentia > Cricetidae > Dicrostonyx > Dicrostonyx torquatus. The sequence goes on from JAQHUG010000113.1 coordinate 402,222, forward strand.
TTATTCATTGATGCATATTTTTACCGACGAGTCTCCACTTTTATTTCCTGTTATTATCAGAAAGTCTCAAGGCGCCTTACCTATGCTCTTTAAGTATTGGTTATAACAATACTTTGAATATGATTTTGGTGTGTGTGTACACACACACACGCATGTATGTGTACTTAAACACATACTTAGGACAAGCTTGAGTATCATTCTTCAGAGGTCCACCTTGTTTTGAGACAGGATATATAGCTAGTCTAGAAGTCCAAAAACACTTGACTGACAGACCAATAAGCACCGGAATAGCTCTTGTCCATCTCCCCAGTGCTGATATTAAAAGCATGTACTATCTCTCTCTCTCTCTCTCTCTCTCTCTCTCTCACTCTCTCTCTCCCTTCCTCCCTCTTTCTCTCTCTCTTTAATGAATTCTGGAGCTTGAATTCAGGTCCTCATACTTAAAAGGCAAGCACTTTACATACTGAACCATATCTCTAACCCTGGATATGTTATTTTTCTTGAACAAATTTTCTTCTGTAAAACAATAGTCTATGTTCATATTCAAAACTCTTCATGTGCACATCTTTGCACTTGGTCTTGAAGCACTAGTAGCTATTATTTACTACTGAAACAATATTATATATCTTTTCCAAGGAGCCAGCTTCATCAAAATGCAGTGGAGGAAGGAAGAATCAATTCCAGGAGATTGGTAGACTTCCACCCTAAGCTAATTTATTTTAGCCAAATAAATTTGGTCTATTCTTTTCTTAAGTTGTCATTAACACATGTGCAGCTTGCTCAGACAAGAGTGTGAGCATCACTGGGATTTCAGAGAAGGAGAAACACTTGTCAACACGTTTCCTTCCCTTCATTCTCACTCCTTTATGAGTTGTAAATGCGCCCACGGGATACAAGTAGACACACCTAGCTTCTCTGCCACTTGCAGGTAACACTCAATTTCCAACTTCATCCTTTACTGTGCTGACTGTTAAGCTGTAATCCATTCACACTCCCAATGAAAGAATCAGATTACAAAATTGCAGGGCCATCAGCTCTACCTCATAGGCATCACAAATAACTGGCAAGGGAGAGATGATCTTGCAGGAGTTTGGCAAACACATCACTAATTAAAGTGATATAATCTATATTTTAGTAGTCTTAAAGGCTTTGGAAAAACAGTGTACTCATAAGAACTTATAAGGTGGAAAAACATACAAAATGGCTATAAAAGAAAATTATGTAAGGAGATAATAACCACTAAAGCAAATATCTTCATAAATAAACAGAGACATCTGAGGTGTGCTGGAGCTGTCATACAGTCATACAGCAGCAGCCCAGCCTGTTTGCGGCTCTGGTTTTAAGTGCCATCACCATGTAGGGAGACTCCTTGTTTTGTAGGTATTTATTTACAGCAATGCTTTTCGATTTGATATTTTGGCTGGTTTTGATCATGGGGTCTTAAGTCTTTTACATTATGCAGACAAAGGAAAGATTTATAAGACAGGATAAATCTTGTAATCCTTGATTAGAACAGTTTTCTAATTTGCTGTAGTCAAAACATTGTTGAACTGCTAATTCTGATAAGAACAAGTCTGGGTTGGAACAGAGACGGCCTGTCTAGTCTTTACTGTACAAAAGAAGGACTCTTGGGCCAGTGATATGGCTCAGCAGCGAAAGGCTCTTGCCACCAAACCTGAGGACCTGAGTTTGAACTCCTGGACCCATGAGGTGGAAGGAGAGCACTGATTCCTATAGGTTGTCTTCTGACCTCCACACATATGCCCTGGCACATCCACATTTATGCATGCACAGACAGACAGGCACGCACACAATTAAACAAATTAAAATTTAAAAATACAGAAGAAGTGTATGAAGGAAAAGTAAGTGCTTCCTTTGTGGTGCATGGAACATTTTAACAAACCATAGGCTGAGTAGAGAGTACTGAGAGGGATGCACCCAGGTGTTGTGCAGCTTCTGCATCCAGTCATTGCAGACTAATATGGAAATGAGTGTAATGATAATTTGTGAGCTCTAGGCTTAGTGAGATATCCTGTCTCCAAAAATTAAGTCCATAGCAATCAAGGAAGAAAACCTGCCATTGGCTCCTTCTCTCACATGTGTATCTGCACATACATGCATATAAAATAATAAAAATAAATAAATGCAATTATAATTCATATTTTAACTCATTTATTAAAACATAGAGCTCCAGTAATAAGTACTGGCTACATAATTGTTCCTAGATCTCAGTAGGTGTTCTGAGCTACATAAGCTAAGACGGTGTTTTACCACAAAAGTCATTCTCTTTCTTATTTTTAAAGACTTAAAAAGACTTACTTTTAATCTCATATATAGATGAGTGTGTCTGTGTGTGGGTTTGTGCATGTGTGGGTGAAGGTGCCCACAGAGCCCAGAAGAGAATGTGAGTCCCCTGGAGATAGAGATATAGGTGGTTGTGAAGTGCCTGAAGTGCATGCTGGGAACCAGATGTAGGTCCTCTGCAAGAGCAGCAAGCTCTTAACCACTGAGCCATCTCTCCAACTCCCTCAAGCCCTCTTTCTATTTGCACTATTCATTCACCTATTAAGTGAGTTCATACAGAACTATTTTTATCGCTAACGAAGAATGAAGGGGTGACTGATGCCGAAGGCTGCCCGGAGCCATGTGACTTCTTCTGGGGACAAGGCCTAAAAATAGCATGAACAAATTCTCCTTTTGGCAAGGCCTGTGAGAATTTAACCCATTTCTGGCAAGACTGATGGGTAGTTTACTGTATAATTCTGGGCATGACCCCAGGAGCATACGTGCTACCTGCTCTCCTTGCTTTCCTTACAAAAATTATTGATGGTTGCTTTTAGTTTCACTTTTTTAGAGTCGTAGATGAAATGGCTATTGCACTAGGACAACTTTCCCTTGATGTTTCTCCTCTGGATGAACCAGAGATGGTGTTGTTCAAAATATACAGGGTTTGATTTAGCCCCTAAAATCTTTGATGCTTCAGGTATGACCATGAATTCAGAATTCTCAAGAACAGTATGTTGCCTTTTCAATGCACCTTGTAACTGGCCTGAAAGAGTCACAGAAGTTCATGACAATATTACATATTTGCATAATTGTCCTGGAGAGAATGATTCTAACCACAGGAATCTAAGAGTAATGCAAATGAATAGATGATATCAAGAGTTAATGGGAACAGTTTAAGAAGAGGGAATGAGGCAGAATCGTAGAAACCCACAAGGCCTTCATCTCTATAGCTGTGCCAATACTGTAGGAAGCTGAAAGGAAGGGGACATGAGAACAAGAGATAAGCAAGGCCAATTATTAAGAATAAGCTTTTAAGTTATGTAGTCTATAGGATGATAGGAGAAAACCTGGTATATCCCCTATAGGACACAGAGTAGTACAAGATACAGAATGCAATGGTTCAGCCTTGGCTGATGATTGATTGTGAGAGTTTAGATTTAATTAGAGGTAAATATTAACAATTAGAGGCAAATCTTTCTTTTACTTTTCTTGATGCTGTAACTGCAAATGCTGTCACCTGGAGGTGTGCCTAGTTAGAAAGCTTCCTTTGTTGCTTGCTATACTACCTATGCTTCTAATATCAAAGCTACAAATCAAGTAGGTAATGATTACCAGTGGGGAAACTGAGGCATGGAAACAGAAGGAGATAAAAGAATAATTATTGTAATTATTATTAGAAACTTAAGGAAACAAATATGATTGTAAAACTGTTCATGCAAACTATTGAAACTATATAAATAAAGGCAGCTCAGGCTATCCAGGGCCACTTGTATTAAAGAACAGTCAGACTTTTCTTTGTTTTGGCAACTTCATATATCTGTCTCAGGTCATGGGATCTGTTAAGAGCAAGGCTCTCACACCATGGGACCCCTTAAAAGCAAGGCTCTCAAAAGAAGGCAGACTAATACTGACAAAGAACAGTCACAAGTAAGTCTGGGGAGGTGGTTTGAAATGTAAAGTGCTTGCTACACAAACACAAGGGCCTGAGTACAATGCCCACAACTCATTTATACGCACCAGCAGTAGACACCTAACATCCCCAATACTAGAGAGGCAGCTACAGATGGATTCCAGGGCTCTCTGGCCAGCAATAGTAGCCTACCTACTAATCTACAGGCCAGTGAGAGATACTGTTTCAAAAACGAGGATGAATAGGACCTGGGGAAGAACACTCTACATTCTTAACTGTACTCCCTCACACACAGACACAGATGCATACACACACACACACACACACACACACACACACACACTGCATCTGATACACACAAGACTAATCCCTCACACATACACTGAAAACAAAACCAGAAATGAACCAACAGCCATTAGTTTCTCCAAATGCAGTATGATTAATAAAAACCCAGAGACAGATATTGGGGTTCAGCCTGAAGGTTAGAAATAAAAAACAGCCAGCCACTGGCTCTTACCAGTCTTCGGTCCGAAAATGGCAATCCTGCCTTCAGGAATCTCAGAATGAGACTATGATTGAGAGCTGTCTCCTCCCATCCTATATTCCTCTCCAGGGCTGGGATTAAAGACGTGCACCACCACTGTCTGGTCTGTAAGGCTGACCAGGGTGACTGCTTTACTCTCTGATGTCCAGGCAAGTTTTATTTATTAAAATACAAATGAAATAGCACTACATTTAAACACATAAATTAAGTCAATGGCAAGATTAAGTACAAAAGCTAGCTTCCTAAATCACAATCTGGTAGTCTTTTGAATACACTGAGGTTACTTGCATGCCACCCTGGGAGAGTCACCGAGTGACTTTGCTGCACTGACAGCTGTTTCTCCCACCACCAGTTATGGTGCTGATGGCTCAGGGAATTGGGGGCCCTGAAAACAGACTAGAGCTATGCCATGCTATGAATCTGAGACTAACTGCAGAACATTCAAAACGTGCTGCACCACTATTGCAGCATCCCTGGGCTGTTGCATGGGAAAACAAACTGTAGTGTGTACGCTCACTCTCTTCCATGGGATACTCTCAGACTATGGCAAAACAAGACATCACAGGAGGACTTTTTGAGTCTCTGTGTACTTCTGGCAAAATTTATGTGAGTTTTGTTGACAACACACCTGATCACCATGTGGCACAAGACCAGCTACACACTGAGCCGACTTCTAATAGCAAGTGTCAGGGAGCTGGAGACCACAGAATTAGAAGCACATGGCTATGACAGAGTTCACTCCATTCTCCAACTGGGAAGAGGCGAAAACATGTCAACTTATCTTGACAATTATAAACCTAATGGATTTGTTGTAAAAATAGAAATATGACTTCTCTCAATGCAGTGTGGAATTGTTATTCTACATTTTGATTCGCCTCTTCTGCTGTGCCTGCTATCTTTCTGAGTCCTTACTCTTGTGGTGACCTCCTCTTTCTCCCACAACCATTCTCCTTATGACCTAGCATTTAAACAGGCTTCCTTAGCCCATTTAACAGCAGTCTGTACAAAGAAAGGAAAAAAAAATATTGTCTCTCTTGGGGTGTCTTCTCCAGGCAAAGGCTTCACTTTGTTTTCTGAGTCAAGCCCTGGACAGCCACCTGGATGAAGAACTCTAGGAAGCCAGTGATGGAACACTCAGCTCTGTTGGTAGCTGTGAACCCCCAGATCTAATTTCTAGTAAATAACTTGCTTTCTCCTGATCTGAGTTCCTACAGCTGCTCTGAGCACGAGACTCTCAGGAAGTCCTGATGACAGGGAAATGGTTTCTGGTGCATTTGGCTAGGGCGTGGCTATCCCTATATAAGCTGCTTCTGGACACAATTAAGGGGGCATTCTTGGGGCATTCCTGTTTCAAGGATGACCCGTGTCTCTGTCTGTGTGTCTTCGTGTGTTTCGATCTCCAGCCCCTTCATGAAATGTATGGTGGCGCATAGAGCGCAGATGGGCGTGGTGCGCCACAAGCTCTGGCATTCCCACAGTACTGTGCCTAGAATACTGCTAGGTTACAAAGTGTGGGTGCAGTAAACAGTCCCGTGTTCACTTCAAATAGCAGACTTACTCATTCAAGGAATTAAGAAATACTAAGGATCTAGAATGTAGTTATAACTCAGTGCTAACTTAGCACACATGAGCCCCTGGATTCATTTCCCAGCTCATCATAAACTGGGATGGTGCGTGCCTGCAGTCACCGCAACTGAAAGGCAGAAGCACCAAGATCAGAAATTCAAAGTCATCCCGAAGAGTTACATGTCAGCCTGAACTACGTGAGACCCTGTCAAGCAAGCAAACTCCACAAAAGTCAGCTATCGGGTTGTGTGAAATGAAGATCTTCCAAAGGCCCTGAGAGTCGTCCTTTCTCCATGCTAACAGGGCACTCTGTGATTTCAAGACACGTGACAGTTTTATGAGTGGCACAGGAATGTACTCCCTGTGCATGTGCACAGCTGTATTTAGAATGCAGAGGTGATATGCATCAGAGGAGGTCAGAAGCTAGGGAAGACCACAGCTTAATAAAGACCAGGCCCAGCTCCCCAGAAGACAAGGCAGATAAACATCTGTTTGCAAACGCAGGCACACTTAAAACTTGTCTGGAGTCTGTGAACATGTCATTGTGCTTGATGAAATGTATGAGAAGTGTCTGGTCTAGGTCTTAATTACTGACCGCCACAAATTAGAAATATAAGGTGTCTGGTGTGCATTAGGAAACAAGAAACAGGGTCTGTATATATGAAACAAACTTTCTAATGTTAAGGCATGTGGGGTTGGAGGCTGGGGTTCAGAGAAGTGCTTGAGAATTTTAAATACACATTATACACATTTATTCTCTAGAAATATGTGCGGATGTATTTCCTTTTAAGCATAAAAAAAACTGAATGCTAGAATGACAGAGGTTCTCTTTACATCTTCTCTCTCTCTCTCTCTCTCTCTCTCTCTCTCTCTCTCTCTCTCTCTCTCTGTATGTTTGTGTGTGTGTGCATGTGTGTGTGTTCCAGAGGTCCAGCTGAAGTGTCTGCTTTTATCACTCTTGACCTCATTCTTTTGAGTCAGGGCCTCACTGAATGTGGATGACTTGGTTAGACTGACTGACCAGCAAGCAGCTGCAGTACCCCTTTTGGTGGGTAAAGATATATACCGCATTATGTGCCGCTTTTTATGTGAGTGTTGGAGATCTGAATTCAGGTCCTTGTGCTTCTGTAGCAAATGCTTCACCAATTCTAATATTATTTAGGCTTCTCCAAAATATATTTTCTATTAAGTCACACAAATTAATATACATAAATATGATAAACCATACATCCAACTGACAACAATGTCAAATGATATCACATACTTCTATTTTAAGTAATTCTGTAGTTTCAAAAGGCATTATATTCACTTGTTTTTACGCCAGATAACAATATAATTCCTTGAAATTCAATTTAAAGAAATAAAAAGCCTGAAAAAAATTAAATCTATCCTTTGCATGAGAAATGCAAATTATTAGGGAAGTGTAAAATATATCATGCCAGCTTAGCAAAGAGAAGGGAACAAGTCCCTAACAGAGTGATTATCTTTAAGGATTTTTGCAGGTCAGTTCATTAAATAGAAGATAGATTCTTAAAGTGAAAAAATCAATTAGAAGAAACCAGCACAAAGGGCAGAGAATGGAATCACAGGATAAAAACCAAATACAATTGCTAGGAATTGCATAAAAATCTGTCAAGAACAGAAAGAAAAAAATGTGAACACGAAGAAAAAACTTAGAAAATATAATAAAGAACCAAATAAACCTTTAGAGGTTTTTGTTTTTGTTTTTTTAAAGACATACTTAGTCTCCAGGCCTGCTCTCAATGACAGGTCCTGGGGCCTCACTTTCTTGATTGTTCAATATGGCCTGTGCTATCTTTCTGAGAAAAATTTAACAGGGAGAAGCCTGTAGCTCTTATCAAATAGACACAAAAATATTTATGAAGTATTAAAAATTAAATATATCAACATAGAAAAGAAACAAAATATGATTAATGGGTATAGGGAATATACAGTTAATTCAACAAATTAAAAATTCACAATTTTGATAAAAATAGATACAATGGATTCATTTGGTACTCTAAAGTGTTTGAAAAAATTTCAACAACTATTTATGATAAAATTTTTTTAGCTAAGTTTGAAAGGAAAAGGCATGGAAGAAGATAAAGGAACTATGCAGCAATGCAGCCTTCACCACTTCCCACTCCAACAAAGCGGTGGAGTTGGCTTTTATCTTTCCTGTTCACAATTGGAGAGTCAATGGCATTCTAGGGAAAAGTGGGAAGTGAAATTTCTTTCTTCTGACAACATGATCATCTCCATAAAACCACTAGGACTTTGCAAATCAACTATTACAACTGCAGGACAGGCTAGGCATGTACCTCAGTTGATTGATTACTTGCCTATCACTCATGAGGCCATGAGTTTAATTCCTAGTACCTCATAAATGAGGCATGATATGACATACCTGTAACATGCATGCAAGAGTGTCACAAGGGCATTCTAGGAAGCGGAAGGCCAGCCTGGGCTAATGACATCTTGACTCAAAAAGAAAGAGCTGAACTAAGAATGTAGCTCATTTGATAGAATGCTTATCTAGCATAGCTAAAATCCTGGGTCTGATGGCTAATATTTAATCCCATCACTTGGAAAGTGAAGACAGAAGGATACAGGTTTCAAGCCAGCCTCGGTTACATCAGGCCATGCCTTTAAAAAAAACTAATAGGAGGTCTAATTGTTGAAATTCATCAAATGTTGAAAATAATTTCCAAAAATTAGGAGGAAAAGTGAAATTAAATAAACAATGCTATTTACAATTATATAAAAATAAAATATTTAGGCATATACCTAATACAGTTTATATAATATTGCATGTGGTAGACCACCAGGTATCCTTGAGAGAACCTGAGGAAGCTGTCAGTGAGTAGTGACACAGTAGCATGTTAACTGAGAAGAGCTTCCATGTTGTCTGGATACTAAGACTTTTAAGTGACTCACAGCAGGTCCAATGTTGAGCAGATATTGATCCTCACTGAGGAGATCTACAGCAGGCCTGATGCTGCCAGGATGCCAAGCCTTGTTGAGTGGCCTACAGATTCTGCACACTCACTGTAATTGTATCATGAAGAAATGCAAGCTTGCTTTCATTTTCATGGGGATTCATCGGACCTGGAGCAACTAAAAAAACACAGGAAAAGCAAAGTGCTAGAAACTAGCCAAGTAGTCCTGCTGCCTGGACTCACTAGGCCAGGCCAGTCATCAAGACGGTGGGATATTGATGGTCTCCATGAGAAACAGTCCTCAAATAACAAAGTCTAGTGGCAGACTCAACTCATATGGGCAATTGCTAATCCACACAGGTTAGACCACTGAATGGGGGAAAGAATAAACTTTTAATATACACTTTTGACACAACTGCAATCCACACATGAACAAAGAAAACAGAGAAAAGGAAAGAAGTCAAATGTGACTTTGTGATGGACATAAAATTAGGTCAGGAGTAAATATATATATTTGTTATTTGGTCATAAGCCTCAACAAAAGCTAAAGCTACAAAATTTCCAAATGGGAATTTCCATCTGTTGTGGGACTCCCCTCTGTGTGCTATGATTACCACTAATGAATAAAGAAACTGACTTAGCCTGTTGATAGGGCAGAACTTAGGTAGGCGGGTAAGACAGAACTGAATGCTGGGAGAAAGAAGGCAGAGTCAGAGAGACACCATGAAGCTGCTAGAGTCAGACATGCCAGTTCTTTGCTGGTAAGCCACTGCCACGTGGTGATATATAGATCAGTAGAAATGGGTTAAATTAATATAAGAGTTAGCCAACAAGAAGCTAGAGCTAATGGGCCAAGCAGTGTTTTAATTAATATAGTTTCTGTGTGGTTATTTTGGTTCTGGGTGGCCGGGATGAACAAGCGGCCTCCTCCTACAGTCATCTTCAGGCAAGTAATAATACAATGTATCAACTCTATAAATAAAAGTTTGGCTTTAACAAATTTAAAATTTTCATCACTTTAGAAGACAATGGTAAGAAAACAAAAAAATATGAAATAAGAGAGATTATGTTTGTATTAATGAGTAAAGGACTTGTACCCAGACTAAATAAAGCATTCTGTGTGTGTGTGGGAGGGTATTCACACACTGTATCTATGAGAAGGTGTGAGGATATATAGCCTTAGTGTGTGAATCTGAAAGTCAGAAGTTGACATCTATAGTCCTCCTCAGTCACTATCTCACTGACTTTGGGGCTCACTGATCAGTCCAGACTGGGTAACCAACAAACCACTGAGTTCTTCCACTCTCAGTTTCTCCAGCACTGGGAAAACTGTCCTGAATTTTACGTGGGTTATAGGGATCTGAACTCAGATTGAGGAAGATATCCCACAATGACTTCTGGCCTCTACATATGTACACACGCCCATGTATACACACACATGAATTTGTGCACACATATAAACACACACAGCCAGTTGTGCAGCAAGAAGGCAAATAATAATATTACATCATGCACCATTTGTACTTTGAACAACAGAGTATAAATGTTTGCTCTGGGCCTATGGCAACACTCCAAACACAGGATGTAATTTCTCATAGTGGCTTTAATTATTCTTTTCT